>CM067216.1:189870113-190470113 GCA_034190945.1 Octodonta nipae | reverse complement strand
AACCCATTTGAATTTATTCCAGATTAGACTGCCACAATAATATGTATGCACATTCTACAGAAAAAACAGATTATAAGCAAGTATGAATAACAGTTTCTTCTGCTTACCTTTGCCTCACACAAGATGATACAATTCAAAACTGTGTCAGTATTTCCATACCTCATCTTTAACTTTACTATGCTAGGCATACCATAAAAGCAAACACACACTAATACGGCAGCATGCAATTGCATAATAATAGTTATAACGAAAAAAAAACCAAAAAAAACTCCCCTACAATATATTCGACATTTACAGCTACATTTTAAGCAGATTTTTCCAGTTCATGTGGAAAACTACAAACAATTCAAGGATCAATAGTAATAATAATAAATTAACGCAATGAGTAGATATATTTTTTTGTTTACCAGAACCTTCCCACAACTAACAACTATATATATATTACTTCAGTGAGAAAATCGTAATTATGGAGCAATTTTATAAAAAAAACCTGAATGATTCCATTCACAACACAATATCAATGATTTAACAAATGGACGCGAAGTGTGGCGTCATACGGAATATGTAGAAATTTTCTATAGTCTACCTATTTATATTTATTTATTAACATACCTCGCCTTTTCCCTTGTATTTTTTTTAATTTAAATTTCGATAATATTTTCCATTACGAAATCTAAAAAAAAACAAACCTCTTATACCTAATGAGACATTTAAATTTATATACATTTCCGGATATGCTTTTGTTGAATAAACAAATACCCTCTAATATGCACAGGGTTTTAGAAATCAGTTCTCTAAAAATATGCATGGTAAAGTTCATAGTAAAATATATGGAACCACATCGGGATCGTTTTTAATAGAACAACGAGAGTTTAAACTATCCATATTTATGAAATCTTTATTGAACATTTATAAAATATATTAATACATGATTTTTACGATTCCTCAAAAACAGTATGCTTCCAATCATTGGAAAATATATGGCAACACCTCGGGAAACAGTTTAGACCAGCCAAATCGGTTTAGCCGTTATTGGAAATAGTTGAATATACATAAATATACAATTAAATAACAAAATAGAATATAGGAGTAGTAACCTCTGTAAATAGTTGTAGTAGAGTTGTAAATGTTGTATTCTTGGAACAGGTACTCTTACAGTCATATTTACAAAGTATTTTTAGCTCACACATTTATCGATGTTTTGACAGATTTTGACTAATAGTAAATCAATTAAACAAGAGCCTAAGTTTTTAACTAAAAATTGTTGTAGTAGGTTTTTTTGAAATCTCAACGTAAAATATGCAATACAATAATAACATAATTTAATTTGATAACATTGATTGTATTCCGACCGACTACTACTAGGTTGGAATAAAACGATTATTAACAAATCATCCATACTCCAAGTATGACAAATGAAGATAAATCTGTTTTTTTTTTTGTTGAAATTGGTTCTAGACAATATGTAAAATAAGTTTATCTATATGCAGAAAGTTGTGGAAAATTATTTATAAACAAATAAAATTCGATGTTTGAGGTTTTGGAGAAAAAAACCTTCAAAAGTTGTTCAGAATGAAGTTCGCTACAAGGTAGATTTTCTGAGAAATGGAAAATTTTCGACAATATGTGAAGATTTAAAAATTAAAGTTTAGTGGAAAAGATTTATAGTCGCTAATCAGATCCCGGCCCTAAGAGCAGCAATTAATTTGTCGGATAAATTGAGAGCTGCCAAAACTGAAGAAAATGTCTGAATTATTTCATGCATTATAAAGGTAGAAAAAAAACGTTATTATTTACAGAGGTTTAAACCAAATTATTTACATATTTAAAGGATCTTTTGAACAACTTTAAATACCGCCCCTCAATTTTTAATATATTTTTAGTTGTTTAGAATAAAAATCCTTATATGTGTATATGCACAAAATTTTCATCTATAATTTCGGATTGGACACACTTCAATTTTTAAATTGTTGCTCTCGTAAGGCACAGATACAGAGTGGCTCGGATATGACAAACTCTTATAAAAATCGGTATTTTTTTAATATCGGGACATAATTCAAAATATATTTCTGCATCACACGAAAATTTTAAAAATTTCACTTTATTCCAATAAATTCCAGTAATCGGGGAAATTTGAGTATTGAACTTTGTGGCATAGAGAATTATTATACCTACATATTTATTATACATTGTCTGGAACACATTTCTCACAAAAATGGTCCAGCTCTCAATTTGAAAAAAAAATTAGCTTAAATACTATATAGTAATCACCTATGGCTTTTTATCATTTCGAACTGTCAATAATCAATGTCTTCCTTAACTTACACAGCCTAATTATATTCTTGTAAGGTTTTAGTTTTGCCTCAAAGTGCGCAAAATCAAAATACAGTTCATATATGAGCCTTTTATTTTCTAGAATATTCAGAATTATTTTGTCAAAGAGTCACCTAATAGGTACATAAGTACAAATTTCATTGGCATTGTATTAATTTAACTTCATAAATTTATTCTTTCAATAGATGTGATTGAAAATAATAATCATTAAGGATGCGTTTAGCATTGCTAATTACATACATGCGATATATTATTAAATATGCGATGGCAAGAAATATATACGTATCGACCTTGCCTTATAAATTATTTTTCACATACCCTTGAAAAAGCCATAAGAACAACGCCAAACACATTTTCTCTAATCTTGTTTATTACCGCAACTCAAAACAAATTATTTGTCCGTTGATATTCTGTTTACTATATGGCTTCGTTTAAAAATCTAACACGGTTCATAGCGAACTGAAATAATAATTTAGCCAAATTGACAAAATCTGTAAAATATTTAGTTCTTACTGCAATTGCCCGGGTTTTGTAATATTAACTCAGTTCATCAAAAGTTAACTAGCAGTTCATACGTAACGACAGTTCGTAGTGCGGGTTTATTGAAATCTACACATGTACGTATTAATTATGGTTTATTAATATTTGCATATGATAATGTTTTACTATCTATCTTCCGACTGCGCATTTCCTGTTAACTTTGAATGAATCATATAAGGACTTCGTTAGTAAATATTATAACTTAATCGGATATTATCATGGAAAATACCTATAGGAGTCCTAAAATAACAATTTATATACAGGGCCTTCATTTCAAAACTAGCCACCCAAAATAACTTAAATTAACTTTAACAGAAAAAGACAAAAAAAAACACTTTAATATATTTTTACGGAGGGACACGTTTTACATGTATCGGTCACCCTTCAGTTTCAACCCCTAAGCACGGGTGAATATTACTTCTATAAGTTTAAATACAAAGGGTATCATGTGATACCTCTTTTTAATTAAAGGTCTGTTTGTTGCCAACCTTTTGACACATCATTTTTTTTAAATCAGATTATTTTCTACAGATGACCTAGAAAAAATTGAAAAAATGCATAAGTATAAATAAAGACCGAGATAAACAAGTGAGAAAAATTCCTTAAATGTTTTTCTGGAAGATATTTGCGACTGTAAATGTAAACATTTTTTATTAGTAGTGGTTTCGTTGTATACTGACCATCAAATTTCCACTTATTCTTTACAAGAACGAATTGAAATAAATTTATTTACGGGGAAGAACAACGCTATGCACGCGGAACTGTTCATCAAAGACAGCTCGTTCAAAATATTGGGCATCAGTATGTGTTGGATTTGTCCATAAATTTCAAGAAACTGGAAGTGTCTGCAATTTGTCGAGAATCGGAGAATTTTCAACGAAGCTGGACAGGTTGAGATTTTATGTCATTTTGCCATGGATTCTCAAACATCAATACCAAAAGTTAACAAATATTTCCGTCGACTCTGTGCATAAATCGTTACGCCTAAATAAATTCTTTCCCTACAAAATGCAGCTTTTACAACAGCTTGCTGAGGATGATTATGACAAGGTTAGAATTTTGCGAATTAGCGACTCAAAGGACAAATGCAGACCCTAATTTTATTAGACAAATTTGTTTTTCTGACGAAGCTGGATTTTTAGGGTTCCGTATATACAATATACAGATACCCTTATAATATCACTCCGGATTTCTGCCTCTGTCACATCACAACAATTTTCTCCTAAACTACTGCACGGAAGAGGTTGAAATTTGGTATCAATGTATAGTTTGATGACCCGATCATGAGAACATATCGTAATAGAAGAAATTTTGATTTTAGGGGTACTTCTAGGGGGAAAAACTAAAAAAATCGACCCCTGATCTCCGAAACTACTGAGCCTAAAATTTGAAAAAAATAGGAAATACAGAGCGTTGCCCGAACTTTACAAGAAAAATAAGGAGAAACTATTAATACTAATTTTGGGGGGCAATTTATAGAATTAAATGAAAATTTAAAAACTAAATTTTTTAAAACGCATTATGTAATCAAACATCAAATGAAAGGTCTCATTCTGAGGAACACAAATATATTTTTTCATATTAAAAAAAAATTAATTTATCTCCGAAACCATAAAACCCCAAAATTTAAAAAAAAATTAGAGGTATAGATTCTGACCTGAAGTTTACTGTAAAAATAAGAGGAAATCTCTACTTTTAATTTTGGGGGGCAAATTACAGAATTAAATGGAAAATATAAAATTAAAATTGTTTCTAACGCATCATGTTATATATCAAATGAAAGGGCTCATTACGACGAAAACAAATATATTTTTTTCATATTTTTAAAATATATTAATTAAAAGATATTAACAAAAATATAAAAAATTTGACCCATTCCCCCCCCCTTATCTCCGAAACCATAGGCTGTAAAATTTTGAAAAAAATAGAGATATAGCGCCTCACCTGAACTTTATGGAAAAATAAGGTGAAACCCCTAATATTCATTTTGGGGGCAAATTGTAGAATTAATTGGAAAATAAAAAATTAAACTTGTCTCTAACGAATCATGTAATATATCAAATCACATTATGACTAATACAAATATATATATATATATATATATATATATATATATATATATATTAAATAAATATTTTAAAATATATTAAAAAAATATTAAAAAATGTACCCCTTCCCCCCTTTATTCCCCAAACTATAAGACCTATTTTTTTATTTACAGGAAAAATACGAAGAAATCTTGAATATTAATATTGGGGGTCAAATTATAGCATTAAACGGAAAATAAAAAAATATATTTTAACACATCATGCAATATATCAAATGAAGGGGCTCATTATGAGGAATACAAATATATATTTTTCAATTTTTTTAAATCAATTATTCACAAGATATTAACATAAAGATATAAAAATTTCTCATTTCTCCCTTTATTTCCGAAGAAAATTTAAAGATAATTAGGAGTACTGGGCTCACTTGAAATTTATAAGAAAAATTATTAGAAAACCCCCATAGTAATTTTAGGGACAAATTATACAATTAAATGGAAAATAAAAATTCAATTTTCAAACGCATCCTGCAATATATCAAATAAAAGGCTCATTATGTGAATTACAAATATATCATATTTTTTAAATCATTTGTTTAAAATATATTACTAAAAATATTACACATTGACTTAATTCCAATTTTAGAAACTACAGTATTTAAATTTTGAAAAATATATTTTATTTGTATTTTTAAATAAATAACAGTTATAATAATTTTTAATTAAAACTTGATCTATTTTGCCCTTTATCTTCTAATCTATAGAGACTCAAAATTCAGACAGTAAATTATAAAAGGCTTCCCTGAAAGTTTATTAGTAAAATAAAATTCTAATGTTAATTTTTGGGGGCCAAATTAGAAAACTAATTACATATGTATTCTTATAAAAATCAAGCGAATCTTAGTATGCGTGTCCAACTCGCTCTTGACCTACTTATTTTAAAATGAATATGTCAATAAATATAATATCAATCCACAAGTTTTTCGGGAAGAGTACATCCAACATTCTCGGAAATAAAATGATTGGTCCAGGACGGAGCACCTCCACATTCTGCCTTGGCTGTACGAAATTGACTTAATGAGACATTTCCAGATAAATGGACTGTAATTATAACTATATTAGAGATAAGTGTGTACTTTGTGTATCTATGTACTAAAAAAACATAAGATTGTAAAAAGGGTAATAATTTGTTAGATCAAGAACAAAATTAATGCTGAAAATTAAATTATGAGTACAATCACGATGTGACATCTCAGACATCTTTTGAGCATTGCTTAGATCGGACCTATTCGAAATGATAATCCTTATAGATGTGTACACTTTAGAATTAAATAAAAGATTTTTCTCATTCGTTAACCTAAATTTTCAACAAGAAAAATGCCGGATTATTTGAACGAGGTATGACGATTATCGATATCAAGCCCACCGTGAGACTGAATGGAATTCGATCTATCGTTAACAGCTGTTTATCTGCTAAATCAAAAGAGACATTTGTTGGTAGCTAAATCCGTCAAGGTCAAAATAATATTGACTTCGAAATGTTGTATCTTTGTTCATGCTGTATAACAGTTTTTGTCTGAGGTGGACAATTCGTCAGTTGTGCAAAATTTGAATTCTTGTTGTTGTTTTAGGTGCTTTAAGCAGCAATGCTTATAGCGGGCGTCTACAGGGTTATCCATTTTGAGGTGGACATAATTAAAGCACACTTCTGATTGTGATTTGGAACAAATTTTGTTTCATTCTATATGCACCATGCTATCAAGGCCGTAGTCATAAGAAACTTATTTCGTGATGGGGTGATAGGAGGGGTGACTGGTGTCATTCTGATGAACGCAAGACAATATATAAATAATATATTGTTTCTGGTCAGGGAACCTTCATCAGTTGCGCTTCCCACAACAGAATGTTCTCTCGAACGACTCGAACACTTATTTATGTATTTGATACATATTTAGGTTAATTTGTAAACGGGAGACGTAAATACGACATCTAGGATTTTCGGGGAAACTAGCACACATAGGTTTCGAATCTGGGGCCGTTCTATGTATATGCTGTTATCCCGTAAGTCCTAGGTCAGAATGTCACGATACAATTTTCAGGTTATTTTCACCTGTTAGAGATATTGAATACACACTTCGGGGTGTCATTTTTTGCCCAGCTCTCCAACTTGTTATAATGACGAGGTTAAAAATATTAGTACTTACTAGCCCTATAATTTAAAAATAGTTTTACAATCAATTGTTCCCGCAATTTGTTTAGTGTATTGTTTAAATTTGATTGAATTACTTCATTGATTTTTAAACTTCTGCACCTTTTCCAAAACCCTCCGTCGCGCTAATGCTAATTTTAAGTGTTTTTTGCGTGTAAAATAAAGGCAGTATTCGTGATTCGTGTATTGACTTTGGACGCTTTTTTGATTCCGTCGTAACACGGCCGCTTTTTGTTGTTACTGTGTTACGATTTCGCGAGTTATAGTTCCGGTCGTAACAACCGCTAAACCGCTTTTATTTTGTTTCTTTTGTGTTTACAAAAGCGCATCATTTGTTGTTAAACCCGCATTTTTTGTTTGCTCAATCAATGAACATTACGTCGCTATTTTTTGTGTAACGTGTTGTCCAGACGAAGCTCTAAAATCAGTTCCTGCTGTTGCGGGGCTAGCCTCTGAAGAACGAAGAACCAAGAAAACACCACCTGCAGAGTTTCGACGTAAAAGGTCAGTGATTAACTTTTATTTGGTGATTCATTTACGCGACGGCACGTGTTTTATTGATTGTTCCGCTAAAGGTTCTTCGTCAATTATATACTTGCATTGAACCAGCATTGAACTAAACTAATTCATACATTTTTTTTGGATATTATATGTAATGTGCCATCGAAGACATTACACTAATTGTACCTAAATTAGGATCCCACAAGAAACTGGGCCTACAAAAACATAAAAATAACATTGTATAGTTTATTTTGAATGCTTTCAGAGGTTTACAAAATATACCTGAGATCATTGTGAATGTGAAAATAACCTAAATTACTAAATTATGTGAACTCTATGATAGCAAATTGGTTAGAGTATATTCAAGGTATTATAGGTTAGAAATAAGTTACATTTTTTGAGCCGTTATTCGCCATTTTCAATTTTTGTTCTATTACTTTACTTCATTAATTTTACAGATGCAAACTCGGATTCTGCGTAAAATTTTATATAAAATATATGATCTTTAAAAAACTTGTGTATTTTCGCTGTGTTATTAGATTATTGACCATTAAATGTAATTTGTAAATATCATTAATTTCCTTAATATTAAAATATTGATCTACATTTTTATTATTTACTATTTCGTATTAGCAGAAATATCTAAAAAATAGTATTACATCATTTTACATATTTATTTACGTATAATACTTATGTAGTCCAATGACAGTTACGGCTTTGTTTCGGCTCCTATTTTGTTCAGATGGGAATGTTATGTAGTGATAGATTCTTTCAAGAAGCATTAAATCGTTCAAAGAGCTTTTAGATTTTTAAGCTTTCATATTTCAGTGAAATTTGTAACGCCGTAACACTGATGCCCGTAATCGGAGCAAAACTGGAAACTCTGTATGGTGGTTTCTCTAAACGGTTCAGTACATTTTTTTCTCAAAAAATTGCAAAATATTCTGTTTGTTTCAAATACTATTTCTAGATTCTTGCAGATTAACAATCTATTACTTTGTGCTCTGACGGATTATGCGGTTTAAACTTATGTAAATTGCATATGGGATATCAGTTTTTTATCTCATTACATACACTGTTGGACATATCCCTCAATTTATCTAGTCATATCTATTTTGGATTCAGTTTCAGTTTACTCAATACACGTCATTGTCACTTAAATATCCGTTTTTGCCATCTCTTATCAAGGATCCTGGCTACGTGATTGGCCAAATTTCACTTTGTGGTGGCTGTTTCCTCTATGACGTCTTGGGCATTAGATCTCTGTCACATTTGCTCATATGGTATATGATACCTTAAGTTTATACCCGACATTGCACGCTCCATATTTGTTGTTCTTAACTTTTTGCCCAATATTTGAGTCTGTGTCAAAGTTTCAGATTGGTATGTCTGCACGGAACGTGTAAAATTTGACTAAATCTGCTGAAAGCGGCCCAAGTTAGACCAATTCTCATTTGTATCACATGCCTTTGGTTATCTCCTCCTATTATTGCTTCATGACCTTGATATTTGTAGGTATCAAGTTGCTATGACACGTCTAAGTTAATATTCATCGCAAGGTTTTTCATTATTTTAATTTTTCCAAAACTTATACCTAGCGTTTCAAATGGTTGGAGGTTTTTGTTCTAGTAATTGCATCTTCTAGATTGTCTGAATCCATACAATAGTCAGAAAATCTAAGCTTATTCATCGATATTAATTCCCGTTTGTTACATTGCTAATTTTGTAAAATCTGACTTCATAACTGCTCTAGACAGTTTTTGTTAGAAATTATCCCTTTGTCTAAACCCCAGTTCCAAACAACATTTTTCATGCAATTGTACAGTGCAGCCCATTTTGGTTGAGATTGCCAGGTTACTCGGTTGTTATTGAAGATAGAGTCTTGCGGTTTTCACATACCTGTTCTACTTTTTTGTGAAACTCAGGATGGCCATATCAGATTTTGCATAAATGTTTCCATTTATAAGATACAGGGCGATTTAGATAAATTATACTTCTATATCTACGAAGTTATTAGAAATACTCTTGCGCTAAGAACTACGTCTAATAGAAAATTTTGCATAGAATCCAGTGGAGTACTCAATTTTTTTTCCGGGTATGGTTTTGAAGATACTACACAACATTATATATTTTTAAATGAAACACCCTATATTTTATTATTTCATTGAATTCGTTATATTTTTCCCTTTAAAATAATGTATATACAATACACATGGTATTATTAGAAATGCTAAAAAATACTAAAAAGCTGAGTTTTTTGCTAGTAGGCCATGTATTTTCCATTTAAAAGGAGAATCAAACCAATAATTCCATTTGAGATTTTTATAGGAGTTTATCAGCAAAGAAAAATAATGTTAACAATAATTTAATAATATGAAACACGAAATTTAGGTACCTAAAAGCAACTAATAAATAGTTATACATCGTTCATTATGTATAACAAACAGAACAAGTATTACAAATCAAATATCTATCTTAAAATTAATTTTGGACATTATTTATTACCTTATTGATTTAACTGTTCAAATTGTTGTCCATTTTCCCTAACACATAATTGGCAAACCTTTCCATCTCGCATGAATCCATTTAAAATTATTATAGAATTCCGCCTTTCGGAACGATATTTTATCTGGTGAGCGCTGGAGAGAAAAGCGCAAATCTGATCAAGCTGTCATTGTTAGTAACTATTGTGTTTTATCGTGTTTGAGTTTATAAGATCATTATACAAATAATTATTCGTGAGTTTGCTGGTTGATAATTGATAATGGCTGGAAGAGAATTCGTTTTTCAAAATAACGAAAAATACGATATGATACAATGTTTAATCAATGTTATGAGAATGTTGAAGAAGCTTTAGAACTATATTTCTACAGGTATAAAGTACGAGTATTTTACCATAAGATATTTCATGAAATCGCGTTTTTAACACTTTCAGATATCCAGAGAGGCATCAACCTAGTCGAGCAACTATATTTAGACTAAAAAATAATTTACTAAGTTTTGGTGCATATTCTAAACCTCGATCAAAGGTGTATTACAAAGAAAATCGCGAAATGAATGAAATAAATGTGTTAGCTAGCGTTCATGCCTATCCCCAGACTTCTTCTGCGAAATTAGAAAATTACACTGGAGTTTCTCAATCACGGGTCGAAAGAATTTAAAAAATATATAAATTTAAACCTTACAAAGTCAATATTGCCCAGCACTTATAACCTGGTGATGCTGCAAGACGGTTAAATTTTTGCAATTGGTTTTTAGACCAAACCCGAAGGGACAATGATTTTGTAAGGAAAGTTATTTGGTCAGACGAATCTCATATAAGCAGTGCCGGTATATTTAACAAGCAGAATACAAGATACTGGTATGATGAGAACCCGCACTTAATTTTTGTGCGACAACAGCAGGGTCGATTTGGTTTTAATGTAGCCTGTTTCATACTGGGGACAAAAATAAAGTACCGCTTTTTTGAAGGAACCCTTACCGCCAATTTGTAATTGACAATCCTAGAATACTTATTACCCGAAATATTGGAAGATGTTCCCCTCGCCTTTCGCAATTCTATACACTTTCAACCAGATGGCGCCCCTGCCCACAATTCTAGATTAATTGGGCGCTTTTTAGAAAATAATTTTCAAGGATGTTGGATAGGAACACATGGACCAATTAGGTGGCCTCCAAGATCACCGGATTTATCTATATTGGACTTTTTTTGTGGGGTTATTTGAAAAATAAAATATATACCAACAGACACAACAGTCGCGAAGAACTTCGTGCCGCAACGGAGGCAGCTTTTCGGCATTTACAAAGGCGACCTGTTATAATTTTAAATGCACTCAGGCGTATTGAAAAGGTTTGCCAATTATGTGTTAGGGAAAATGGACAACAATTTGAACAGTTAAATCAATAAGGTAATAAATAATGTCCAAAATTAATTTTAAGATAGATATTTGATTTGTAATACTTGTTCTGTTTGTTATACATAATGAACGATGTATAACTATTTATTAGTTGCTTTTAGGTACCTAAATTTCGTGTTTCATATTATTAAATTATTGTTAACATTATTTTTCTTTGCTGATAAACTCCTATAAAAATCTCTAATGGAATTATTGGTTTGATTCTCCTTTTAAATGGAAAATACATGGCCTACTAGCAAAGAACTCAGCTTTTTAGTATTTTTTAGCATTTCTAATAATACCATGTGTATTGTATATACATTATTTTAAAGGGAAAAATATAACGAATTCAATGAAATAATAAAATATAGGGTGTTTCATTTAAAAATATATAATGTTGTGTAGTATCTTCAAAACCATACCCGGAAAAAAAATTGAGTACTCCACTGGATTCTATGCAAAATTTTCTATTAGACGTAGTTCTTAGCGCAAGAGTATTTCTAATAACTTCGTAGATGTAGAAGTATAATTTATCTAAATCGCCCTGTATCTTATAAATGGAAACATTTATGCAAAATCTGATATGGCCATCCTGAGTTTCACAAAAAAGTAGAACAGGTATGTGAAAACCGCAAGACTCTATCTTCAATAACAACCGAGTAACCTGGCAATCTCAACCAAAATGGGCTGCACTGTACAATTGCATGAAAAATGTTGTTTGGAACTGGGGTTTAGACAACGGGATAATTTCTAACAAAAACTGTCTAGAGCAGTTATGAAGTCAGATTTTACAAAATTAGCAATGTAACAAACGGGAATTAATATCGATGAATAAGCTTAGATTTTCTGACAATATTGTATGGATTCAGACAATCTAGAAGATGCAATTACTAGAACAAAAACCTCCAACCATTTGAAACGCTAGGTATAAGTTTTGGAAAAATTAAAATACTGAAAAACCTTGCGATGAATATTAACTTAGACGTGTCATAGCAACTTGATACCTACAAATATCAAGGTCATGAAGCAATAATAGGAGGAGATAACCAAAGGCATGTGATACAAATGAGAATTGGTCTAACTTGGGCCGCTTTCAGCAGATTTAGTCAAATTTTACACGTTCCGTGCAGACATACGAATCTGAAACTTTGACACAGACTCAA
This sequence comes from Octodonta nipae, assembly GCA_034190945.1. Taxonomy (NCBI): domain Eukaryota; kingdom Metazoa; phylum Arthropoda; class Insecta; order Coleoptera; family Chrysomelidae; genus Octodonta; species Octodonta nipae. The sequence continues at coordinate 190,457,423 of CM067216.1, read as the reverse complement.
ATATTGGGCAAAAAGTTAAGAACAACAAATATGGAGCGTGCAATGTCGGGTATAAACTTAAGGTATCATATACCATATGAGCAAATGTGACAGAGATCTAATGCCCAAGACGTCATAGAGGAAACAGCCACCACAAAGTGAAATTTGGCCAATCACGTAGCCAGGATCCTTGATAAGAGATGGCAAAAACGGATATTTAAGTGACAATGACGTGTATTGAGTAAACTGAAACTGAATCCAAAATAGATATGACTAGATAAATTGAGGGATATGTCCAACAGTGTATGTAATGAGATAAAAAACTGATATCCCATATGCAATTTACATAAGTTTAAACCGCATAATCCGTCAGAGCACAAAGTAATAGATTGTTAATCTGCAAGAATCTAGAAATAGTATTTGAAACAAACAGAATATTTTGCAATTTTTTGAGAAAAAAATGTAGATAGATATTTGATTTGTAATACTTGTTCTGTTTGTTATACATAATGAACGATGTATAATTACATATTTATTAGTTGCTTTTAGGTACCTAAATTTCGTGTTTCATGTTATTGAATTATTGTTAACATTGTTTTTCTTTGCTGATAAACTCCTATAAAAAATCTCAAATGGAATTATTTGTTTGATTCTCCTTTTAAATGGAAAATACATGGCCTACTAGCAAAAAAGTCAGCTTTTTAGTGTTTTTTAGTATTTCTAATAATACCATGTGTATTGTATTATACATTATTTTAAAGGGAAAAAATAACGAATTCAATGAAATAATAAAATACAGGGAGTTCCATTTAAAAATATATAATGTTGTGTAGTATCTTCAAAACCATACTCGGGAAAAAATGAGTACTCCACTCGATTCTATTCAAAATTTTCTATTAGACGTAGTTCTTAGCACAAGAGTATTTCTAATAACTTCGTAGATATAGAAGGAGTCCAAAAAGTATAAATCATCAAAATCGCCCTGTATCTTAAAAATGGAAACACTTATGCAAAATCTGATATGGCCATCCTGAGTTTCACAAAAAAGTAGAACAGGTATGTGAAAACCGCAAGACTCTATCTTCAATAACAACCGAGTAACCTGGCAATCTCAACCAAAATGGGATGCACTGTACATTCGGCGTAGCTTTCTTGTATATATTTCTTATCAATGATGTGTATCTGTATTCCAGTTGTCATTGTTTCAGTGCTATCCGTATTGTTTCCTTTTTTTATGCAGTAGAACGTTAATTGCATTATTCAAATCATCTGGTATTTGACTATATTTCAAACATTCGTTTTTTTTATAGTTTCAATGATTATTCCGTCTTCTGTTGGTGACAGATTGTGTTTTATTTTTGCTTTTTCTGATTGTTGGTTTATAAGTAATCAAATGCTTGGAAATTATTAGTATCAACATGGATCTGTGGCACATTGTACCCCTAGAAATTAACAATTAGTTAACTTCATAATTTTTATTTTCATAAAGACTAGAAATTATTTCCTGTTCACTTATAAAAACAGTAGTTAAAAGATGGTACATCGTTAGTACTGAAGTCGATGGAATAGGCTAATTGTAGTATTTTTAAGTCATTTCGAAAAGATTGACAACGACTCCAGACTTGGAGTTGAAACGTCTCCATACACAGTTATCTGTTGCAGGAAAAAATTTGGAGGAGAGAAAACCCAATGAACAGACAAAATAAATGTAGTATTTTTGTTCAAAACTTATTTTATGTCAATTGCATGTAACCTTGCCTTTAAATTGGAGTCGTATTCGACTATTAAATAGATAAAATTTTAACAGCATAGTATAATTTAACCACTAAAAATAGCATAATTAATTGTTCTGTCATGTTTACATTTTTTTATTTGAAATGTTTTTATTGTTATGAAACCTCATGACCACTGTCAGCTGACAGTTCACAAAAATAACCTCTGTGGCGGATGAAAAATAAATGTATGCTGACGCCACTATTGCTAAATTTAACAATTCGTTTATCAGTTGAACGCTACACAATAATGTGTAAAGTTCGTTTTAATAATATCAATAAAAGTTACGTAAAAGATGGATTTATATCTGGAACATTTGCTACGCACTTAAAACCGATACCCATAATTAAAATATACCATAAATAAGATATGTTACATTAATTCAAGCTCATTATACTAGAAACTAAGCTGTACGAAAAAATATAGTAAAGTGATATAAACCCGCAAACTATATCAGAAAGAAAAATTTTCAGTTTATATTTATTCGAAAAGTTTCAGTGTCTTGGTCCACAATGGTAAAATTTAAATGTCTTCCAGCATAAAGACGCGTAACTAAGAGTTCCAAAATGGTATAAATAAAAAAACTTTCAAGTTGGAAAATTTTTAAGAAAAAGTTATTTTCAAAATTTTATGTGACTTTGTTACAAGTTTTGCCAAACGTGCAATCTGATGTTATGATGAAATAATTCCGTATATTTAATAACACTAAACCGGACTCTTTGTCTTTCAATTTATGCTAGGTTCTTCTTTGGTTTTGGTGATTATATTTTTAAGGTATCCGATTGGGCGGCACGTAATGTTTGTCAGTGGTTTTCCTTAGGTATTAGTTCTGTTACGTGATTGAACCGCCGTATAAGCTGCCTTGTACTGTGTAACCACATCTCAAAAATCTGTAGTGGATTCACCGTACTGACTAGCAATGTTCATGACTCTTCCCGTTTGAGAAGTACTAACAAGATCTAATATTTAGTCATCCGTAGTCGTAATTTAAAATTAAAAACATAAAGGATATCTTGTTTAAATAAATAAATAAAGCTAGTACCATTTCTATTCTGCATTTCATTTCTAGTTGAATATACATGTTTTCTGGTGATATTTGAAAAATATTACATTTATTCTGTAGGGTCAGGTATATGGAATCTTGTAACTGTGATCTCGTGACTATTTATAGACTACTTATAAATAAATCTGATTTTCTTTGATTTTATTTATAGGCCATACCTCACTTCAACTGTGTCACCTTCAATCAGTAATCCTCCAATTCTGTGTACAGTATACCAAATAGTTGTAATAGATATTTCATTAGTCTTCTATTGCCTCTAAATAAGTGGTCGGAATGTAGAATAACATAGAAAAAGGAGATAGACAGACTGCTTTATTATCTACTTTTATATTCGCCCTTTGCCCTCAGTGCAAATTTCTCTACCAATATTTGTCCATCTAATTTAATATATTGTTGTAAATTTCTATTGGCTGGTTAAGTCATTATTTGTAGTCCAAAAACCCTTCTTTATTTGAACTTCGGTATCACAAAATAACGAAATTCATTATACCACAATTAATCATACTCTGGAATATATTTTTTTGTCAACGTATTAAAATGTTTTTTTTTCAAAGATTGACAATATTTGCTTTCAGTAGAGTAAGTAATGAAACGTTGTAACATTACCGTCTATTTAAATCCGATCGTTCGGATCTGATCCATGCTGAGGAGTGGTCGGTATAAATGAACCACCTTCATCTTGTTCCTTGGATTCCAACAATCCAGCAAATGCGATAGGAAACAATTGAATTGGGCTCTAATGCCACTTTTAGTCGTTGTAATGCTGTTTCATACTATTGTTTCCAGTGGAAGGTCTGTTTTTCGGTGGTCTGTAGGTGTAGAATTGCGACAATGTCGGCAAAACCCGCAATGAACCGCCTATAGTACGCACCACAGACTATTTGTCCGAATTTCTGACCAAGAAACGACGTGACCGGAAAGCTATACCTCTTTCTGAAACAAGGAACATTTCTGGGGATTGAGTCTCAAGTTTTCATTCTTACTTCTAGAGAAAACACTGAGTATCTTCAGGTGGTTCTTAAATATGTAGCCCAAAATATTCTGTATTGTTCTCTCGAACGTACTGGAAGCGTTAAATAACAACCCAAACGGCATGAAGTCCACTTTTTAAATCTAGGGTGAAGAATCAACCAGACCTTGCTGTGGTGGTAAAAGTGTGGTCACGTCAGATGGCTCCGAATGGTAACATGGACTCGCTACTTTCCTCAACTGACTCTCCAATACCAAGTCCAAAAGTATGAAGATCATCTGAATTCTAACTAACAACATCATCCAGTAAACAACAGTCATAGGCGAGTCCATGACTGATATAGAGCTGAAGGTAGTAAGACACAATAGATTCTCACTGACTCCCTGCTGTGATTCAACTTGCTTATATTGTGTATCCTGATTATTTTTATGTTTTTTTTTTTGGGCAATAACACCACAATCGAAATAAAACGACGTATATTGATGGAAAACCAAACGTTTCAAAGTCTATTCTGACTTCGTTGTCAATGGCTTTATATTTATAAATATAAGTGAGCATTGCACATATTAAAGAAACACAAAATAAGTGCTCATTTGGCTATTATCTGCTAGGTAAATACATTTCGTTGTCGTGCGCTTGCCAAGTCATTGTTAATTTTCTTTATGATAAGCACGTCCGACTTTGATACGGTCACTATTAACGAGGCAACTTATTAAAGAACAATTTATAGCAAACTTGTTAACAAGGTGCTTCCACTGATGATAACTAAAATAACAGATGACTTATTTGTACATAAAATCTCAAAACTTTTTGCAGTTGAAGGTTTTGAAGATTTTATGTTATTATTTATTTTTAATTTTGTGGATGGAATTTTGTAATAAAACATAGTTTTGTACCCTAACACCAAACTTTTATTTAAAACACGTCGTTTCAAAGATTCTAAGTTGCCATTTTCATGGAGTAAAACAAAACTGGAATTATGTATAAATAAATCAGCATGATTACAGATGTTCTGAATATCTGAAATAAAATATTATCTGTCAGTCAATGTTATTGTTGAATAGATCTTTTAAAAATTCTTTAAGAGGACAACTATAATATCGAAAACAATACGTCATACATAAATAATAACATTGTGATGTGCAACTTCCCTGACCTTTTAATGAAATAAATTGGACTCTAACCTTAATAATCTGAATATATTCATTCATTATTGTTGAAAGACAATTTATGGTACGGCTGTTTATCATATTCATTAACTACATGCTCTGTTTTCACATGTCGACTGGTAAGTAACAATGGATTTTTTATATTTTCAGTGTATGTATTCAGAATTATTTTCTCATTTTTACGGTCCCGTCGTTTGTGTCGTATAACCAAGGCCGTAGCCAGGAGATTTTTTCGGGGTGGGTTTCCGCGGGGGGTTGGATAATTTTTTTGATTTGTGAAGGGTTGATATACATTTCAAAAATATATATTTTTGTTCATGTATCTCCAGGATATATAAAATTGTATAAATATAACATTTATTGTATGAAAAATATGATTAATTGGTTAAAATTGAATCCCAAAACCAAACTTTCAAAATTTGGGGGGGATTCGAACCCCCCAGACCCCCCCCGCTGGTTACGGGTTTGCGTATAACAAAGGGTTCTTGCTCATTTATACACGTAAAAGAAATAGCCACATCTAAATGTTCATTAGTGTTGAACTATGTTTGAGATCTATATTGTTGGTAATTGCTATCCTTTGCGGGTGGTGCAGCAGATAACTTCAAGTTTCAGCACTGCCTCTGTTATCATCAAAAGCACAAATTACTTATCTTCTCTATGTCTTTTTGGATTACCGTGTATGGATGTGCAATTTCAAACTTTATGCACTGTAAAATATATTTATAAAACTAATTATTACACCAACAAATACATACATATCCCACACCCTTTTTTGGAATATTGAAGTTCCAAATCTAATAATCTTGGATACAAAAGGATTTCACCATTTAGCAATATTTCATGTAAACCTTTCTTTTTAAAATGCACTATTTTTACATTGCTTGTATATGCGGTTGCAGTAGTTAGGAACTAACTCTTGATCTTCAACTGACCTGATTGAATTCAGGCTTCGTCTTCGTTGTAGTGCCATATCTCGGCAGTTGTTCATCCAATTTATAACTACATTATTACCAGGGTATTCTCCTTACATCGTCTGAATATAGTTGCGGCATCTGGTATACCCAGTTTTATCAACTCGAGTAAAACCAAGTCGCTAATCTCTATATCAATAGTCGCTAAATAGTGATTAAAACTGCATCTACCAAGAGCGGATCCAGTAGCTTTTAAACGAAAATGGGGGGAAGCAAGTGAAAAAAAAACTACATTGTTCATCAAACAAAACCCACTGGTAAAAATAATTCGAATTAAAATTGATATTTCGAAAATAAGGTGTTGTTGGACAATGATTGGTCATTGCATTTATTGGCGCAGCTTATAAAATAACATCATCGTTGTCATCACTCAACTATGTCTAATCTACTGCTAGTGATAGGCCTCCTTGAAATGTTTCTTCTGCTCTGAGGAGTTACTACACAATTTGTCTGAATTCTTTTGATATCCTATTTCCTTAGTAGGGCTTCGTTCTATATTTTGTGTTTAATAATAAATACTAGAAATTTTCAAGTTTTTTAATTTGACAAAATACGTATACAATGACTAAAACTGTTTTGATTTGTATTTTTTACATTTGATTTGTACTTTAAGGCCGTCAGATAAGTCGTTAAATCTTTTTCGTCTTTAAATCGTTTTTATCACCAAACAAATTTCTGTCGCTAAGAAATCAGCAAAAGTCGTCATTTTTACCGACAAAGTCGATAACTTGGCAGCGTTGGGTAAACTGCAACGGTTTCTTAAGTTTCATTTCAATGTGCGTTATTTTGGACCTGGCGCCTCTTTATAGAATTTGTTTTGTTTTGGAGTAGCGAGGTCCTCTCAGTATATGGCATAGCTATGCTATTGCGTTATTTTACTGTATATATCAATCGTCTGTCTCTGATGCACCTCTAAGTTAGTGATACGTTATCCGAAATGATAATATTCTTCTCGTACACTTTAGTCTTTGATGTCGCAGAAAGAAGCTCTGTAAATGAGTGACGTTAGATAGCAAACTTAATTGGCCCACATTCATACTCGATTCAAGGCCTTCTATTTCGATTTAGTCCATCTAACCGAGGCGTACAATGTGGTGCACGGTGTCTGAATGCAAAATATTTGTGTAGAATCATATTAATCAAGTAGATGATGTCTTGGAGTTGATGCTTGAAGATTCTCTCGGGTACTTTACTATTGGCTACTAGACTAATACATGTGTAGTTGTGAGGAAATATTCCACTTTTATTGCTTATTAGTATTAGCATATATCCATTTTGGCGAATTGTGACAAAGTTTCTCAAGGAAACGACTGCTGAGGAACTGTTAGATTAGCCAGTTGAATATACGATCGTGGCAATGTGCCTTTAATTGCTAGAATCTCTAATTTGGTCTAGTATCTCTTCTCGGGATATGGGTTGTGATCGGTGGAATGCCTTCTTGGTTTCACATACTCCTGGTATGTTTTTAAACTGTGAGGTTGTAGCCATTGTCATCGTTGTATTGAACCTAAATTCCAGGTTTAGATTGACAGTAATGCTTCGGTCTTTTCAATATTGGAGTAGGCTGTTCTTTCTTCCCCTTCTGGGGAAACTACTAGTAAATTACAGAAGCTAGGATTTCGCAGTATAAGTTGAATGTTCGTTCTAGTGGAGGCTTTTGCTTCTTTTTCTGTCCAATTCAATGCACTGAATCTACTCTGATTCTCTGAGCTGTCTTAAAAGTCGCACTCTTGTGTCGCTGTTTATCTTTTGATGCTGACATCTAGAGCAATAATTGTGCCGTCTCCTGGAGCTCTGTCTCCACCATTTTGCTCTCTCCTCTACTTACATGGTTTGGTTTCAAGAAGAGATTCAGGTTCCGTCGAAAGTGGAACTGAGATTCTGGAAGCGCCCTTCGTCTTCATTTCTTTTGCCATCAGGATCTTCTACAAGCAGGAACACCAGATTGATGATTTTTGGTTTTGGTTTTTGATAACTGCTGATGTTTTGAACACTGGATTAAGGGTAGCAGGTACGCGTAATGGGTTCGAAGATTGTCATATTGTAAGATCGGTTTGTTTGTGAGTCTGTTGTGTCAATTACTTGACAGTACAACTGCGAATTTATCCTCTTTCCACCAATGAGTATCTAGAAAATATGCTGAAGATATGCAAATAATTTATTGTTGGGCATATTTACCTTAATGTCTGTCGCCACAGTTCCTGTTATATATTCAGCGGTTGGTGGTGATCTAGTATTCTCTTCTCTAGAAGGGCGTTCTCTTCTCTGGCATTTCGATCACGTCCGTTCTTAACGTTCCAGGAGAAGTTGTACATTTGATTTCTGGGAGTGCTTATACATTACTTCGAGTGATGACTTCACCTAAGACTTAAGGTGTTATTTTATGTTATTTTAGGGTTTGACATAACATTTTTAATTTTAAAAAAATTGTTAATATACGTAAATAATTTTATTTTTTATTCAAATTGAAGTGGAGTACCTTTATAAATTCATTTGCCACCTCTGCGTAATACAATATGCATTTGTTTTAAATGTCAATGTTTGACATCACAATATGGTGTAAATTTCATCAATTTCATTTCATTAAATATGTTTTTATTGAACGTTATTTTTAATCTTCCGGAATATACAGTGACATTGTGCCTTCTAATTCCTAAGCTGCTTTATCTCCTATCTTTAGATATTTATCATTCCTCCGTTTGTTTTTATTATATTTGAATGCCCGCATGGCGCGACACTGTGGGTAAGTAATAAATATTAATGGCTATTCTATTGAACTATTTACTGAATGCTTCAAATTGCTGTCACTAAATGGGTTTGTTATGGGAATAGGTTCAATAATGACATATTTGTGAATATATTTATATGCTGGGCTAATTTCCGGGTGATCATCAAAATTTATGAAGTTCCTGACGTTTAACTCCTGTGTTGGAACCATCCTCAAGGTAATGTGATATTTTTATTATGATAGTGTCTTGAGCTTGACTACAAAGCAGAAGGTGAAAATGTAGAATCGGTTCTCACTTGGAATGACAATGTTTTTTTTTGTATTTTCAATTGTAGATATGTACTTAATTTTTGACTTTTTTCTAGTAAATTTACTAAAATGATGTGACATATAACTAAGATTGCTGATCATTTCATTAAAGATTACAACCGTCTTATTTTGTGTAAAAATTTGAGGAAAAAATAACTAATCTACTTATTCTTGACAAAATGTAGCGTATGGTTTCTTTGTATTCAACCGCGTGTTTGCTTGCTTTTGTTAAAGGCTTTATAGACGTTGTAATATTTGTTCATGCGGCCAATAATTAACTCGAGAAAGGTAATCTATGAATGATACTGAATCTAATTAAAGTTACAAATAAATCATTTGTTCTATCATGCACTATACAGGAGGTGATTTATAGAGAGATACAAAAATGTCAGTGAAGTAAGAAGTTCATTGGTAAATTTTTTACTACACAGTGCGGAGACAAGGAACCGAGCTAGAAATTTTTATTTTACTAACTTAATTCATACCAGTGATACCTACTACTACTTTAGTGAAACATTTGTTACCATTTTATGCCCATATAACTTGATTCTAATGTCGTTTAGAATTTTAACATATGATAATTAAAATTTTAGTACTCTACAAATTTTAAATAGTGTTTCTTATGTAAAGATATTCTTCTTCAACCAAGAATAGGAGATACGAAATTCGATGTCTAAAGTGACTTTCTGTTTTGTTCCTTTAATGTGTTGTGCTTTTATATTATATTATAACACCTCATTTCCTGGGTCCGCTCTTTTTTCTTTTTCAATGCCCAGTAGCCTATTATTTTCATGCATGTTCTAATTTCACCACTTTTTACTGGATCTCTTAGTGTTTTTCTTCTCAGTCTTCTTTCCTATGTTCTCTATAGCGTCTTTTGGTTTTTGGAATTGTCAGTTTTCGTTTCGGCCTTGTATGCCATTATTCGTCTTATAGTATCTTTGTAAATCATTGTCTTACTTTCCGTTCTAATGTTTTTCTATATCATGTTATTTACGCAACTCGCTGCACTATTATTTGGTTGCTTACTTCTGTTTTATACCTCATTAGCTGGTGATTCCACAACAGTTGCTCTCAATAATCAGTTGTATTCTGATGTCATCAATGACTAATCTAAATCTACGATACTTTGCTAATGACAAATGTTTTCGTCTTCTTTATGTGCCATGATAAAAAATTGTTGTTGATCCTCCCCAGTGTTAAAAACATGAAGTTACTGTGCCTTTTGAAGTTACATCTGTCTACCATAGCTTACTGAATTTAAGATCACTTGGATTTTATTACAGAATGTTTTTTCAGTTTAACATATCCTAAGATATCCCTACCAGCTTTCCCATATGGACAGACAATTTTTGCATTCAGTATTTGTATTTTCTAAGAATCTAACAATCGCAATTTGACCCCTCCGATTGCATAACGTCCTACGTAGTTCATTATTTAACTTAGTGATTATTAAATTAAATTTCAGAAAATTTTAGATTAACATACATGAAATTTTCATGACTTGTTTTATTTACTTAATACTGATATCTATAAACATTTTATAGTTTGCTGTAATAAATATTATCGGCTTAAAACAATATATTTTGCGGTTTATCCTCAAATTAAACGAAATGATAAAAATTTTAACAACCTTGCGAAAACAAAAACAGCACAGATAATTTTTAGTGAATCAATATCTACATTGGAGTTCATTTATAACGACCTCCGGTGTAACTCTTGAATTTAAGGTATATTTTCATGAGAAATTCATTTGATTATAGCAATTTGGGATGTTGAAATGAGGCTTTGTAAGAGATTCCTTGGGTCAGACCCAAAGATTCATTCCCACACAATTTTGTTACCTTTTGTTTAGATCCACAGATGACCAATAGCAGCAGCCGTTGTGCCTACCTTTACACTGAAAGGATTAAATCAGATTAAGGGATTTTTGGAAAATGATGAATAGAACTGTTTTTTTTTGGGGGGGGGATGGGTTCCAGACAATATTAATAATAATTGTATCTATATGGGCCATACCAAAAGGTTGTGAAAAAAGATTTATAAACAATTTCTCCTATAAATTTGTTGCTACCGTCTGCAGAAAAAAATCCTACCAAAAGTTGGTTAAATTAAAACTTTCTAGGAAGTGGATGCCATTAGTTTTTTTTGAAAATTAGCAGTTTGTCTCAAAATCTGAGATTTTTTCGAAGAAATGTGTTTTTTTTTAATAAAATTGGTGCAGAAAATATTTTCTAATTTTGTCATATTTATGTAAAGATACATTTTGTTTAGTAGTTAATCCTCTCGGAAAAAGGCTTTGTATTAGTGCAACGGAGCAATAACTAGTAGTTATGTACTTTAAAAAAATTAGAGAGTAGCCAACTGCCAAACTGAAATAGTGAATAAATAAAAATTATGAAGTTAGGATACATTTAATCTGTACAATTGTCAAAATATGTTTTTAATTATTTGTGCATTGTTTTGAAGCTTTTTAGTGTTCCGTATATACAGTATACGGATACCCTTATAATATCACTCAGGATTTCTGCCTCTGTCACATCACAGCCATTTTCTCCTAAACTACTGGACGGAAGACGTTGAAATTTGGTATCACTGTATAGTTTGGTGACGCGATCAGGAGTACATATCGTAAAAGAAAAAATCTTGATTTTAGGGGTACTTCTGGGGGGAAAAACTAAAAAAATCGACGGTACCCCCCCTGATCTCCGAAACTACTGAGCCTAAAATTTTGAAAAAAAAAAACTTTACAGGAAAATTACGGAGAAACCATTAATGTTAATTTTGGGGAGCAAATTATAGAATTAAATAAAAATTTAAAAATAATTTTTTTTTCAAACGCATCATGTAATATATCAAATGAAAGGTCTCATTCTGAGGAACACAAATATATTTTTTTCATATTTTAAAAAAAATATTTAAAAAGATATTAACGAAAATATACCAAAATTTACCCATCCCCCCCCCTTATCTCCGAAACTATAAAACGTAATGTTTTGAAAAAACAAATAGATTTATAGGTTCTGATCTGAAGTTGGAAAAATAAGGAGAAACCTCTACTTTTAATTTTGGGGGGCCAATTACAGAATTAAATGGAGAATATAAAATTAAAATTGTTTCTAACCCATCATGTTATACATCAAATGAAAGGGCTCATTACGACGAAAACAAATATATTTTTTTCATATTTTTAAAATAAATTAATTAAAAGATATTAACAAAAATATAAAAAAATTTACCCATCCCCCCCCTATCTCCGAAACCATAAGCTCGAAAATTTTGTAAAAACAATGGAGGTATAGCCCCTCACCTGAACTTTACTGGAAAAATAAGGAAAAACCCCTAATATTTTTTTGGGGGGCAAATTATAGAATTAAATGGAAAATAAAAAATTATAATTGTTTCCAACCCAGCATGTTATATATCAAATAAAAGGGCTCATGATGAAGAAAACAAATATATTTTTTCCATATTTATAAAATAAATTAATTAAAGATATTAACAAAAATATTAAAAAAAAATTCCCATTCCCCTCTTATCTCCGAAACTATATGCTGAAAAATTTTGAAAACACGAAGTATAGCCCCTCACCTGAACTTTACTGGAAAAGTAAGAAGAAACCCCTAATAGTCATTTTCGGGGGCAAATTATAGAAATAAATGGAAAATAAAAAATTATAATTGTTTCTAACGGCTCATGTAATATATCAAATCTCAGGGCTCATTATGACGAATAGGTACAAATATACTTTTTTAATTTTTAATATATTTTAAAATATTTTAAAAAAATTATCCATTCTCCCCGTTATTCCCCAAACTATAAGACCTCTTTTTTTTGTTTATAGGAAAAATATGAAAAAAAACCTAATTCTATTATTTGGCCTCCAAATAATAGAATTAAACGGAAAATAAATTACTAGAAAACCCCCATAATAATTTTAGGGACAAATTATACAATTAAATGGAAAATAAAGATTCAATTTTCAAACGCATCATGTAATATATCAGATAAAAGGCTTATTATGTGAATTACAAATATATCATATTTTTAAATCATTTGTATAAAAGATATTAAAAATATTAAACATCGACTTAATTCCCACTTTAGAAATTACACTATTTAAAATTAATTAAAAAATATATTTTATTTACATTTTTAAATAATTTGAATAACAGATTTAATAATTTATAATTTAAACTTTGACCTATTTTGCCGTTTTTCTTCCAATCTACAGAGCCTCAAAACTCAGACAGTAGATTATAAAAGGCATTTCTGAAAGTTTATTAGTAAAATAAAACTCTAATGTTACTTTTTGGGGGCCAAATTAGAAAATTAAATACTTATGTATTTATTGTGATAAAAATCAAGCGAATCCTAAAGCAGATAAAATAAAAAGTCTATGTGTGGAAAATCAAAGGATATATTTTTTATAAATTTAAAACGCTTCCTTTAAAAGATATAAGGGTAAGTATAAGAAAATGCACTCATTCCCTGCTTGTCTGAAACTGGAATATTCGAATCTTGAAGGTGGTACGGAACCCTAAGTATGCGAGTCCAACTCGCACTTGACCAAATTATTTTATTTGATAATTACGACTCCTATAAACAACTTTAATTTTCAGTGCCAATGCTAAGCATTTATAATTCAACAAAAAGGATTTTAGAAAGCCAAAATTAAAGCTCTGGGAAAGATTTTTCTTTTCCATTTTACAGAATTACAATATATTAAAAACTTACCACATAGCTGAAATTTAGACGCATTGTTTCTTATTTTTCAGCTCCATGTTCAAAAATTTCTAAAACTCACACCCACATATAGCATAAATAATTCAACTGAACTAGTGTCAAAAATCCAAGCAGTTAATATACCTAACAATGGCAAACTACTATCATTTGATGTTGTCAACCTTTTATACTAACCCAATATTTAAAAATAAAATATATAGTCTATTACAACTTTGTCTCTGTGGCACAATTACTTCCAATTTAAGAATAACATTTACAGTAGCCCTCTTTAAGCTAAAATATTTATGGACAATTTAAAATCTCTAATTTTTAAACATAATCTAAGTAATGAATTTCTATTTTGGAACCGGCAGGTCGACGATATTTTTGCTTGTTTTACCGGTACACACAGACAGTTACATAAACCAACTCCACCCCAACATAAAATTTACAATCAAAACAGAAATAGATACTGCAATAATTTTTTTTATCATAGACATATGTGAGAATAAACATACATTTTCTATATATCATAAACCGTCCCATTCTGAGAACTATCCACAATATATCATATCACTCCATTATACATACATTAGTGACTGTTCCATTATCCAAACTTAACTTTGAAACCTAACTCAATAGGATAAAACTTATGGCAATCAATAATGGTTACAACTCAAAAATAATTGATAGCTTAGACAGAAAATTACAACAAAAGACAATAGACCAGGTATACCCATCTGTTACCAATACCAACTCCAAATTTGGCCAAACCATCACATTTCCGTAAAAAAAGTTTCCAATTTTTTTAAAACTGAAATATTCAGATAGTTTTCACTGCTTGTCCCCCTCAAATATTGCAATGTTCGAATCATTCGTGTATATCTGTCGGTACTCGTGATCCTTAATTTCCCTACTAGTTTTCCATCAAAGTGGGTCAGGGATTTGAGTAATAAATTTTTATATGAAAGAATGACCCTAAGAAGTTACGCAAAGTTTCTGGAAGATACCAACAAGATTTTTTTAAAAGCGTTTTTGTCTATTATCCAAAAAATATTTCCATTTAACTTTGTGGTATTTTTTGATGAGTACAATATTTTGGGAACAAAAATACAAACCTCGTATTGAATTGAACATCTCTAGAGATTATTTACCCGCTATTTTTTATAAAGTATTACTTGTTAGGGTATATTCAATATACGGATACCCATATAATATCACTCCGGATTTGTCCCTCTCTCACATCACGGCAATTTCCTCCTAAACTACTAAAAGGAAAAGGTTGAAATTTGCTATCAGTGTATAGATGGTGACCCGATGAGGAGTACATATTGTAAATGAAGAAATTTTGATTTTAGAAGTACTTCTGACGGAAAATCTAATATATCAAATGAAAGGCCTCATTATGGCGAAAACAAATAAATTATTTTCATATTTTTGAAAAGAAATTATTTTAAAAATATTAACAAAGATATAAAAATTTTACCCATTCCCCCTCCCTTATCTCCGAAACTATAAACCGTCAAATTTTGAAAAAAAGTAGGGAAAAAGAAGAAGAAACCCCTAATATTAATTTTTATGTGCATATTACAGCATTAAATGGAAAACATAAAATTAAATTATTTCTAACGCATCATGTAATATACTAAATCAAAGGGGTCATTATGGCGAATACAAATACATTTTTTCGTATTTTTAAAATGAATATTTTAAAATATATTAACAAAAATATTTGAAAAAATTACACATTCCCCTCTTTATTCCCCAAACTATAAGACTTTAATTTTCTTGTTTACAGGAAAAATACGAAGAAATCCCTAATATTAATTTTGGGGGCCAAATTATAGAATTAAAGGAAAAAAACAAATATTTTTTAAAGCATCATGCAATACATCAAATGAAAGAGCTCATTATGAGGAATACATATATTTATTTTATTTATATTTTTCAAATTAATTGTTTTCAAGATATGAACAAAAAGATATTTCCAAAACCATACTACCTAAATGTTGAAAATGATTAGAGGTACTGAGGCTCATTTGAAATTTATAAGAAAAAGTAGTAGAAAACCCCAATATTAATTTTGGGAACAAATTATAGAATTAAATGGAAAATAAAAATTCAATTTTCAAACGCATCATGTAATATATGAAATAAAAGGCTCATTATGTGAATTGCAAATGTATCATATTTTTAAATCATTTGTTTAAAAGATATTCCCAAAAATATTGAACATCGACTTAATTCCCACTTTAGAAACTACACTATCTAAAATTTTGAAAAATATATTTTATTTGTATTTTTAAATAATTTGTCTAACAGATTTTTTTTTATTTAAAACTTGACCTATTTTCCCCTTTATCTTCCAATCTACAGAGTCTATAATTCAGACAGTAGATTATTAAAGACTTTTCTGAAAGTTTATTAGTAAAATAAAACTATACTGTTAATTTTAGGGGCCAAATTACATTTGTATTTTTATAACAATCAAGCGAATCATTTAGCAGAAAAAATAAAAAGTTAATGTCTGGAAAAAAAGTGTATATTTAAAATGCTTCCATTAAAATATATTAGGGTAATTATAAGAAAATGCACCCTTTCCCAGCTTGTCTGAAACTGGAATATTAGAATCTTGAAGGATCTCCGGAACCCTTAGTATGCCAGTCCAACTCGCAATTGATCAAATTACTTGCATGGGTCATATTTTAATAAACTTAAGAGTTTCAAAAATAACAAACATGTTAATTATCTCATGTATATACATCGAGATATACCCTCTCAGAATTAATGGATTTTCAGAAAATTCCCATTTTCGACTTTTTTCTTTGAATTTCGCTTTATGTGAAATTTTCAATAATTTCCTCTAATATGTGATTAAAATCAACTTTGGAATCAAATAAAAATATATTTTTTGTTGCAGGTGCCGTTCCCTTATTTTAGAGCTGTTTCATATATTTTAAAATTAAAAATAATAAGTACATTAACTACCTGGGCATCCCGGCTACGAAAAAGACTAATTCCTAATTCAAATATAAGGTATTATTGTCCCCAACAATATTTAAATGTTAATTTAAAGGATCTGTCGTAATAAAATTTTATTACACGATTATTCTGAAAATAGGTGTCAAATTATATTTATAGTACGAAAGGTAGTTACCAGATTTATCCGATGTAAATACCCTATTTTCTACCAGGTGAGGTCAAATCATTTAAGATTTTTTGTAAATGCCTTAGTTGTTGTTTCTGATACGTTCACCCCATCAAAATCCTTTAAACATAGAGCGATCAAACAAATTGATTAATTCACCAGTATTCTCATCAGTTGTTCCACATTGTCAGACTCACGAAATGTCTTCAGGCACATATCTAGATGATTTGATCAACGATTTACCAAACAGGAAACCATTTCAACCAGAATGTATAATATACATTCGAATTCACGCCACCTACTTGGAGTACCACATAAAACTTGCCGAAAGAAAAAAAAGGGCCCAAGATAATTTAAAATATTACACCTTGGCGAACGATCTAAGAGTCGAGCAGAGAAACTATTTCTTTCTAGGAGCATATATTCAAAATAGGAATTATGAATCTGCACAGAGGCTATTGCGGAACAAAATTTGCAAAAGAGAGGAAAAGGTGCAGCGTTATATTCAAAGGGCGGCAGAATTTGAGGAGCAGTACAGATCGACAAACTTAGAAGCTTACAATTTTCTGGGGCAAGGTTATAGGAAAATTGCGAAGATTTTAAAGTTGATGCCTAAGTTTGTGGAAAACTGTTATCTAAATCTTGTGGATGGTTACGATTACCTTGTGCCTCTTTTAACTGAAGTTTAAATTTGGAATTTGTAAATTGTATAATAATTTATAGAATTTTATATAGATGATTATTGGTATAATTCTGTGTCATGAATTTTATAAATTGCGAAATAAATTGACTTGATATATAACTTGTTTAAATTCTCGAAATGTGAAGGAAATTGATGTTTATTAAATATGTTTAAAGTATACTAAAAATATATTATAGTTTTTAAAAAGAGGAGTAGATTATTTGACAGAATACGCCCGCTTTTCGTAGAACATTTTTTTATTCAAATTAACCAAAACTTAATTCACATATTCCTTGCCTATTCTAACATCTTACAGCTTCGGTTTTTAATACTGAAAATACTCATTTTAATCGAATTTCTGCTATGAATTTTTCTCTGAAGTATCTGATACCCAAAACCGAATAAACCACATTGCAACAGTGTCTTTAGGAAAAAGAACACAGTCAAAATACAAAGTGTTGTCAAGGTTTTGAATGGTGACATAGGAAAAGTTAAAACCTACAGTATCAGATATCCATAACTAAATGTCTCAATAGACGCAATGGCTTATAATAATATTTGAAATATTACCAAAATGATTACTGAAGAAAATGAAATAAAAGCAGATGATGATTGAGACAGTACTGGATAAAAATAATTTATTTTAAAATAAAAAAATGAAATTTTCATCTCTACCAGGAAACCGAGATAAAGTTAAAGTTCCTATTGTAAAATTCACTTTGACCTTCAACTAACATCAAGTGACGGTCAGGGTCATATTTGGACGTGGACTTTTTCGCTTTTTCCAAATTTGTGATGGAATATGTGGTTGCTGACTGCGAGTTTTCCCTGAAGCTCCTAGATGTCGATATTCATTTTGCGATAAAATATTAATTATGTCACATGAATACATTTTTGAGATTTCAACCAGATGGCTGAAGCGCAACTGATGAAGATTCTCGTCCAGAAACAATATATTATCTTCAATACATTGTAAAAGCTCAAAAAGATAGTATCACAATTGTTTCGAACCTTTTTAGTTAATCTATGCTTTCTTTCGCATAGGGGAAAGGGCGTTTCACTCAGTACGATTGTCTGAGCAACATAAAATTATGGTTTATAGAATCAAGAGCTTTTGCTATATCAAATGGTTCTTTTCTCATTAAAATACATTTATTTAGGTGCATATGTTTAACAAGAAAATTTAGTGCTATCACTTTGTTACATAATAGGCTACATATTTATTTAAAAACGTATCAAAGAATTTTGCAGTTGTTAAGAATAAATATATAAATATCGGAGAACTTTTCTCTGAACCGGAACTATGTACCAATATTTCAATTAGAATGTAAGTACATCAAAGTTTATGAAATTTTATTAAGGACGCTTAGAAACAGGGTGTTCATTGAAATTGAAATACAATTACTTGGGTTATTTGTATTGCAAAGAAAGTATTTTGTCAGAAGTAGTCCATTATCCAATAGTTTAGTAGCAGCTTTCTGCTACGTAAAAATATAGTATATCACCATGACTAGTCGTTGAATAACCATTGATTTCAGTTAAAGCATAATTATCCTTATTAGTTACATTACTCTACATTCATCACTATTACTACCCCATTGTTAAAAATTGACATGCTGTTACGGTTGCAATATATTTTCGTAAATAACAGCTTTTTATTCGCATATGCAGTAAGGGCATTTTTGAGTTATAAGGCAGACGGTTCAAAAATGTTAGAAGCAGTTGCATATACAAGATAGTTGAAATTTGAGATATAAGGTGGAGTGGAATTATAGTTATAGAGGGTGGTTGAAAAAATATTTACAGTATGAAACATAAGTAATTGCTTATACTTGTCATATGGGTGAAATTATAGCTATACAGGGTGATTTAAACAATAGAAAAATGTCAATAGGGGAGAGGATGAATACTTACACAGGGCGGTTGCAAAATCGTGTCGAATTGAATTATAGTTGTACAGGGTGGTTCAGAAAATGATACACAAGGCATTGATATTGGTTGACCAGTACACAGAAACATATACAGGGTGGTTGCAATATACGGCGAATTAGAGTTACAATTATTGGAAGTGGTCAAATTAATAAAACAAATAAAAAAGTTAAAAAATATTTTGAAAATATAGAAAAAATACAAATTAGTGGGGGAGAGAGAACGAGAGGGAGAGAGAGAGAGATAAGAATACGGTCAAATAATTAATAGAATTATACCTTAAATCGAATAAAAAATAGTGATTGATAGCACACGGTTTTGATTTAAAGCCAGTTGAAGTCGTTTTTTTTAATATAAATTATTTAGTATGATGAACTTATTGCTCTGTACCTGTTTTCAAGTAGCGGAAAAAGATTATTTAATAAAACGTTACTTTTACCTTAAACATTAATTAATAGGGCTCAATTAATCACTCCAAAAACTTTTGAATAAATTAAATTAAATTCAATAATTCAATAAAGGTCAGCGTAATAGATGTATATACCAGGGTTTTTCAAATGAGATGGTCTGTTAGGCTCAGCAAGAATTCTCTACTTAACTAAATTAGTTTTAACTGTCGACTACTTGCGGCTATACCCTAAGCATTAACTTCGTTTTTTTAAATAGAATGGTATACATTTCATGATATATTCCAATAAAATCCATAAATGTTAGATTAGTTTCATAACATTTGTATGTCTACATCTAATTTAAATGTCTACCTACTACCGTTATACAAAATATTTGTTAGTCTATCTGACATCCTCGATAGATGACGCTGTGTCCGAATATATTATTCGAACTTGTTCCTTTTTTGACAGACTGAGTAATTTTGGCTGAATTTATAGCTTGGATTTGATAGGTGGTACAGTGATATGTCGTGACGATGGTTCTTATCTGTGTCGCTGTAGACAAGTTAACTGCCAGTCCAAAGGCTACACAACTCTTGCCGGCCCAAGGGCTTCTATAGGCTAAGGGTAGAACATCGTCCATCAAGCCAAAGGTTGAACAATTTTTGCCGGATTAAGGGCAAAGCAACCCTTACCGGACCAAGGGTAAACGAACCTCTTTCGGGCTAAAATATGTCTGAAATCTCAAATACCAAATGGAAGATTTCTGACTTTAAAACTTATAATTTCACTTAAAAACTGTATCTATTTAATTACACTACTTTTTACCACAGCCAAATGCAACCAATATAAGGTGAGCTCCTTTCCCAATTATAACGATTCATTTGTTTAAATATTCAGGCTTCTTTATATATTCTATTAGGCATTTTCGTAATAAATTAAATTGAAATGTTGTATGACGTTCAATATTTGCCTATCTCTATTTATCGACTAATTTACAAACTTTTTTTTCTAAATATGCCCGATTTATCGAAATATTGAAATGTTTTCCGAACTATTGATCTCAAGTATTTTGCCTTTATAAATAATGACATATAGAAAAAAATATTAACACCCCTATTTTGTATTTTTTAACCGACTTCCAAAAAAGGAGGAGGTTATCAATTCGTCAAGTATTTTCTTTTTATTTTTGTATATATGTTACCTAATTTTTTCTCCTGTAGTGAACCGTTTTGAATGAATATGGTCTTGTTTAATAGAATAATAATCCGTATTGGAACTTGAAATTTGGGAATAGAATTCTATTGGTAAAGTGAAATTTGTGAATGAACACATGGAAATCGACCAATATCCCTAACATTGGTCGATTTTCGAAAACTCCTTATGGATGTGTATTTGGCAGAAAATCGCCGAAACTTCCAAAATTCTTATCAATAATTTCATCGCTATGACATAACGAACATTTCCTCATAAATATTTTAATTCCAACGTAATAGTGCGGTAATTTTAGGCACTGGAAGTTTTAATTGCTCAAGCATATAAGTAGTAAAGCATAGTATTTTCGTCTCCTTAAATCAGTGAGTACGAAGCTCGTTTTGTTTGTATACCAGGCAACTACCTATTTAAATGAAAAATTTTCCATTTTGCGAAGACGGTGCTTATGGTTGTCACATTCTCCCGGCCCAACAGTGACAACACATGTCAAACTCTAAACTGCTATTTGGTGCGTTTATATACAGGGTGTTTACTTATAGCAAACAAAATCACAAAGTAAAGTGATAGAAGGAGTTGCATTTATATGATGATTGAAATATAGGACGGAGTAGAATGATAGTGGTCCATAAACAGCCGTACATACAGGATGGATGGAATATATGGTGAATTGGACGTTTGGTGGTATAAAAATCTTGGAAAAAATGTGAAATTAAAATTATATAGGCTGATTAAATACTGTTATATGATGTGGACGTAAACAAATCATATACAGGATGGTTGAAATATATGCTGGAGTTATATACTATGGTTGAAATATAGGACGGATTTGCCTTCGTAAATATGGGATCGATTCTACTCCGTTCTATAGTTTACAGAAGGCAGCTAAAAAATGTATTCTTGACGTATGTACAGGATGGTTGGTACATAGGGTGTGTTTCAAAAAAGTTGAAAAAGGTTACATGGCGTGGTCCATAAGGAATAAATATATTTTGGGCTTAATTAAGTCAACGCGTATTAGTACATTTTGTTCGTAAACATTTACCTGTCAATTTAAATGAAAATGTATCATTCTGTAATGTTGAGGCTTTCGATGTTACCCAGTCCTGTCTATTAAGGTTATACATACAAAATAATGAATGAAAACTACCTGAGTTCAAAAAAAAACTAAAAAGTGGAAAATAAAACATTTAAATAAATATGACCGAGTTCCACCTATAACTAAAAAGCTAAAAATAATTATAACAAAATACATCTCTAGCAAATAAATAACTCATTCAATGTTGTTAAGTAAACTACCTAACCAGGAAGTAAAAAGTGTAGACATTAAAAATTGCTCATTCTATACAAATTAATTACCTACCAATCTAGTATATTTTTGTAGTCGGTGCCAAGCAACAATCAAGTTTGATGAAGTAGTAGTTAAGTACGTAATGAAAGATTTTAGATTTACTTGCCACCGACTTCAAAAATATACTAGATTGGTAGATAATTAATTTTTACAGAATGAGCACATTTTAATGTTTACATTTTTTACTTCCTGGGTAGGTACCTAACAACATTGAATGTGTTATTTATTTGCTAGCGTTGTATTTTGTTATAATTAGTTTTAGCTTTTTAGTTATAGGTGGAAGTCGGTTATATATTTTTTTAATGTTTTATTTTTATATTATACCCATAGTCAATTTGAAGTTTCGAAAACATGATACATATACATTAATTTTGTATATTGATTTCTAACTTATTGTCTCCGTTGTCAAACTGTTTGCGAAATATAATAATTGATTTTACCATAATTAATTCACTATATCTGAATCAGTGCCAACTACAGTCTCCGCTTTTATGCCTTCAGTGAAAGTCAAGCAATTCAGCGTTTTTTTTTGAGCACATATTTTACTAAGTGACTTTACAATCGATGCATTATATTTGTAAAATACTTTGGATATTTATTAAAAAAATTAATTGGGTATGGCTTGCCAATAGTAAAAAAATAAACGTCTGCTTCAAAACAACTTCACTCTGCATCTGCGAATGATATCACTTACACGAAGGTGCGAGGTTGTCACACTTCACTTATTTCAATATAGTTTACACAATCTCTGTTATGATAATTATTACAATTTTAAGCATTAATCATGAACAAAAATAAAGTGAATTCATAATTAAAACTAAAATACAAAATATGCCGCCCGCCTTTTAAACTTTTAAACACAAAAATACTTAACCAAAAAAAAAAGAAGAAATTAAATGCTATATACATATGTTTTGATCTAATGGCAACGGACATATCTTTAAAAAAACTGCGCTTTGTAAGTCCAGATTGAGTTCTTATAATTGCCACTCACGCTACTTTGTCTTTTCCCGGAAACACTTCCACCACTTTCCCCATTTTCCATATCACTAAAAGCTAATGCATCAACGGTCAAACTGTCGTAATTCTGCTTCCATTTCGTTCGCTGTTGAAACTCCGCAACATATTCCTTGCTCAGAGCTGCTGCTTTAACTGCTGCAAGTGCCCATAGAGCGATAATCAATTGGTTGGTAAACTCTTTAGATCGACATTCAACCAGGAGCTTAATTGCTGCCCAATGAGTAAATGTCCAGGCGTTAGTGTCGTGTGATTTTCGTGGTCAGACGATAAAGGTGAAAGGAGTCCGGAATTCATTATTGCCTCTACTTCCGATAACAGTGTATAAAAATGGTCCAAAGTTAGTGAAGTATTGCTAACTACTCGCTTTAAATGAACTTTCATACTCTCACCAAAGTGAGGCGATTGAGATGGTATATAATGTCATTCTGTTTATTCTCTACATATATTTGAAGTTAATTCATTTTAATTTTCTTGTAAAATCGACGTAACTCTTTCAACAGGGAATAGGCTGCCGGAGCTGAACCACACAAACTTGACCTTGGGTGTTTCTCAATGCAAGTTCCCATAAATTAATACTTTTTGGCTTATTTGACTCGAAGGACCATGTAAAATACTTTAGGTATTTATAAAAAAATTATATGGGTATGGCTTCATGTTTTGTATTTTAGTTTTAATGATGAATTCGATTTATTTTTGTTCATGTTTAATACTTAAAATTTTATTATTATAACAGAGACTGTGTAAACTGTATTAAAACAAGTGAAGAGTGACAACGTCGCTACGACCTTCCTTCTTTTAAGCCCTTTTCTTTCCCAGATGCAGATACGCGCAATGCACGCAGGGGAACTAAGACGGTTCTCAAATTCTTAAATGTAGTTAGCAGGTAGTTTATTTTTTATTATGCTATTGGGAAGCCATACCCTATTAAATTTTTTTTATAAATACCCAAAGTATTTTCCATTATTGATGGTTAACAAATAATTAAGTAAAGTTACCTTTATTGTTATAAAACATTTTAATTGTAGTATACTATACTATTTTAATCTAAACATTCTTGAAAAAAATAGTATAATTGTGATTTTGACATGTCGTGGTATTCACTAGTAAAGAAATTATATTACTAATGGTTAAGTAATGTCGATAACCCAGTTTTCGTCAAAATCAAACATTTATGGTTTTAAAATTGTTAGATAACTTTACTAATGTCACTTTGTTCATTATGACAAACTTTATATTTTTTTTACATATTATTGAAGAATATCATACGAATTTATTAAAATAATAAAATAATTGCTCACAAATAGTAATTTTTAGATTCACTTATTCAATACATTACACATTTATGAATGCTCTTGAAAATGAACAATAACTATACAGTGTGTCCGTCTATGGACTAGCGGCAATGTAAATACATGTAAAGCACCTATTTTGATACACAAATACACCATATACTAGGGCTCAATACCCCACCCCTCCATATGGCAGCCATTTTTTTTGATGACCTATTCTCTACATGTGAACAAAAACGTTCATATCTCTTAAAGTTTTGGTCTTAATGAGATAAAAATAGGCTTATTCGACGGACAATAATACTGTCTATCAACAACATTTCAAAACAAAGTGTTAACGTTTTCTTAACTTTTGAAAAAAAGATGAAATGCAAAAAACAGGGTCAAAAAATTATGCAATTCAACAAATTATTGCAAATCAATGCAAAAGCAGTCCCGACAACCTTTCATTTTTTTTCACTAAATCCAAAGTTTTTGAGTTAAGCTACAATACAACATTAAATTCACAACTCTATGTTTATTACTTTAGGAGTTATTGTTGTTTGAACATAGCGTATGCGCAAGCACAAAAGAGAGTTACCTTTATTATACCGTCAACATATGTGGTTGCAGCTAGATGGTGCACCAGCGCACTATTCTCGAGCAGTGAGAGAATATTTGAACAATAACCATGCACCCTGGATCGGTCGCGGTGGTGTAGTAGCGTGACCAGCTCGCTCGCCCGATTTGACCCCTTTGGACTATTTTTTGTGGTGTGATATGAAGCAAAAGGTGTATGCTAAGTTCCAAACACCAGAGAAGACCTCGTCGCTGAAATTTGTGGCAGTCGCCGAAGAAATAAGATCAGACTTAAAACTAATTAAGCGCTCAAGCAAACAGAGCATTAACTTGTCTACAAGCTGGAGGTGGGCACTTTGATCAAGTGCTTTAGGATAAAATTTAATGTTTATAAAAGATTGTAAAAGTATGAAATAAAAATTAATAAGAATTTTATGTGGTTTTAATGTTTACCTGTTTAAAGTCCCGACAAAGGTTTTTCGTGCATGCGCATACGCTATGTTCAAACAACAATAACTCCTAAAGTAAAAACATACAGTTGTGAATTTAATGTTGTATTGTAGCTTAACTCAAAAACTTTCGATTTAGTGAAAAAAAATGAAAGGTTATCGAGACTGCTTTTGCATTGATTTGCAATAATTTGTTGTATTGCATAATTTTTTGACCCATTTTTTTGCATTTCATCATTTTTTCAAAAGTTAAGAAAACGTTAACACTTTGTTTTGAAATGTTGTTGATACACAGTATTATTGTCGGTCGAAGAAGCCTATTTTTATCTCAGTAAGACCAAAACTTTAAGAGATATGAACGTTTTTGTTCACACGTAGAGAATCATTAAATTTTTTTTTTTAAATATAACCGACTTCTACCTATAACTAAAAAGCTAAAAATAATTATAACAAAATACAACTATAGCAAATAAATAACACATTCAATGTTGTAAGGTACCTACCCAGGAAGTAAAAAATGTAAACATTAAAAGGTGCTCATTCTGTACAAATTAATTACCTACCAATCTAGTATATTTTGAAGCCGGTGCCAAGCAAATCTAAAATCCTTCATTGCGTACTTCTCTACTAATTCATCAAACTTGATTGTTGCTTGGCACCGACTTCAAAAATATACTAGATTGGTAGGTAATTAATTTGCACAGAATGTGCACCTTTTAATGTTTACATTTTTTACTTCCTGGGTAGGTACCTGACAACATTGAATGTGTTATTTATTTGCTATAGTTGTATTTTGTTTATAATTATTTTTAGCTTTTTAGTTATAGGTAGAAGTCGGTTATATTTTTTTAAAAAAATGTTTTATTTTCAACTTTTTAGTTTTTTTTTAACTCAGGTAGTTTTCATTCTTTATTTTTTATTTAGTATGTATAACCTTAATAGACAGAACCAGGTAACATCGAAAGCCTCAACATTACACAATGATCCTTTATCATTTAAATTGACAGATAAATCTTTACGAACAAAATTTACTAGTACACGTTGACTTAATAAGCCAAAATATATTTATGCCTTATGGACTACGCCATGTAACCTTTTTTCAACTTTTTTTGACAACCCTGTATAACTAGATAATTCCACTCCAACCTATGTACCAACCAGCCTGTACATACGACTGCCCACGGACAAGCATAAATTTGTTAGCTGCCTTCTATAAACTATAGCACGGAGTAGAATCCATCCTATATTTACGGAGTCACATCCGTCCTATATTTCAACCATAGTATATAACTCCTTGTGGGCTACCCCATAAATTATTTCCTTTTTAACATTTTATGTTATCGCCCTGTGTAACATTAATTCCTCTCCACACTTTATGCAACTTCTTATGAGCTATAAAAGAAATAATTTTTTAATCACACTGTATAAATATAATTCAACTCCAGCATATATTTCAACCATCCTGTATATGATTTGCTTATGTCCACATCATATAACAGTTTTAATCACCCTATATAATTTTAATTTCACATTTTTTTCAACATTATACCACCAAACGTCCAGTCCACCCTATATTCTAACCATCCTGTATATACGGCTGCCTACGGACCACTATCATTCTAGTCCGTCCTATATTTCAATCTTCATATAAATGCAACTGCTTCTACCACTTTACTTTGTGTCTATAAGCCACCAAGTACCAGTTTAAAGTTTGACATGTGTTGTCACTGAATTTTCTATGAGGCCTGGAGAATGTGACAACCAAAAGTACCGTCTTCGCAAAATGGAAAAATTTACATTTAAATAGGTATTTACCTGGTAGACAAACAAAACCAGATTGGTACTCATTGATTTAAGGAGCCGAAAATACTATGCTTTACTACCTATATGCTTGAGATGTACATAGAAAATTTTCAAATTCGCAATTAAAACTTCCAGTGCCAAAAATTACCGCACTATTACGCTGGAATTAAAATATTGATGAGGAAATGTCCGTTATGTCATTTCGATGAAATTTTTGACTAGAATTTTGGAATTTTCGGCGATTTTCTGCAAAACTTTAAGTTGCACGTCGCAGAAAAGTATATGAGATCACCTAAGGATCTTCCTTAATAGATTAAACGTTAAAAAACTATACACATCCATAAGGAGTTATCGAAAAATCGACTGAAATATTAGGGATATTGGTCGATTTCCATGCACACAAGTGTTCATTCACAAATTTTATCACTTTACCAATAGAATTCTTTTCCAAAATTTGAAGTTTCACCAATCCGGATATATACGCTATTAAACAAGACCATATTCGTTCAAAACGGTGCGCCACAGGAGAAGAAATCAGATAACATACATACAAAAAAAAAAAGCGAAAAAATACGCGACGAATTGATAACCTCCTCCTTTTTGGAAGTCGGTTAAAAAAAGGTTGCCATTATAGGGTATTGAGCCATATGGAGTATATGGAGTATTTGTGTATTAAAATAGTTGCTTTACATGTATTTAGATTATCGCTAGTCCATAACCGGACACACTGTATATTATATATTTAAATCTTATTCCAGTCCCTATTAGGTAAGAAACTCCTGACCTCATGCTCTATATACAAAAATCAATATATTAATTTACACTGTTTGTCATAATTTGTCCTATAGGAAGAAATGGGAGGAAACAATATATTCTTACATTTTAATAATTTGTAAAGTGTAAAACTAGATATTGGGTTTTATTCAGCTGATAACCACAACTTGGTCCACGTAGACTCGTAACAAAAGTGGTAGCTGAATACCGTTTTGTTGTAATAAATGTTGTCTATGTATCTGTTACAACTGCAGTAAAAATTCTCTATTCCAAGTAGTACATATTTTTTAATCCATTATAATGAGATTCTAATGGGTTAAGAACGACTCCCTAAAGTAATCTCAGAATGGAGACCTGTAAAAAAGAAAGCAGGGAGGACCAGCTACAACACGTAATCAGGGGATAACCGAGGCAAAAGCATAAAGAAATCTATCCAACAATGGAAATGCTGTGGAACCTTTGATGTATCACAAATGTAAAAGTACAGTTTTGCACCCTAACACCAAACCTTTATGTGACTACTCAACGCCGTTTCAAGAACTCTTAGTTGTCATCATCAAGGAGTAAACCAAACTGGTTTACTCCTGGATAATATTTTTTGTGAAACCTTATATACAGTTGGAAAAGTTACGTGAATATTTATTATACATTTTTTAGTGCAATATCATAATTAGATGTCGTCAGTTTTAATGCCAATTACTTCTGTTTGATAATAATTTTAGATATTACAAAAATAAAGGTTCTTCACTTTTAAGCAAATTTCATATTTGCTGCCAAACCTTGTATACAGTTGAAAAAATGACATGTAATAATTTCAGTATACGATTCTAACCAAGCAAATCTTTTTCTACAAATATTATTCATTAGAAAGTTTTCCGTTTGAATTAAACTTATGGAGATGTATTTATTATATATAAAGACCAACTGAGAACCTCCATGTTGAAATTGATTAACTGACATTTGATTTAATTACAATCTATTTTCAAGTTATTAAGTCGGTTAAAAAACAGACAACTTAACTTTTGGTGTTTTATAGGTACAGTGTGGCACAGCCAAATGGAATAAATTCGATAACGAATAAAAGAGGGAGTTTTGGGCAAAAACGCTTGGACACGTCGATTTATACTTTTAAATGCGCATTTTTTCTACAAAAAAAATATATAGGGTTGAAATGTGACAGTGGTCAATACCAACTTTCTCATTTTAAATGCAAGCCTCTGTATATTATTTATTTTTGGATTCCCCAGAAAGTTCTAGACACAATTCATGTACAATGTCCTACACATATCTTCAACTGTTTCGGGAATATTAAGTATATTTAATTAAAAAAATAAAATCATTTTATTTCACCTATTCGCTACATTAGGCTAATATTAATAAATAATACTGATTATTTCTTAATAATATAAAAAAAATCATTAGTTTCAATGTAGGAAATGTTCAGAAGCTCAGCATCTCAGGCGTGACTGATCTAATCGCAAAAGTGATTCGTCTTTTTAGGTCATCTAAGTTGAGGGGTTTAGTTTTGTATACAGTACTTTTGACATATCCCCACAAAAAGTAGTTCAATGGCATCAAAACAGGAGATCATGGCCATTTTATCGTTCCACGCCTTCCAATCCAACGATTTGGAAATATTTGGTCCAGGTACTGCCGGACATTGATTTTGTAATGGGGCGGTGCTCCATCTCGCTGAAACCATATCGTATCGGCAGGAAATGGTGGGTTAACTGGATCAGGATATAAGTTTGTCAAAGTTGGCACGACATTATTTTGGAGCCGTTCTAAATATTTATCTCCATTCAAGTTGCCATCAATGAAAAAGGGACCAACGATATGATTTCCAACAATTCCAAATAACTTTTTTAGGATATTGCATATGTTTCTCTGTCATTCAGTGAGGATTCTCATCATACCAATAACGGAAATTTTGTCGATTAACATGACCGTGAAGTATAAATGTGCTCTCATCAGAAAACAAAACATCTTCTAATTGGATCACATTGTTGTCTAACCTTATGGTCATTTGTTCATAGTAATTCTCCTATCGAAATCGTCTTCCATGAGCTCCTGAGTCGGCATCATTTTATAGTGATGCATTTTTGTTTCCTTTAATACTTGAAAAATTGATGTGTGGCATTATATGAGTTTTCTGGAAACTCATTATCACTTAGAGCATTGGCAGTACTTTTTTATCTGTCTTACATGACCAAACTTTCAAAATAAGCGAGAAACTTTCGTTTGTGTCCATAACCAATCATTTGTAGGATGGTTGTTTTGTGCATTTCTCTTTAATGAACCATTTTTCTGATATTATTACGTATGGTTAACGAAATTCAAACGACAAAGCACTGATACTGATCGCCACTGTCATGCAGGCAAACAACAAGATGCTGAAGTTATGATTTTTGACGAAAATAAACAAAACTGTTTATTTTTGTCAAATCAGTAAAAAGGAACGCAGGAATTAAAGATTGAGTGTAATGTAGCGTATTTGTGAAATAAAATAATTTTCTTTTTTTAATGTTATTTTTTGTAACAAATCTGAGAATAATTAATATTTCCGAAACAGTTGAAGATAGGTGTAGGACATTGTACAATTGTACATGAATTATGTCTAGAATTTTCTGGAGACTCCAAAAACCAAATAATATACAGGGGCTTGGATTTAAATTAAGAAAGTTGGTATTGGCCACTGTCACTTGACACACCCTATATATATTTTTTTGTTGAAAAAGTGCGCATTTAAAAACACAAATCGATATGTCCAAGCGTTTTTCCCAACAAATACAGGAGGGCGCTTTTTTCGTTATCGAATTTATTCCATTTGGCTGCTCCACACTTTATTCTGTAAAAAGCAGAATGTTTGATCATATTGCAGAGATTTATTTTTCTTAGAATACCCAAAATACCGCCTTTCTACTCTTTATCTTCATAATAAATTTCCAATACCTATACAGAAAAGAGTAGAGGGGACAAAATCCCAATGAACAGAGAGAATAATCATCAAATATATCTGCAACAATTAATTCGACCTTAGTTAATTGTTTTTCATATTCTAATAGTCATAACTTCTAGAAAAGGTTAATTATTACCCTCTTGGTAAATAAAATTTATACACTTTAAATGTGACCTTGACCTTGTAATTGTAAATAAATAAAGGTAGGTATATAATGTCTTTGTGTAGTATTTACATTCTTGCAGATAAACAAATGCATAAACTGGTGTCACAGTACTGTATAGGATTTAAAGAATTACTACCATTTCCTATTTAAACAAGAATTTTATTATAACTTACGGTGCTGTGTGTACATCATGGTTGAGCACAGTTGGTTCTCCCTTGTTGCAATGCAAGAGATAAGGGACTCTTGCTCGAGAGGGCAATTACCTGAGACGATTACCTGCTAGTGACCTTTCGGGGTAGTGAGGCAGAAAAACACGTCCCTTAAGCTAGCGAGGACACTATAGCCGAATCCAAAATAATGGGCAGCAAAATTTTTTACTCATAAACCCACGTTTAAGCTAGCCTAATATTTTATAACTTCAAAAGAAAAACAGCTATGGATCTAATTCCAGGGTTATAATTGTTTACTCGTAAAATACTAGAAGAAGGTTCATAGCGGTTTTCACAAAAACCACCCGCTACCTCTCGCAACCCTTAAAAATTAGTTACGTTAAGATAGGGGGTACTTTAAGGAAATGCTGTGCAATGTAAAAACACAGTTTGCACCCTAATACCAAACTTTTATTTAAACAGTTAACGCCGTTTCAACATTATCAAAGAGTAAACCAAACACTTTATAACGGAATCAAAAATAAAGTATACCATAATGTTTGACTACTTTTTAACTATTTTTTTTACTTATAACTCTACCCCTATATCACCTACCCCACTGCTATAACTTTTCAGCCAGCGGAATATTTTATAACCTCAAGAGGAAAAAAGCTATCGACCTAATTCCAATACATAATTTTTTACACGTAAAATACTAGAAGTAGGTTTGTAGCAGTTTTCGCAAAAATCAACCTCTACATCCCTTCAAAATTAGTTTTGTTAAGAGAGCAGATAGCAGGTACTTTATAACAGAATCAAAAATAAAGTATACCATCATCTTTAACTACTTTTCAACTATTTTTTTACCACCATAAAAGTTTAAACATACCCATGCAACACCTACCCCACTACCTTAATGTGTTTAAGCTAGCGGAATATTTTGTAAAACAGCTATCGACCTAATTCGAATATATAATTTTTTACTGGTACAAGTAAAATACTAGAAGCAGGTTTGTAGTGTATTTCGCAAAAACCACCATTTAACAACACAAGTAGTTTCGTTAAGGTAGCGGGTACTTATAACAGAATCAAAAATCAAGTATACCATCATTTCTGACTACTTTTTTACTGCCTTTAAATTTTTTTACTTCTAAACCTATCCCTATAGCACTTTAACATTTAAGTCAGCAGAATATTTTATAAATTCAAGAGGAAAAAGCAATTTGACCTAATTCTACCCCCATAATTTTTTACACCTACAATACTAGAG
Source organism: Octodonta nipae (assembly GCA_034190945.1). Taxonomy (NCBI): domain Eukaryota; kingdom Metazoa; phylum Arthropoda; class Insecta; order Coleoptera; family Chrysomelidae; genus Octodonta; species Octodonta nipae. The sequence goes on along the minus strand of CM067216.1, from coordinate 190,424,585 downwards.
AAAGGTTTATTTATAGTGCTTTTCCCGAAAATCACCCTCTACCCCTCACAATCCTTAAAAATTAGTTTTGTTAAGCTAGCAGGTACTTTATAACGAAATCTAAAAAAAGGTATCCCATCATTTTTGACTACATTATAACTAATTGCTTACAAAAATTTTTACTGGAAAAATAATAATAGGGCTATAGTAGTTTTCCTAAAAACCACCGTCAACTTTAGTAACCCTTAAAAATTAAAAGAAATTTTAAGGGTAGTTTTACACAATATCCCCTTAGAAACACTTTTTGGGCATCTTAATACCATTTTAAAATTTTCAACAACAATGCCATTATTTAACTATATTAACAACCTTAAGGTAGTAACAAGGAGAAGGAGTGTTAATCGCCGTGAAGAACCGACTAAAACACCAGCAGGATGACCCATACCAAACAGAGAACATCGAATCGAATATAATGGAGACTACACAAACACACAGAAAGAGAGAGATACGACGTATTAGGACCAACAGAACCAATCGATCACCCGACAATAGAAAACCAAGGAGACGTACTGGGCGTATTTATCCTACAAAACAGACATGAATAACGACACAGAGACAACGGAGGAACTATCATCGGACCATAATCCAGTGACAATACCAGCAGCCAGATGGACAGATAAGCCACATCTAGTACTGTAAAAGTAACGACTTTTTTAATGCTCGTATGTATTCGTTACTCTTAGTCTGACTACCCGTTACAAAGTATTCGTTAGTCGAAATTTGAGTAGTAGCAAGTAAATATAGAGTACTAATGAGTGCATACCTTAATATAATAATGAAATAATTACCCGTTCTAGTAGGTTGTAATTAAAGGGAAGAAATAATTATCTGTGAAATATGAACGGATTTTAAGTAACATTTTCAGTCAATTATATGAAATAAATAAAGAGAAAAATAAATATACACTCAAACAATGCAACTATACACATAATCTATTTTTTTATATCACTCTGCTTAGTAAGTAGGAAGTAATATAAAATTATATTCTTATATTAATTTGACAGTTCTCCTAAACTACTCATTACTATAAAAATTACCGCATTTTATCTCCCAAATATCTCATTCATCTTTAGAAATATTTTTTTCATCCGTTTTGGTTTTCACAAGGCAGGTTTTCTGATAATGTTTAACCAATTTTGACAAAATTCGTTCTGCTGGCACTGACTTTAGCAACAAACATAAGTATTTTTTTAAATTTCTACTTCATCATGGATATAACAAATTGCGGACCTGCCAAAATTTAAGTGGATTATCTTTTTTATAAAGAATCTTTTCTTCTATTGTCTTTGCAAATTTATACTAGTAGTTATTGGCGACATTGTAGCCCTCGATTTTGTTATTACCTACATTAAATTCCATATGGAATCTGCATTCAATAAATTCATTATACTAGAATATATTTTTATAGTTCTTAGGGGTTTATGAAATCTTTAAAGTAAATAAATACTAGTGAATAGTGTACAAAATATAAAATCATAATATATAATTAAATAAATAACAATATAAAGATAAAATCAGTTATGAATGACGACTTATTTATCTTGCTGTGAGACAATTCGGTAGTTTGGCAGGACAGACACCATTTAGATAGAAATACCGAAATACGGTAGGTTCGAAGTATTCGTACGTACGTAACATACGAAATATTCGTATGTACGAAAAATACGAAATCATACCGTATCTAAAGTAACGAAACTAACGATGTGTGAGTTGGACCTTTTGAGTATTATGCGGCAGGGATATGCAAACCTGAGATTCGAGTAACGATACCAATGTAAAAGTAACGATTCGGTACTTCGAGTCTTATCGAGTATTCGTTACTTAGTAACAAGACAGAGACAGGGACCAGCTAGGAGTGAATCAGAACTACATTGGCATCGAGGACCGAAGAAGAAGAGGAACCGGCAGCAAAAAGAATCAAACAGGATTAAGAGACCCAGGAGGGCGCTACTGCAGACAGAGCTTAGAGAAGAAGAATCTTATGAAATAGCCTAAGGAAAATTATTGTAACAGTAAATTAGAGAACAAATATCAAAACATTTTTTAGGAGTAACAAATTTGTAAAAAATGTAGCTCTGACTAAATAACTGAACTAACTTATGAAACTTTATTATGCATAACACCATCAGCAACAAATGTGATTGTTATGAAATCTTTCCCGTACCACCTAGTAGAAGCAGTTCAATTAGAAACTGGTTTTAAAAGTGCATTATCGGAAAATGAGCATGTTACTATTTATAGACAGACAACACTAAATAAAGGACTTTTAAACTTTGACTAATACAAGTGTTTCATTCGCTTATTGTGATGCGCTATTTAGGAGTTGATTATGCGTTAAATTAACTAGAATGGATCTTAGTTATGGACTATTTTGGTCTGGTTTCAAATTTCCATAGTATTTTTTTGTAACGAGTAAGACTTTTTGTAACGCAAAATTAAAATCTTCATATTCTATTGTTTTTTGCTTGAGGATTATACATTGTAATAACTAATAATAGCCTGAGAGCTTATTTGGGTTCTAGTTTCCCTTTTACCTTTTCTTGGTAAAATCACTTATACTCTGAGACAACCATAGGCAATTTCCGTTTCTACTGGGAGTTTTATTATTAACCGAAATCGGTATTTTTTGTCATTTGCTTTTTGATAGTGTTGAAATTCTTTTTAACATTGAAGTAAAATTATTGACATTCCAAAGTAGGTACATTTGCGTTAAATCCAAACAATTGAAGTATCTTATTCAGTTTTCAAAAGTGTTTTTTACAAACTAAATGTGAGAATAAGAAAACTTACTGGTTACAACGAGAGGTTTAGACATGTGAGCGATGCAACATTGCAACCACACCTGAATTTCTGATTTGACCCATCTTTTTCTTGATATTCAAATAACCAAAAATTAACCAGTGCGTCATTACCTAAAAAGAAACTCTCCAGATTAGTGGATTTGAAGAAAGGTAGGATGCTCCGCTCTAACATCAGATCTCAATCGATTAGACCTCTTTTTATTATGTTATTATCTAAACTGTACATTAATAGACAAAGAAGTATTCGTAATCTAAAAAACCAAATCAGTGTAATCGCCGCATTGGTCAGAGAAAAACAATTTTTACTTAATTTCATTTAATTATTTTACAAAAGTATGTAAATTGTTTGAAATTTAATCAACAATTTTTGTATGCAACCTTGTCTTACTATATCTTAGTCATTTTCACCTTTAATCCACCCCTAATGGCAGCCAACTTGCTACTTTAAACATTAAGTTAGTAAAATTAATAAAAATTCTGGCGATGACATATGTTTTCACCCTTTTTCACTAGTTTTTTAATAATAATTTTTTACCCCTAATACATCCCTAACGACATCCAATTTGTTTAATGTTTTAGCTAGCTGAATTCAAAAGATGTCATATTTTTTCACGAATGAGCATTCAGATAGGGCCCAATTCAACAAATTTCAATTTTATCGATGTCATATGTTCACTTTTTTTTAACCACCCCAATAATTTTCACCTCTAAACTACCCCGAATGAGAGCCAAAAAAAGGTTCCAGTACTTTACTACAGTTGCAACAAGTTCATCACTATTTATCGTAAATCTATAGGGATATTGTTCAAGCGGTGTAAATTAGTGAAAAATCGTTTGTAAAATCTCCTTCTAATAATTTGTACTTTTTGATTCATTTAAACCTAGAAATATGATTTCTGATGTTTCTGCCGTTAAAATACGTACCACAAAATAATCTTTAAAATCGGTAAGGACAAAATTATCCAATTTAAACTATAGACTGGTAGTTGGCATAACAAATTATTTACTAATAGTTGCGGTATACTATATGAGGGCTTAGTTGTTGAAACGGCTCTGAGTGTGAAGATTGAATAGTTGATTTTACAGTAAAATATTTTGTAAATACCTGCCATTAGGGGTCGTTTAGAGGTAAAATATTATTAAGATGGTAAAAAAATGACTGCAAAAAAAATTTGTTAGGGTGACATAAAATAGTGTTTTAACCAACAGAATCGCTGCAATTAGGGGTGGGCAAGAGGTGGTAAAAAAATGTGTGAAAACATTTGGCATCGCCAGAATTGATTTTTTACAACTCTGGTCTGCCCTTAGGGGTGCGTTAGGAGTGAAACGTTATTTGGGTGGTAAAGAATTAATGATAAAATTGCAAAATGGGATTTTTTTGAATTCTGCTAATTTAATTCTTAATTCTTAAACTAGCAGAGATTAGGCTAGCAGAATCGTTGCCGTTAGGGGTGGGTTAGACGAGTAAAACATTAGAGTGGTGAAAAAGGAGTGAAAACGGGGTGAAAAAATGTGGCATCACCAGAATTGATTTTAGTAAAATCTGCTGGCTTAAGCCTTAAATTAGCAGAATCATTAGAGGTGTGTTAAGAGTAAAATATTATAAAGGTGGTAATAAATTACTGAGAAACAGGAGGGAAAATGAAAACTCTTCAGAAATTATTTTCTTTTTGAATTCTGCTAGGATAAGGATTAAGCTAGCCGAATCGCTGCCATTAGGGATGGGTTAGAGGTGAAAAAATATTAGGGTGCTAAAAAATTAGTGAAAAAGGGTGAAAAGTTATGGGACAAGTTAAATTGGATTCCGCCCATTTGGCAACGTCAGCTTAAGAGCTACTTAATACCAACTTCACGGTTGCCTGCAAGGCATGTTTGTGTATATGCGGAACCTAACTTAAGTGCACACAGACTACTCACGGCATACCTCTATGAAACTTAGGACATATCAGATTTTGCATAAGTTTGCCTGCAAGGGATGTGTTAGAAAATGCACTTGAATAGAAAATATATGAGTATTTCCTTTAAGGGAAACCTACACTTTATAACGTACATGTGCATCAGCAAGTATTACAAATCAAGTTATACATCTATCATTATGTTAACAAACAGAAAATTAATTTTGGACATTATTTATTGTCTTATTGATTTAACTGTTCAAATTGTTGTCCATTTTCCCTAACACATAATTGGCAAACCTTTCCATCTCGCATGAATCCATTTAAAATTATTATAGAAATCCGCCTTTCGGAACAATATTTTATCTAGTGAGCGCTGGAGAGAAAAACACGAATCTGATCAAGCTGTCATTGTTAGTAACTATTGTGTTTTATCGTGTTTGAGTTTACAAGATCATTATATAAATAATTATTCGTGATTTTGCTGGTTGATAATTGATAATGGCTGGAAGAGAATTCGTTTTTCAAAATAACGAAAAATACGAAATGATACAATGTTTAAATCAATGTTATGAGAATGTTGAGGAAGCTTTAGAACTATATTTCCACAGGTATAAAGTACGAGTATTTTACCATAAGATATTTCATAAAATCGCGTTTTTAAAACTTTCAGATATCCAGAGAGGCATCAACGTAGTGGAGCAATATATTTATACTAAAGTAATTTAGACTAAAGAATAATTTACTAAGTTTTGGTGCATATTCTAAACCTCGATCAAAGGTGTATAAAAAAGAAAATCGAGAAATGAATGATATAAATGTGTTAGCTAGCGTTCATGCCTATCCCCAGACTTCTTGTGCGAAATTAGAAAATTACACTGGAGTTTCTCAATCACGGGTCCAAAGAATTTAAAAAAAAATAATAATTTTAACCTTCAAAGTCAATATTGCCCAGCACTTATATCCTGATGATGCAGCAAGACGGTTAAATTTTTGCAATTGGTTTTTAGACCAAACCCGAAGGGACAATGATTTTGTAAGGAAAGTTATTTGGTCAGACGAATCTCATATAAGCAGTGCCGGTATATTTAACAGGCAGAATACAAGATACTGGTATGATGAGAACCCGCACTTAATTTTTGAGCGTCAACAGCAGGGTCGATTTGGTTTTTATGTAGCCTGTTTCATACTGGGGACAAAAATAAAGTACCTCATTTTTGAAGGAACCCTTACCGCCAATAGGTACTTGACAATCCTAGAAGACTTATTACCCGAAATATTGGAAGATGTTCCCCTCGCCTTTCGCAATTCTATACACTTTCAATAAGATGGCGCCCCTGCCCACAATTCTAGATTAATTGGGTGCTTTTTAGAAAATAATTTTCAAGGATGTTGGATAGGAAACACATGGACCAATTAGGTGGACTCCAAGATCACCCGATTTATCTATATTGGATTTTTTTTGTGGGGTTATTTGAAAAATAAAATATATACCAACAGACACAACAGTCGCGAAGAACTTCGTACCGCAACGGAGGCAGCTTTTCGGGATTTACAAAAGCGACCTGTTATAATTCTAAATGGATGCATGCGAGATGGAAAGGTTTGCCAATTATGTGTTAGGGAAAATGGACAACAATTTGAACAGTTAAATCAATAAGGTAATAAATAATGTCCAAAATTAATTTAAAGATAGATATTTGATTTGTAATACTTGTTCTGTTTGTTATACATAATGAACGATGTATAACTATTCATTAGTTGCTTTTAGGTACCTAAATTTCGTGTTTAATGTTATTGAATTATTGTTAACATTATTTTTCTTTGCTGATAAACTCCTATAAAAAATCTCAAATGGAATTATTTGTTTGATTTTCCTTTTAAATGGAAAATACATGGCCTACAAGCAAAAAACTCAGCTTTTTAATGTTTTTTAGCATTTCTAATAATACCATGTTTATTGTATTATACATTATTTTAAAGGGAAAAAAATAACGAATTCAATGAAATAATAAAATACAGGGTGTTTCATTTAAAAATATATAATGTTGTGCAGTATCTTCAAAACCATACTCGGAAAAAAAATTTAGTACTCCACTGGATTCTATGCAAAATTTTCTATTAGACGTAGTTCATAGCGCAAGAGTATTTCTAATAACTTCGTAGATATAGAAGGGGTCCAAAAAGTATAAATTATCAAAATCGCCCTGTATCTTATAAATGGAAACACTTATGCAAAATCTGATATGGCCATACTGAGTTTCACTAAAAAGTAGAACAGGTATGTGAAAACCGCAAGACTCTATCTTCAATAACAACCGAGTAACCTGGCAATCTCAACCAAAATGGGATGCACTGAACAGTAAGATGACCATGTTTATTACTATTAAAAACAAACAGCAACCTGTTTCTGGAAGTTCGTTTATTTAACTAATAATGGTACTTGTATTAGAGACTTACTGTATTACTTTAAAATATGTTGCATTCCAAAAGGACAACTTTTGTAATTATTTTTGACTTTAGCATAGCACCATTTAATTAACTACTATCGACCAATGTTACTTATTTAATTGATACCTGTCTCATGCACAATTAAAAATAACAGCATACATGAAAATGAAAACAAAATATTACATCGCATTCTTCTTTTGTTCAATCTTACCTTTAACTAACTGTCTTTGTATTCTTGCAGTTACCCTACCTGTATCCAATTATTTCACGGATGTCTACAATCCATCCTCGCTGACCAAAGACAGAAGTTATTGCACCTGCAGTTACTCATCGTAGATGTAAATTAGTGTCATATGTGCTTGTGTGTGCGCTCATAAACGTTTAAAAAATTATCGTAGAAAATGGGAAACCAACCGGAAGTTTTTGAGTCTGAGGACTTGCTTAGGAAAGGATCACATAAACAACCAAGAAGTAAGTCACTATGTTTTTATTTCATTAATGAATGTTTTCATTCATTGTCATATTTATTAATAATTCCTTTCAACTGTAAACAATGGCCATGGAGAATTTTAAAAGTCGTCAACGTTGAATAATGTACATATCAATTTTACTACCCTGCGTTTTACTTCTTGCAATTTGATATATGGTAAAACGGCTCAGATATGCGATAATATCCTAAATTTCTGAAACTGCTTGAACCCTGAGTGACCGTTGTTTGGTAAAAGTTCCATGCCTTTGAGTATTCTTAACTTAAAATTTTGAAGTTCATAGAATTAAATCTAAAGATATCTAGATTCTTCTGAAACACATTCTTTATAGAGAAACTTGAAAATGTTTTTAATGAATAACTGATACGTGCATTTCCTGCACATTCTAAGTAAATATAATTTGCAGCTATATTTATTGCGTTTTTAATAGGACATATACAGGGTGTTCCTAAATTGGAGGTACAAACGAAAAGGGGAGATTCCTTGAATAGTTTTAGGAAGAAAAAGTCCCATAAACATGGATCCGCAAACGTTTCGTTTTCAAGATACAGAGTGTTAAAGTTTCAATTTTTTCCAATTTTTTTTGTCATAGTATCTGCACGCACAAGATATTCAAATGAAATTGGCATAGATATTACAATTAAGAGTTTACACCTTGTGACATGCCAATTTCGATTGCAAAACTACAGGGTGATATTTTTTCGGGAACACTGTCCACTGTTGTCCTTCAGAACTTTTTTTTGGTGAGCCACTGGTACTTTCAAAAATTGTAAAGAAAAGCTTTGTTGTTATAGCAAACTTTATGTTCTCTTGTAGTTTTGTCGTATCTACTACCGATTTCGAGAAAAAAATTTTGAATTATTAAACTAGCTATGATTCTTAAAGATTCGATAAACTGGTGTAATCATCAAAAAAATTGTATTACTGCAAGAAACTTACAACTCAAAAATTAATCATAATAAAAAAACTAAATAACAACAAAGGAACTAAACTACAGCAATTGTTGAAAATGTTATACAAGCTTCTGTTCTTCTTCTCATAGACGATCGAACTCTTTCAAACATTCCTGGAGTATTCCTAATTGTATCAAACGCGCCTATTTTACGATTTCTCAGTTCGTCTACGGTATTCACTGGCGTTATGTACACTAGAGATTTCAGATGGCCCCATAGAAAGAAATCTAAACTATTTAAATCTGGGGATCTGGCAGGCCATGGCTGATGTCCACCTCGTCCAATCCACCTGTTTACATAATTTTCGTTCAAATACTCCCTAGCCAAAAGTGAAAAATGAGCAGGAACACCGTCGTGCATGAACCACATTTCACGTCGCATCATAAGAGGTATATCATCCAATAACAAGGGCAAATCGTTCTCTAAAAAATGTCTGTATGATTGACCAGTAAGTCACCCTGGTAAGAAGAAAGGATCAATCAAATAATCGCCAATATTACCACCCCACACATTTAATGAAAATTCCTCTTGAAAATAAGCTTCTGCAATTTCATGTGGATTCTCCTCAGCCCATATGTGTTCATTATGAAAATTTATGATTGAAGTCTTTGAGAAACAGGCTTCATCAGTGAGTAGGATTTGGCAATCAAAATGAGGATTGTTCAATAGTCTGTTGAGGTACCACTGACAAAAAATAATTCTTGGATGACAATCTCGAGGCAAGAGCGCCTACATCCTCTGAATGTGATAAGGATAGAGCAAAGAATCCCGCAAGATCCGCCCAACAACTTGATGACTTGTATTTAAGGTAACACTAATTTTTCTTGTACTGGTTCCTGGATGTTCTTCTATTTCGTTCAGCACTGCCTCTTGAGTCGTGGTGTTCTCACACTTCGTGGTCTACCTGCATTAATATTTTTTGCAGAAAAAGATCCAATTTCTGAAAGACGCCTGTGAATATTAGAGAACATCCGATGACCAGGCATCACTCTATTGGGATAGCGTTCCATGTAAACACGCTTAGCTTCTCTTGAATTACCATTTGCAAGACCATACATTAAATGCATGTCAGCCATTTCGGAATTCGTAAAATTCGGCATGTTTTGATATTAAAATGCAACCATCTTTAATTTTCAAAACACAGGAGTTTAATTTGATGTGTCAAAACTAACAATAAATTTATTCATTCACCACAGCCTACTGGGTAGGTAACTAGATTTCTATGACAATTCGGAATTTTCTGAGGATTTCAAGAGAATAATTCAAATTTTTTTTCTCGAAACCGGTAGTAGATACGACAAAACTACAAGAGATCATAAAGTTTGGTATAATAACAAAGCTTTTCTTTACAATTTTTGAAAGTACTAGTGGCTCACCAAAAAAAGTTCTGAAGAACAACAGTGGACAGAGCTCCCGAAAAAATATCACCCTGTAGATTTGCAATCGAAATTGGCATGTCACAAGGTGTAAACTCTTAATTGTAATATCTATGCCAAATTTCATTTGAATATCTTGTGAAGTGCAGATACTATGAGAAAAAAACTTGAAAAAAATTGAAACTTTAACACTCTGGAGTGTCAAGGAATCTCCCCTTTTCGTTTGTACCTCCAATTTAGGAACACCCTGTATACCTTTCTGAAGCATCCTGCTCCTATGGCAATAAGTCTCCATCTTCCAAAGGATTAGCCCATGATATTCAAGGTCTAAATCCATTCCGAAGATATAGAGTACCTATTTTTGTATTAATTGGTATTATAAAATGTACAAGTAATTTATAACTACAATACTAACAAATTTGTACGAAAAATATAGTGAGAAACCATCTTATATCATTTCCGGACACATCGTGATTGTGAAATATTCAACACTGGTAATTATAATATCAAACTAATTCTAGTTTAAGTGTCCCCCTGTGATAGCATTAAAAATGTTGTCATGATCATGAATTGAACATCCATTTGAAATCCAAATAAGGTGAAACTTTCTGAACTATTTTTGGTGTTTATCAATTTTGTGATCTATTCTCTTGTTCTTACTAAATATTCGTACTGTTGATGTTATCTCAACAATTTATTCCTCACAGTATATCTTGCGAAAAGATCATCAAAAAATATGTCCAATTTCAGTTTTTGTTCACTATAAATAAACAAGTGTTTACGCTGCTTTCAGTATGACAACTTAGTATTTTATATTTTCTAAAACATGTAAATTAAATAAAATATATTGACTAATGTACGCAGTATTGGGTGAAATATTGTTTACAACTTTCAGTTTGCAATAAAATTACTACGAATTAATGGAAGTCTACTTTATACAGAACCTCCAAAAGTTGTTTTAGAAATATTATACATTTTTCAGTGGTACGAAAATTTGAGCTTTCAACAACTAGAGACCAGAGAAGTTTTCCGACGTTATATTTAGTTATTGTTTGAAAAGATCTGACCAATGGAGCCCAACCAGAGTCAATTCGCCTTTTTCTGTTCCCCTATAGTACAGACACTAATTAGTATTGCGACCGAATTAACATTTTGATGTAATGATAAAAGCATTGATTTAACAGTATTAAAAAATTATACTGTTAAATTCGTTTTATTTATTATCACAAAAGCAATATCTTAATATATAAAAAATCCGTGTCACTGTGTATGTTCCGAATAAACTCAAAAACGAGTCAACCGATATTCATGAAAGTTGGCATATATATGTAATTTGGTGCAACTTAGATGATAGGATAGTTATTATTTAAATTAATGGTCTTAATAATTAATAATAAACTGATCATCAACGTTGGTTGTTGTTATTAATCGTACGTTCCATAAGTCAGGAACAGATGGCGCCTTGACCAAAAATATTGTACATCGACTGGCGCTTCATTGAACATTAACTGTGATTCATTACGATTAAAGATATTTAGACTATATAAACTATTGAATAAATGTTATAAAAATGTTATGTTAATTTGTGTTAAATTTGTCTTTCAAGTCTGTCTTAAATCACTCAGCCACGGCAACGCGTGGCCGGGTCGGCTAGTTTAAAATAATTTATTGAACAGACGTACATTTTTTCAAAAAAATATATAAATACTAATATATAGAGGAGCGATAAAAAAAACGGACACAATTTTGTAAACTTCGAAAACTTATATCAAATTTTATGGGAAATTTAAAAAAAAATAAAGACGGACGATTTTTATCTTTTTTGCTTTAGTCCTTTTTCACAAAGTCCGTATTTAGTAGCCCTTTGTACATTTTTAACCGACTTCCAAAAAAGACCAATTTTCTTATCAATTCTGCGTGCATTTTTTGTATGTGTGTTACCTGGTTTCTTCTACAATTGTGAACCGATTTGAATTATATATTTTTTTGCTTAACAAAGTTAACATCCGGATTGGTGAAATTGCTAATTTGAGAAAATAATTCTATTCGAAAAAAGCTTGGAAATTTGGGATTGAGCACATACCTGCATGGTAAATCGACCAATATACGTATACGTAATATATACCCCAGACCAATTTGTACAGTTTATAAATTGTATTCTATTATGGAAAAGCCTACGGTGCATTCTCATATATTTTGATTTGTAACATTCAGTTTTTCAGAAAATCGTCGATTAATACATTAAAATGACTTAAATGGACATTTATTTATTAATAAAAATTATAATTCCGAAATAATAGTGCGGTAACTGTAGGCACTGACCGCTTTGTTCCCGTATTTTTAAATTTACTGTGTACATCGCATGTATATAAATAATATAGTAAAGTATAATTAATCTTGTTAAACATATTTCCGGCTCCTTAAATCAACAAGTACCAAGCTCAATTTCTTTGTATACTTGTTAAATATCGATATACCTGAACAATTTTGTATTTTGTGAAAACGGTGCTTTTGGTGCCACCGACTCTGGCATCTTAGAAAATTCAGTAAATACACATGTCAAGCCAGGATGTATTAAGAAGGTGGGCCTCTGTATATAGATCTGTGGGTAGGCTAACGCCAATACTATTGCCTTGATTTTGTAGTGACATAAACTTTGCATATTTCACTGATTATGCGGAAGAGGGCTCTAACAATAGTGAATTGCCGTTTTGATGTATTTACAGGATGTTAGTAACGGTTTTTTGTCATTAGAAGTCAGTTTCTGAGATAATTTAATATATAGGAAACAATCACAATGCAGTGGTCTCTATATATTTGAAACTTAGGCTATTTTTGCTTAATAAATTATCTCAGAAACTATAGTTGCAGACATACGAAGAGTACTCTCTTCGAGGTGTCATTCCTTTGTACGCAAGACAATATATATAATATATATTGTTTCTGGTTAGGGAACCTTCATCAGTTGCGCTTCCCACAATAGAATGTCCTCTCGAACACTTCTTTATGTATTTGATATATTTCGTTAAATTTGAAAAGGTTATAAAAGATACCTTACATTTTTGAACTTTATACGAATTCATCCTAAAAAATATACAAGTCCATTTAAAAGAATAAAGTTATAGTTAACCACTAGTATAACTGGAAGTGGCAAACAGTTGAAATTAATTTAGAAAAAGAGCTCAAACTTTTGTTTAAATAAGAAGCACCTGGGCGACCAAGCTTCGTTCATGATTTCAATGTTGCGCCAATCTGTAAATCACATATATACAGGGGCGGATCCAGGATTGTCATTAGGTAATCTTTTTTTAATGATTTTGAAATAAAAATAGCTTATTGCATCACAGGAGGATTGCTTTCTTTTACGGTACACATGAAATTGATCATTTTTTACACCAAAATAATGGATAAGAAAAAAAAAACGCATTAAATAAAAAAAATTGCAAATTCATATAGAATTCATTTAAAATTTGTCAGTTGCGAGGGGCAAACAGAAAAAAAATTGTAGGAGCAGAAAATATACGTCACCTCAGAAAAAGTACCACCCTGTAGATTTTCATGACCGTTTCTATTATCTCATTATGAAGACTTCATAGACGCATTAATGCTCTAAAATTATACTAAATATCTCGAAAACTTTAGAAGTCAAAAGAAAAAAACTGAAAAAATCTGAAGATTCCTTATTCATTTACACATTCATTGTTATTCATTTTCAACTCCTACAATATATCTACCTAAAAATAATCTTTGAATCGTGTGATAGGAAACTTTTTAGTAATTAATTAAGTCTAAATTTACGAAATAGTAACTACTAGCTACATCAGAATTACTATTTGAAAAATAAATAAATAAATTGTTTTTGTAAGAAATTTGTGCCAACTTTTTGTAGGGGAGAATAATTTTTAAAAATGCAATGTAAATCTTTTAAGAATGTTTAATTTTTCTTTGGTATGGTACCGACATCTATGTACTGATAACTAAATTGCATCCAATATCCTGTAGGTATGGTTGCCTACAAACCTGACCCGACTGCTGTAAGGCGAACTTAAAATTATTTTGTCTGTTCATTGGAATTTTCTCTCCTCAAAATTTTTTCCTGGAACGGATAAGTATTGAAAATTGTATATGAAGAACAAAGTTTAGTAAAGCAATTTCGTAAAATTGCCCGGATTACGAGATTCTTCCTCACAGTTATTCTGAGAGAAAGAAATGTATACAAAATGATCAACCAGTATTCTTGTATATAAGTAATGTATTGTATATAGTTTTATATTTATCTGTGTTTGGAGACGTTTCAACTCCGGGTCTGGAGTCGTTGTCAATCGTTTAGTGTTGTATTTCGAGGTTTTTCTAGAAAAAAATCGCTTTGATGTTGATTTTGTTGTTTGTCAAAAAAATGACAGTTTTTTAATTACATTCACTTTTTAATTTAAATATCATTTTCTCTTTTTCAAACATCAGTAAAATAGAAACAACGATCTCTATGGCGTAAATCCGTCACTATACTGAGGGTACCGTTTTTCTCTCATTTGGGGGGCTTGACGTCACTAAAGGTTGATTGTAGCACAATAAACACTAAAAAAGCATACTACTCAGATGATGGAGGGGGGGAGGCTTAGTCAGCCCCTGGATCCGCAAGTGCATATATACATATGAAAATAGTTTTGACAAAGATTATCTAAATCAATTTCATGTCATTTATTTATTGCCACTAAAAAGTCATCTATCACCAGAAAATGAAACAATAAAGTGGTGAGTCACTTATTCTTAGAGTGAGAAATATACAATACATAAAAATTGTAGAAGTTACTGATGACTGTTTCCATCTGTATCTACTTACTTGATTGAAAATGTTAATTAATTTAATAATACACCCTGTGTCAACCTCTACTTTGTAAAAAATAAAATAAAGAGATAAAAAAGCAATATCAATAATAATTAATTTAATGTAACATATTTTTGGCTTGTTAAGTCATAGTGTTACAAGTTCATTTTGTTCGTGTCAAGTGTCAATTTAAACGAAAATGTATTATTCCGTAATGTTGGGCCGTCGGTGTTGCCTCGTCCCGGTCTATTAAGGTTATACAACAATATTAAAAATTAAGAATAAAAACTATGCTAGTTCTAAATAGAAGTCAAAATCTTAAAAAGAAAATATTTTAAAAAAATAAACAGACCACAAAAGAACTAAAGTTGAAATTAGATCTTTTTTTTAAGTTTCAAGTAGAACTAAAAAATGAAAGTAAGTAACAAAACATAAGTATTAACAATAAATAAAAATGAATTTTTGAAGTCGATGCCAACCAACAGTCAAGTTTGATGAACTAATAGATAAGTAAGCAATGCAGGATTTTAGGTTTGTTTGGCACCGACTTCAAAAATGTACTAGATAAGTAGGTAATTATTTTTTACAGAAACAGCACCTTTTATTGTTCACATTATTTACTTTGTGTGTAGGTGTCTACCAACAGTTAATGTGCTATTTATTGCCTATTCTTATGTTTTGTTAATTATTCTCAAATTTTTAGTTCTACTTGGGTAGGTGAATTTATATTTTAGGAAAAAGTAATTCTTGCTGAAAGAACATCATGTACTCATTAATCTCCCTTACTTTTATTATGCAATTTCAAATTAAAATTACTGCATAATAGAATTTTTAAAAAATCAAAAAAATCGATATCTACTTTTTAACTTACTATTTAACAGATTCAAAGTGGAATTTATACACCAACATATATGTTGTCTGCTGCAATTTGATCATTTGATTAAGACAGTACACTTTATTTCTAGTAGCAAAAACAGTTAAGGAGTAACCATACTTAGTTATCATCTGGATAATAAATTATATCTAATATATCTAACTGCATTTTACTTAAGTATTACATGTTATTTATAGTGGTAGATGTCACCATGTTTTATGCTTCAATTGAAATTAATGTTACCCAGGAAATGATATGAATATACTATTAAATTAGAGACGTATTAACTATACGACCTTAACAACGGATATGTTTACACAATATGTCAACTGCAAGCAATTTGCTCAATATTTTTAATTATACTTTTAATTAGTCATGTGTTTATTTTAATGATTAAATAACAGGCTGTCACGTCGATTTTTTAAATTATCCGAGTTTT
Organism: Octodonta nipae; assembly: GCA_034190945.1. Lineage (NCBI taxonomy): Eukaryota > Metazoa > Arthropoda > Insecta > Coleoptera > Chrysomelidae > Octodonta > Octodonta nipae. The sequence continues at coordinate 190,408,444 of CM067216.1, read as the reverse complement.
TAAAGATACAACAGTTTCGGCATAAATTATAATTACATCTCTTTGAAAGATTTTAAAACTTATATGTCAAGAAAATATTACGCATGAGAATTCTAAATAAAATGACTAATAGATAAAATGTAATTGAGTTACAGCTGCCATATTAATATTAATTCAGCAGTATAACCTATTTTGGGTTTCTTCTTCAGCATTCTGTAATGTTGTTACATTCTTCTATAACTTTCTGGTTCAAGCCATCTTATGGGAAAACCTGTTTTTTTGTGAATAACTACGAACCATGAGAGAATAGTAAGACAAAATTTAGTCTTGCTGCATAATTCATCTTGATAAAATCCTTGTGAATGATTCGTGATTATCAGTTATTGCAGCTATTATTGAAGCCTCCAACGTATTGTGATATTTTTCACCATTTAACCTTCTCCCGAATAAATATTGAAGGTACCTACAACCTACCCATTGCCCAGGAATTATGGTTGAGGTCCTATACCATTTGGCATAGCAGGTAGAACCTTATTAAAAAAATCCAGGTAGACCGTAATTATTTTTAACAACTTATAAACTCCTAGCAGTCTATTATCAATATCTGCTATTTTAATTTAAAGAAGAAAAAAATGTTTGATACGGGTGACTGACTATGGAAAAGGTTGAAATTTAGTATGTGTATAGTTTGTGGACTCGATCAGGAGTACATATTGTAAATGAAGAAATTTTGATTTTAGGGGTACTTTTGGGGGAAAACAAAAAAAATGTCCATTCCCATTTATATACGAAACTACTGAGCAAAAATTTTGAAAAAATAGGAAATATAGAAGGTTGCCCGCAGTTTATAAGAAAAATAAGAAGAAACCATTAATTTTGGGGAGCAAATTATAGAACTAAATGAAAAACTAAAAAATAAATATTTTTCAATTTTAGAAATAATTATTGTAAATGATATTGAGGAAAATATATAAAAATTTACCTCCCCCCCCATCACCTAAACTATAAAACGCAAAAATTTAAAAAAAAATAGCGATATATGACCTTTTCTGAATTTGACCGGAAAAATAAGTAGAAATCTTTGCTATTAATTTTGAAAAAAATAGGTTTATGGCCTCATTTGAACCCCCTTACAGGAAAAATACAGAAAAATGTTAATTTTGAGGGCAAATTATAGAATTAAACGGAAAAGAAAAAATAAAACATTTTTAAAAAATATATAACCGACTTCTACCTATAACTAAAAAGCTAAAAATAATTATAACAAAATACAACTCTAGCAAATAAATAACACATTCAATGTTGTTAGGTACCTACCCAGGAAGTAAAAAATGTAAACATTAAAAGGTGCTCATTCTGTACAAATTACTTACTTACCAATCTAGTACATTTTTGAAGTCGGTGCCAAGCAACAATCAAGTTTGATGAATTAGTAGATAAGTACGCAATGAAGGATTTTAGATTTGTTTGGCACCGGCTTCAAAATATACTAGATTGGTAGGTAATTAATTTGTACAGAATGAGCACCTTTTAATGTTTACATTTTTTACTTCCTGGGTAGGTACCTAACAACGTTGAATGTGTTATTTATTTGTTACATTTGTATTTTGTTATAATTATTTTTAGCTTTTTAGTTATAGGTAGAAGTCGGTTATATATTTTTTTTAAATGTTTTATTTTCAACTTTTTATTTTTTTTAACTCAGGTAGTTTTCATTCTTTATTTTTTATTTTGTATGTATAACATTAATAGACAGAACCAGGTAATATTGAAAGCCTCAACATTACACAATGATACTTTCTCATTTAAACTGACAGGTAAATCTTTACGAAAAAAATGTACTAGTACGGGTTGACTTAATAAGCCCAAAATGTATTTATGCCTTATGGACTACATTATGTAACTTTTTTTCAACTTTTTTGACAACCCTGTATAACTATAGATAATTCCACTCCAACGTATGTACCAACCATCCTGTACATACGACTGCCCACGGACAAGCATAAATTTGTTAGCTGCCTTCTGTAAAGTACAGGACGGAGTAGAATCCATCCCATATTTACGGAGTCAAATCCGTTCTATATTTCAACCATAGTATATAACTCCTTGTGGGCTACTCCATAAATTATTTCTTTTTTAACATTTTATATTATCACCCTGTGTAACATTAATTCCTCTCCACACTTTATGCAACTTCTTATGGGCTATAAAAGAAATAATTTTTTAATCACACTGTATAAATATAATTCAACTCCAGCATGTATTTCAACCATCCTGTATATGATTTGCTTATGTCCACACCATATAACAGTTTTTTAATCACCCTATATAATTTTAATTTCACATTTTTTCCAACATTTTTGTACCACCAAACGTCCAGTCCACCCTATATTCCAACCATCCTGTATATACAGCTGCCTACGGACCACTATCATTCTAGTCCGTCCAATATTTCAATCTTCATATAAATGCAACTCCTTCTACCACTTTACTTTGTGATTTTGTTTGCTATAACTAAACACCCTGTCTATAAACCCACTAAATAGCAGTTTAAAGTTTGACATGTGTTGTCACTGAATTTTCTATTAGGCCGGGAGAATGTGACAACCAAATGCACCGTCTTCGCAAAATGGAAAAATTTGCATTTAAATAGGTATTTGCCTGGTATACAAACAAAACGAGCTTGGTACTCATTGATTTAAGGAGCCGAAAATACTATGCTATACTACCTATATGCTTGAGATGTACGTAGAAAATTTTCAAATTCGCAATTAAAACTTCCAGTGCCTAAAATTACCGAACTATTACGTTGGAATATTATAATATTTATGAGGAAATGTCCGTTATGTCATTTGGATGAAATTTTTGATAAGAATTTTGGAATTTTCGGCGATTTTCTGCAAAACTGCAAGTTGTACGTCGCAGAAAAGTATATCAGATCACCTAAGGATCTTCCTTAATACATGTTAAAAAACTATACACATCCATAAGGAGTTATCGAAAAATCGACTAAAATATTATTGATATTGGTCGATTTCCATGCACGCATGTGTTCATTCACAAATTTTATCACTTTATCAATAGAATTCTTTTCCAAAATTTGAAGTTTCACTAATCCGGATATATACTCTATTAAACAAGACCATATTCATTCAAAACGGTGCACCACAGGAGAAGAAATCAGGTAACATACATACAAAAAAAAACCGAAAAATACCCGACGAATTGATAACCTCCTCCTTTTTGGAAGTCGGTTAAAAAATATATATTCTTTTCAACGCATCATGCAATACATCAAACGAAAGGCTTTATTATGAGCACTACAAATGTATTTTAAAAATAAAATATATTAACAAAAATATTTAAAAAAATTCTCATTTCCCCTTTTATTTCCGGAACCATACCACCTAAGATTTTGAAAATAATTAGGGGCACACTTGAACTTTATAACAAAATTTAGTAGAAAGCCCCAATATTAATTTTGGGGGGCAAATTATAGAATTAAATGCTAAAATACTAATGTGTGGAAGTGTAGATGGACGGAATAGAAGTAGAAGAAAAAGTCTAAAGAAATTTGATGAATGTGGAAGTTGGGAGCGGAAGCAGATAAAAATAATTTCCCCTTTTTCGTTTTGTCAGGTATCCTTATTTTACATGGTTACACTCATGTAAAGTAAAAGTATGCTTTTAAAATGTAATTGGGTTGATTGTGAAAACTGATTAGTGTACTAATTATTAGGAAAAACCTCAATATGCTAATATTCAACACAATTACCACAAAATTTTAATTTCACAAAATAGGTTCCCTAAAAAGTAATAGCATATTTAACTAACAATGATTTCTAAAAATATATATTATTTACTTATTTACCGCTTATACAATTTTTTGTTACCAGTTTTTAAAGATGATCTCTTCAGGGGCTTTTTGTTAAGACTTCAATTTCAATTATTCTCATGTTTTTGAGGCTGCGATTTTTTTATTTGTCACTGCAATACAAATAGCGTATAAACTATTAACGAACAATTGGCAAGCAATTCATAGAGTTGAGCTATTTTTTTTTCATTTCATTTGTTCATAATTGAAAGTAATATTTTAATACTTCAAGTTCAAAACCGGTGCTATTTTCCTGTGTGGATAAAAGTACTGGCAGTATTAAATTCTGTACCTACGTACGTATATAACCCAATATACAATTATTTACGTACATTTTACGTGCATTGATTAGAGTAGGCAACCATATATTCGTTGTAGTTTTAAATATGTTGCTGTCGGCTGCAGCGATTCTTTGAAATTAAAATGTTACAGTTCTATATTTCATGGCAGACATTGTGTATATAACAATCATTATCCACATTTAAGAACTAACAATTATGTTACAATAATAGTGGCTTATCGAGCACGAGTACGTAATTTGTATTATTATTTATTATACAACAAAATGTGTGTGTGTGTGTGTGTTTCTAGAACTGTATTTACAGATGACTGTTTGCATTTTATATACTATTTTGGATATTTTTAATTTAAAATCAGGCAACATATAGATTTTTATTATTAGTCTTAATAGTTGTAAATTGTTGACATTAGGATATTCTGTTTATTATAAAAGCATTTGAAACAGAATCCAAATTTTAAGTAATTTTACAAATTATCTACTGGTTGTCTTTCTTCTGAAGAAAGAATTATCTGCAAGGTACAATATGTACAAATAAGCATCTAGTTTAATAAGTATTCCGTGAATTCTAGTCTTGTAAGAGGAAATTTAAACCAGAAAATAACAAATGCTCGAAGAGACAGTTTTAGTTTCATTTTCATACATGGGGGTGGTGACATTACATAGTGTTCCATAATTTTGATACTTTGCCTATAGTAAGAATGGGTCCAATATCTGAAATAGCAAAATTCGCACACTCCACCTCTTCATTTTTGGCAAATTGTTTGGGACCAAGCCATTTTTAGGTTTAGAAACAGAAATTAATCTAAAGAGGCTAAATCTGGCTAATAGGAGACGTGATAAAGCACACATTGAGTTTGGCCCTAATAGCAACCGACCTGTGAAATGTTTGCAATTGTCAATCAAAATACGGTAAGCTCATAATTTTTCCTCTCTGAAGATTTATCAATGAAAATTACCCAACAAGCAAATTAATTTGTCCTCCACTCTCAGTCCTTTTTTTTTCACATTCCCTTCACCTCCAGTAGTATCTTGGACCCACGTTTTATCCAAGATTATGAAAGGACGCAAGAACGGAGCTTTTACAAAATAACACATCTTCGGTCCATTGTTAGTAATGGTTGTACATATTTAGTGCGCAGCTTCCTCATTCCCTGTACGGCCTTTTTTGAAATACCAATCATCTCTACTAGAAAATATTGTACCGAACGACAATAACTAAACAATTTGGCGTCATCAAACTTCCAACATAACCCTTATTAAGTTGGTACTTTCTTCTCTGTCATTCATTTCTAAGGGCAAGGCCATCTGTTTCGGGTTGGGGACTTCTGGAACCATTCTCGGATAAGTTATCCCAAAATTGATGGTCCGCACATAGTATTTTCTACGACACTCAATTATCGTTGTGCAGCTTAGATCTCAGGGCATTTTATTCCTTAAATTTCAATGGGCCAAAACCACTGTAAGTTAATTCAAATATTTACTCGACAATTTATTTGTACTAGCTGTCGCCCTGTGGTCGAAATTCGACCAATTGTGTCAATATCTCTGGCAGGTTAAGTAACCTGAAAATCTTATCGTGACATTCTATCCTAAGACTTTAGGGAGAACAGCAATTACACGGAACGGATCCAGATTCGGATCCTCTGTAAGATAGTTTCCTCGAAAATCCTAGATGTCGGTCTTACATCTCGCTTCTACAAATAAGTAACTAAATGCAAGTTTTATTTTCAGATATAATTCATAGGACTTTATTTGTGTTTAAATTCGTAATTCTTAATTTAATATGACAACAATTCAACCGCTAAATGGGCTACCGTACATATTTTTTTTCTAACCTCCCTGTATCGCTATAATTGCACTCAATTCTCATTTATTAAAATCCTCCTTAAAATAATTCCATCTCATTATATATATTCCACCACCCTGTATATGCAACTGCTCATGGACCACGCATAATATTTTTTAACATTTTTGAAACACCCAGTAAACCATTCTGTATATGCCACTGCCTATAAACCACCGTATTTACCCTTTTTTGTTTATGAAATTTTTAACTATCTTCTGTAACTATAATTCTACTCCGACCTATATTTCAATCATCATATATATGGAACTCTTCGTGGGCTACTCTATAAATCATTTCCTTTTCTAACATTTTTTATCATCATCCTGTATATCTGTAATTCCTCTCACCCTATATTTCATCTTTCCTATATATACAACTACTTATGGGTTACGAAATGTTGCATTTCCATTTCCGCCACCCTGTATATGCATCTCTGTATAATATTTTTTGTACTACCCTGTATAACTGTAATTCTACTGCACCTTCTATTCCAAGAACCCTGTAAATTCAACCGCTAATGGGCTTCCCTATATAATTGTTTTATTAGTTATAATTGCACTCTACTCTATATTTTAAACACACTATATATGCTTATGTGCAACCCACGAAAAAAATGATTTCTAACATATCTGGAATCGCCCTGTACAATTATAAATTTAACGATTACTTTACCACTAAACAATAAAAACGCTTGCATGCCACTCTCAGAAGTACATGCTCTAAGTATATAACAGCATTGGTCTGTCTATATATAATTACTCAATGTTTTGAGACTGGCGGCGGCGGCGGCACTTTCAGTTGTTTGGCGTTGACATTATAGACGTAAATAATGAATTTTTATTATATTTTATTTAATGAATGAACCAATATTATAAATTGATATTAGCATTCTGCACTGAAGGTCGTCAGTAGCTACTAAACAAAACAAAAATGAAGAAAATCGGTTGAGAGACAGAGGAGAAAATGGTACCTAATCGTTTTGTCTTTGCCTATTTATATATAGATGTTGTAAAGTAATAGGTACGTCTTCAAAAAATATGAATTGTATCCATACCGGCAAATGACAAATATACTCCGAGGGCTAATCTTCGTACATGAATTCAATAAAAACACAACGAGATAATTTTTAAGACAAGACAAACGTTAAAAATCAATACTAAACCCTTCAAACATAACAGAACACTTTAAAAATTTAAAAAGAATGGGAAACAAATTTAATGTTAAAATCACATTCAAAGTAAGAAATGCACATTTTTGAGATTTCTTACTCCATTGAACGCAAGACAATTTATTGTTTCCAGTCGAGAACTTCCAACAGTTGCGCCTCCTTAACTGTTTAAAATCTCGAATAATTATTTACGTATTTAGTACATATAAAAATAAAACTGAATTTATTTTAACGCGAAATTAATTGCGATATGCAGGAGTTTCAGGAAAAACTAGCTCACAGATACTCCAAATCGGGAATCGTACTGTGTGTTACGCTATTTCCCTGTGATTCCTAGGATAGAAATCACACGAAAGCATTCATAGGTTAAGTTACACATTTCAAAGAAATTATGATAGTGTCCTTTTCAAGATTTTTCACTATATTCAGGTATAACAGAAAACATATAAATTGCGGTTATAAGACTCCTTAGAAATGTAATAAATTATATATTGGAGAAACCTCTAGGGCTCTGAATAGTGAAGTAAATGAACGACACTTCGAAAAGTTCAAAGCATGGGACATATAACATCAAACAAAACTTCATAATACTATATTACACCAAGAACAAAATGCAAGAAAAAAATGAAGATTCCATAACCTGATTATATGAAAACGATTTCATCGGTGCTACTTCCGTAAAAACTTTGAGTCTTCCCTGATTGCCAGCAATTATAGAAAATGGTAATGGACTATTGTATAGAACAGTGACATCTAGAAGCACCAGAGAAAATTCTAGAAAGAACTGTTTCAAATTCATTCAACATTTTCAGTATTTATATGATCGTTACATTGATTGTCTTTTGTTTTTCATTCAAAAATTGCAATTTTAAATTAACATATTATATTTTCTATTTATATGGTATGTAACTTAGAGCTTGAGCGGTAGGTACACTTTTTAAATACCAGAACATCTTTTATCCATTAATCTGAGTAAATTCGTTAGGTTTACAATTAACTACAAGAATTTTTAAATTGTTACTGTTTAATACTTTAAATGACTGAGAAGAATCTATATATAAATAGGCAAAGACAAAACGATTAGGTACCATTTTCTCCTCTATCTCTCAATCGATTTTCTTCATTTTTGTTTTGTTTAGTAGCTACTGACGACCTTCAGTGCAGAATGCTTATATTAATTTATGATATTGGTTCATTCATTAAATAAAATATAATAAAAATTCATTATTTACGTCCATATTGTTAACGCCAAAACAACTGACAGTGCCGCCGAAGCCAGTCGGTGAAAATTCCAAACATTGACTAATTATATATGGAGCGATCGTTATTCTTAGAGCTTGTACTTCTGGAAGTGTTTAGTGGTAAAGTAGTCAATGTAGTAGATCAGTCTTGATTTTTCGGACGGATTGCAGTAACTTTCATATTAAATATTCTGTTTTTAATATAAATTTAATTATCTGATTAATATATTAGTATCACAACCTTCCCGAAGGTGTTGTGTAAAAAGTTATCAGACAGTGACAATATAGAATGTATAAATATTTAAGATCTCCTAGGGTTGTTGGTCCTCTCTTTTCTTTAATATTCCTAAACTTGATTGAAACCGCAAATGACGAAAACTTTTAGGTTGCAAAGAACAATCTTCTAATTATTATATCGAATATTTTGCCAGGAGCGCTTCCAGCCAAAAATTTGGGAGGTCATCATTTGTCAAAAATATGTCGAATACTGATATTTGATTACATTTTTATTTTCTTTTTATTTCAATAGATTTGTCAATATGAGTGAACATTTTTGGTCATTACATCTACTTCTCTGATTTATCCACAACTCCGTTTTTTATAAAAATATACTTTTTTAAAATTTCATGAAATAGGGTCGAATTTCGACCACTGGGCGACCACTAGTATAAGTAAATCGCGTCATCCAAAGCTGAACGAAAAATTAATAGAACTAGTGGTTTCATATGGAGCAATTTTAAAAGTCAATAAATAACAGTTTTCATTTGAGTTCATTCGATGATGAAGAAAAAGTCAAAACATGAAATGAATTATGTAACACATTACACATTAGTAATGCAGTTGAACGATTAGTTTTATCTGTCTGTTAAAATTAACAAATTTAAGCTGGCAAATTTTCAAACAGGATGCCAGGTTCACCTTGAATTTACTAAAAGTTTTACAGAATGGTAAACATTTCTGTTCAATCACGTAGAGCGAAATCCCAACCGAAATATATTGTTGATTTGCGTTAATTCAATGCGATTCACGTGCGTCACTTTTGGTCGGCGAATATATTTTTGAGTGTTAAAAATTATTTGAATGCGTTCTTATCATGAAAAAAATATATCTGTCGAAAGATGTGAACTAACGTCAAGTCAGCATAAAAAACAATTGTTCTTTACATATTCAATCAACTTTATCTTTAACAATCTATACACCGGTACACAAATAAAAATTGTCTGTACACCGGGCGCCACCCATCTACAGGCATGTTTTTCGACCTGCTGAATACGAATTTCAAGTCCGTTTAAGCCGTCCAGCCTTCAGTTTCGAGTAAATTGCAAAAAACCCAAAAAAAATAGCGAAAATTCGATGTTTTGACAAGAAAAAAATTGGAGGCTCTAAGAATAGCATGATTATTATGTATTTTGATCTGTTAAATACTAATTTTAATTGTGCTCCAATCATAAGCTGTTTAAAATCGAAAAAAGTTGGAAAAAATCCTTAAAAATTGCAAAAATCGCGAAAAATTGGGATTATCTTGGTATAAAAAATTTGTGGACGCGGATTGAGGAAAATTTTGATGTTATTTAATCTTTTTGATCTGATTCTGCAATAAATTTGGCCCATAATGCCCTCAAACATTCATAAAATGACAAAAAATTGATAAAATAGCAGAAAATTGCTGCTGAAAGAAAAAAATCTTTTAAACACAATTAAATAAACTTATTGTATTTTTTTATCTATAAAATACAACATAAAAATCTGAAAATGCAAAAAAATTGTAAATGACGTATAAACAGAAAAGAAGAACCCGAGGAGGTGCCCTGGTTGCAAGTACAAGCGATCATGCAATGAAATGAAGTCTACACATCGAAGAAGTTGAAATCCCAACACGATGGCAAATTTTTACTAAATAAAAGAAAAGATGGCAGAAGAAGTATCTACTTCGTAGATCATTTGAGGATGAAACAGTACAATACCCTCGAAAAACCGCACAAAATCCAATTTGTGCACATTCTTGGATCTTAATCGTGTATTTTATAGATAAAAAATACAAGACGTTTATTTAAATGTGTTTAAAAGATTTTTTTCTATTTTTTCAGTAGCAATTTTCTGCTATTTTATAAATTTTTTGTCGTTTTATGAATGTTTGAGGGCATTATGGGCTAAATTTATTGCAGAATCAGATCAAAAAGATTAAATAACATCAAAATTTTCGTCAATCCGCGTCCACAAATTTTTTATACCAAGATAATCCCAAATTTTCGCAATTTTTGCAATTTTTAAGGATTTTTTCCAACTTTTTTCGATTTAAAACAGCTTATTAAAATTAGTGTTTGACAGATCAAAATATATAATAATCATGCTTTTCTTAAAGCCTCAAATTTTTTTTCTTGTCAAAACATCGAATTTTCACTATTTTTGGGGTTTTTTGAAATTTACTCGAAACTGAAGGCTGGACGGCCTAAACGGAGTTGAAATTCGTATTCAGAGGGTCGAAAAACATGCCTGTAGATGGGTGGCGCCGGCTGTACAGACAATTTTTATTGATTTGTGTGCCGGTGTAATTATCACAGACTTCCATATATATGGTAAATTACATCTTCACACACAAAATAGTTGTCTGTTCCAAACATGCGACATATGCTATCTGAAGTATTTTTGGTTCGTGATCGGGAATCTGTGGCTCAGTACCAAATTCTCCATTTTCTTAAGATTCTTCAGCGTTTTGCTGATGACCAAAGAGTGAAGAAGCAATTTTGATCGCAGACTCGTGATAAGCGAGTAAAAATACCTTGGTTAGCGTATGTCATCACCAAATACATTTTTTAAGAGCAATCTTTGTGACATTCCAGGTATTCATAGTACAGGTATAAAAGTTATTTCTAATTCTGATTTCACATTTTTGTATATTGTATGTAATCCATAATTTATCCCCTCACTATACAAATCATTTGCGGCTTCGTCATCCATTTTTATGAAATAGCCTCCTTGTGAAATATAGAACATACGAGTGTATGGCATACCGTATCGCGCTACGTCAGCCCGAGTTAGCAAGGGAAGTTTCACCGGAACCCTCCGATAGAATGTCCGTTGCGTAATCTCAACGGCTACAGTTGCCTTACATACAAGGTGTTCAAAAAGGCCCGAGACAACTGATTATCTCATTTTAACATTTTGAAGCAAAATATTTAGGATTTTTTCTTGGCTAGGGCTTTACACGAGACGAGACTAGGGCTTCACACGAGAGCGAGATTTTTCTCGGTCGTCTCGTTCTCGTCTCGCAAAAACCAGGCGAGAGGTTTTGGAAAATATTATTGGGGATACCCAGACCACATACAGTGCAACCCGAGATCCTCATTAATTCTTTTTATTCGAAAATTTAGAAAAGGTCTACATAGAAAACAATATAATTTATAATATATAAAATCTGATTGTCATCTGTGAAATATTTTATTGTAAATTTAAAAAAGACTCAATAACCAAGTTTGATTTTTCACATTTTTACTTTCACGTGTTAACGCTTCTTTTAGTAACGTATCCCTTATCATAAATATTTATCCTGGCAGATTTTTATATTTTAAATTTAAATGATTTTTTTAACAGATCGTAGGATTACCTTACTCTCCGTTTAGTATATGTGTCTGTATTAAACTGGAGAGTAATAAACGTATATGCTATTAAAAGGGTATCTTGGGCTCGAAATTTTCTACCTGTCAGATCCGCTTATTTAGAGCAGAGCAGGAAACTTTTCTTATATACGACTGATCCCATTATAAATTCATTACTTAAGGGACAACTTTTATTGCCTATAAATATGGATGAATTTTTTGATTTTTCTTGTATTTCTTGTAGTAAAGATATGTTTTCAAGTATTCTATACGTCTGTGAAAGTATATATAATAGAACTGGTCAAATACGGAAGTATTTGGTAACAAACTTAGATGCATAAAAATATTTCAATTACTTTGTAGAGGTACAATTTATTATCATTATATAAACTTAAACGAGACGAGACCACTGGCAACGAGACGAGACGAGACAACTAGTATCGAAACGAGAACGAGACTTAATTTTTTAGGATTTGACTGAGACGAGTTTTTTGAAATTCTCGCCTTGCTATCTAATGATCATATTGGACTTGACTTTGACCATGACTTTCAGGATCAAATTGATTTTTTTATTTTTAAAATCAAACGAGTGGGAAATTTTACGTTGGGATTTGATCATCACCACTATTTAAAATTTTGCGTGAAGGTCAGCAAAGGTCAAGTCACAGTCAAATACAATTTACCTTCGTACCTGTTAAAGCTATTGGTTCTAGAGAACGGCTTCCTGCACTTAAAGTTTAGGATTTTTTCGTGGCAGTCTCATGAACTTGACCATTACCTTCAAAGTCATATCTAGCGGAAATTGCCTATTTATTCTAAATGGGAACTCCTACATTTGATATCAAACAGAGCGGCATATTTCATATTCCAATGTGGCCTTGACAATTGGCTAATTTGACCTCATTGGGGTTAGACATCATATTACCGAAGACAGTAATCAATTCCCTCACTTGACAAAGTCCTACATAAAAACGTAATAAAAGCATTGAATTATCTACGTTTTGCAAATATTATTACGTCGTGTTTGATTATTGAGATAAATTATTAAATTTTCAATAGTCCAAATTCTCAAATATACAAAGACGAGACCTAAGCCTAAGGCTAGACTGGCGACATTTCACGTTGCGTTTTCGACGTCTTTTTCGAGCTCTAACATAGTATGCCACACCAGCAGTTTTTCACGTGCTTGCATTCCAGCTCTACAAGCCAGCGACTACACGCCGGTTGCAGTCATTCGCGTGCCTTCTGTTTGGTCGATCTCCATGACGAAATGAATACCGCGTTCTTTTCTACCAGTGTGGCCACTCAACAGCATGAAATAACGCAGAAAAATGAAACCAATCCTATCCTTCCGCCGCTGACCTTGACACCGACCGTCGGTTGGAAATTTACGCCACGTCTGGCCTCGCCGATTTGAAGTAGTAGGGCCTATTATTTTCGCCTGTTTCCCTGCCGAAACGCGGCGTGAAATCCCGCCAGTCTGGCCTTAGCCTAACCAGTCAATTTCTAACCATCGAAACTCTCAACTGCGAAAATTTGAATAAAATCGTCAAGGTCATTTTGATAAAAACCGCAGTTACAAACATACAACATTACTCCTTTAATAATATTAGATGCTAGAAAAAATAAACTCAAATGTCTTTAAGTCAGGAATGTCAGTCATGTTAGGAAAAAAATTTTGATCAATGTGTTCTGCTAGTACTAGCTCATGGGGTCGTGAAACCTGGATTCAAAATACCGAAATTGCACGACACATGTAGATCAATAAACAAATGCAGCATCGCAATAAGAAATAAGACCAAGCCAGTATATGTTATCCGCAAAATAAAATCCCTGAAAAGGCAATCGGAAAGTCATTTGGCAAGACGACAAGATAATGGATGGACATTTAAAAGAGTGGCAGTCATTCGAGACTGAACGATGGAAGCGAAAGCTTCTTACTAGATACACTTCACGTATGTTGTTATCTCCCTGTCTGTGTTTCTCTTTCCTTGTGTCATTCTTAGTACTGGATTAAAATTTCAGGAGAATTAAAAAATGTTCACTACTTTGTTACGAATCAAGTGTTAATTCTAATATTCCTAATGTGTATTTTAATTCTTAATTTAAATATAAGTGCAAAATATTAAATTTTTTGAATTATAGTATTTCGAAAAAACTTCACCTATATAGTATTCTGGCAGTATATAACGGGGGCATATTAATTATAACAGATTAAATTATAGGAACATTATTTAAGTGGATATTTTGCAAATATTACAGCATCTCCAGACTATTCTTCAAAATAGCTATTCTAATATAGTTTAATCTAATACATATTAAAAATAACATCAATCGTGTTTAAATGCATTAAATACACGGGGTATTAACGATGAATACATGGTCTCAGAGGTTTCATCATTTTACAAGTCAACACGCTCATTTTCCTATGTTTAAGTTCTTTCTGTTATGAGGCTTTCGCTTGAAAAAATCGAAGCAATCTCACCAACAGTAACCATTTATGCTTAAAAAGTCAACCCTAAAAATTTATATTATCATTTCAGGAAGCAATAAAAATTTAAAAATTCATTAACTTGCCAGCGGAATTTCATACCCCATGAATTGTAACCGACCGTAAATTAATATCCGATGAATTGCAACTGCGGCAAAGAATTTAAAAATAATTTGGACAAGTGCGAGTTGGACTCGCATACTTAGGGTTCCGTACCACCTTCAAGATTCGAATATTCCAGTTTCAGACAAGCAGGGAATGAGTGCATTTTCTTATATTTAACCTTATATCTTTTAAAGGAAGCGTTTTAAATTTATAAAAAATATACACTTTGATTTTCCACAAACATAGACTTTTTATGTTATCTGCTTTAGGATTCGCTTGATTTTTATCACAATACATATGTATTTAATTTCCTAATTTGACCCCTAAAAAGTAACATTAGAGTTTTATTTTACTAATAAACTTTCAGAAATGCCTTTTATAATCTACTGTCTGAGTTTTGAGGCTCTGTAGATTGGAAGAAAAACGGCGCAATAGGTCAAAGTTTAAATTATAAATTATTAAATCTGTTATTCAAATTATTTAAAAATGTAAATAAAATATGTTTTTCAAATTTTAAATAGTGTAGTTTCTAAAGTGGGAATTAAGTCGATGTTTAATATTTTTAATATCTTTTATACAAATGATTTAAAAATATGATATATTTGTAATTCACATAATGAGCCTTTTATCTGATATATTACATGATGCGTTTGAAAATTGAATCTTTATTTTCCATTTAATTGTATAATTTGTCCCTAAAATTGCTATGGGGGTTTTCTAGTAATTTATTTTCCCTTTAATTCTATTATTTGGAGGCCAAATAATAGAACTATTTATTTTTTTTCATATTTTTCCTATAAACAAAAAAAAGATGTCTTAGAGTTTGGGGAATAACGGGGAGAATGGGTAATTTTTTTAAATATTTTTTAATATATTTTAAAATATATTAAAAATTAAAAAAATACCTATTCGTCATAACGACCCCTGGGATTTGATATATTACATGAGCCGTTAGAAACAATTATAATTTTTTATTTTCCATTTAATTCTATAATTTGCCCCCCAAAAAAATATTAGGGGTTTTTCCTTATTTTTCCAGTAAAGTTCAGGTGAGGGGCTACCTATTGTTTTTTTTTTCCAGCTTATTGTTTCGGAGATGGGGGGGTGGGTAAATTTTTTTATATTTTTGTTAATATCTTTTAATTAATTTATTTTAAAAATATGAAAAAAAAAGTTCATATTGAGCCCTTTCATTTGATATATAACATGAGGGTTAGAAACAATTTTAATTTTAATTTTCCATTTAATTCTATATTTGCCGCCCCAAAATAAATATTAGGGTTTCTCCTTAATTCCAGTAAAGTCCAGGTGAGGGGCTTACCTCATTTTTTTTCAAATTTTCCAGCTTATGGTTTCGGAGTAAATTTTTTTATATGTTAATATCTTTTAATTAATTTATTTTAAAAATATGAAAAAAATATATTTGGGGCCCTTTCATTTGATATATAACATAATGGGTAACAATTTTAATTTTAATTTTCCATTTAATTCTATAATTTTCCCCCCAAAATAAATATTAGGGGTTTCTCCTTATTTTCCAGTAAAGTTCAGGTGAGGGGTTATACCTCCATTTTTTTTCAAAATTTTCCAGTTTATGGTTTAGGAGATAAAATTTTTTTATATTTTTGTTAATATCTTTTAATTAATTTATTTTAAAAAAAAAAATATATTGGTTTTCGTCGTAATGAGCCCTTTCATTTGATATATAACATGATGTGTTAGAAACAATTTTAATTTTATATTTTCCATTTAATTCTGTAATTGGCCCCCCAAAATTAAAAGTAGAGGTTCTCCTTATTTTTCCAGTAAACTTCAGGTCAGAGCCTATAAATCTGTTTTTTTTTTTCAAAACTTTACGTTTTATAGTTTCGGAGATAAAGGGGGGGTTGGGTAAATTTTGGTATATTTTCGTTAAGATCTTTTTAAATATATATTTTTTTAAATATGGAAAAAATATATTTGTGTTCCTCAGAATGAGACCTTTCATTTGATATATTACATGATGCGTTTGAAAATTTTTTTATTTTTAAATTTTTATTTAATTCTATAATTTGCCCCCCAAAATTAACATTAATGGTTTCTCCTTAATTTTCCTGTAAAGTTCGGGCAACGCTCTATATTTCCTATTTTTTTCAAAATTTTAGGCTCAGTAGTTTCGGAGATCAGGGGGGAGGAACGATCGATTTTTTTAGTTTTTCCTCCCAGAAGTACCCCTAAAATCAAAATTTTTTCTTTTACGATATGTACTCCTGATCGGGTCACCAAACTATACATTGATACCAAATTTCAACCTCTTCCGTCCAGTAGTTTAGGAGAAAATGGCTGTGATGTGAGAGAGGCAGAAATCCTGAGTGATATTATAAGGGTATCCGTATATTGTATATACGGAACCCTAAAAACGTATGAAAAGAATCGCAAACAGAAAATTGGAATGTTGATTAGAACTAGTATATTGGTATTGTATATTAATTAGATGTTATGTTAGTTTATTTACTATAATTTATTGAGTTTCGATATGTGAAGAGATCTCTATGTATAAACTGGTTTATGTTTCTTACACATAAAACTAAGTTGTAAGGGTAATTCATGATCAAGGTACTGTGGAGTCGGTCGGTCAGTGACGAAGTGTTGAATTTTAACATTTCATTATCATACTAATCTATTTTCATCTGTGTTAGTGTCAGAATCATTCGGTGGTATTCAAGGGGTGTGAAAAAGACCAAGAAAAACACCTTAATTTAAGATGGGACTATGATATAAGAAAAATAATAGGCAGAATTTGGTTCCAAAAAGCTAAGATTAAAAGCGCCTGGAAAAAAAAACAAGAAAGTTATTTTAAAATCAATCTCATCGTCCTATTCTTCAATAATTGTAGCTATGTATGTATTTCATTTTATGGTCTACAAAATAATAAACTAGCGTAAAATTCCATATGAAGTGATATAATTTTACTACATTTTGCAAATATAGAGGAAAAATTTACTCATCATACCTACCAAGAAAATGCAGTAACTGTTTTGAAACTTACAAATTGAAATTCTTGGAAGGTACGGTTGTTACTTAGATTAAACGTTTTAATTATTTTTAATTACGTGGTTTTAGTGAGTGTCATTTTTTGGAATTACTAAATTCGATACCTACAATTCCTAGATTTCTCTTATTTATTTTCAAAAGATTGATTTAGTTTTAGATAGTGAGTCCTACTGTATATTTTATGTCACCTAAAACCAAGTTATCTGGGGAAGGTTAAATAATGTAACGGCGCCATAAAGATGAAGGCTTCCACAAATGTAACCACATGTATTATATAATTGTGTTTTATTTGAAACCATATTCCGTTTATGTTCACGTCGTGAAGATTAACAACAATAAAGAATATACTAAAACGAGAATCCAAAGAATTGATATCAACAAAAATTAGACGTACACTGTCAAGGTCGTCATCAAGGTTTGGCTAAAGCGGTAAATGATAATTAACCCATTTAAACAATTTAATGAAGCGAGACCTACAATTATCTGGAGTGAATAAATTCAGACGAGATGACATTGTCAGTAATTTACATAATCACTTTTTAATGTTGTTGTCCAGATTAAAACAGTAGACAAGAATTATAATGAAGATTCAATATACAGTGTGTTAGTAGGAGCTTTACGTAGCTGTATATCAAATGCTAGAAACGTAATATTTTTTATACAGTTTTATTAGCTTGACCTATACGTGTGTGTTGTGTATGTATCATTCAGTTCAACGGAATCTTTTAACTTAATTCAAGACTTCAAGACGTCTGATTACTTTGAAAATTTACACACCTATCAATCAATGACAATCCAATAATTTTTTTTCCTAATGATTACAGTGGCCATAACTACTGTGAAGCCATAAGAATTTTTATTCAACCATTATTAGACATTTATTTTAGATTCATTTATAAACAGGGTGCAAAACAAAGAAAGTTCTGGTTGAAAACCAGTGAGTGGATTACATATACTCAATGGTGAACACCCACTACAAAAGTTGTACATGTAAATGTGTTAGCGCAACCTTTTTGTGAATCCATCTGCATTAATCAGAAGTTTTGCTAATTGTGTGTCTACCAAAGAACAGTTTCAAAAATATTTAAATAATAAATTCCATTTAAACACATCCGTGTTCTGACATAATAATATCTAAGTAGACAAATTAACTTAATATTGCAAAAATAACTACAATTCATTGACACAATCCTAATTCTTTAAAAAATGTCTGCCGAAACTAAATTTTATTTAAACACCATCAAGTTGGTTCCCAAAGCCCATATACAAGCTACCTAGAATTAAAATGCTTGGAAGATATACAAGGTGTTTGCTAATTGAATGTCACTATTTTAGAGAGTAATTCTTGGGTCAATTTTAAGAAGTAAACCTTATATGATGGTATGTCCTACACATCTTAACTTTTGATATACAGGGTGGTAACATTTTTAAAAATAAATCATTTTTTCAGAATATTTTTAATACCACTCTAGATACTGTCTTCGATGAGTCATATTTTTTCACTGAAGACAATGTGTATGATATATATTGTTTCTGGATCGAGAACCTTCATTAGTTGCGCTGCCCACAATAGAATGTATCTATGTATGTATGTGATACATAACAGTAAATTAGTAGACGCGAGATATAAAGACCGCCATCTATGATTGTCGGGGAAACTAGTACACAGAGATTCCGAATCTGGAGCCGTTCCTTGTAATTAGGTTAGAATGTCACGATAAAATTGCTTCAGCTGTCAGAGATATTGAATACTCTCATCGAGGTGTCATTCTTTGTATCAAATACATAAATAAGTGTTCGAGAGGACATTCTCTTGTGGGAAACGCAACTGATGAAGGTTCCCTACAAGAAACAATATATATCGTATATATTGTCTTGCTTACAAAAAAATGACACTTTGAAGAGAAAATTTTATCTTTCTAATTCTGATTAGACATTCTAATCTAGGAGATACGGGAAATCACCAATTCAGATGCGGAACCTGTGTGTGCTAGTTTCCTCGAAAATCCTAGATATCGGTCTTTACATCTCGCGTCTGCAAAACCATTCTAGATATTTAAATGAAATTTGGCAAACATAAACGTGTAGTAAGCATCATGAGGCATTTTTGACGTACCATATTTCATTTTATTTCTACCAGTGGCATTCGTGCAGAATCTGGCCTGTATATTTTGGCAGACATTGATGTTAAAACAAAAGCCAGTGATTTCCATTTTTATTCCGCATAAAAAAATCATTTTTAAATTCCCCATTCATTTCTAAGCAAATTTGATTTTGAGAGATTTAACAAAGGTTGCACCGGTGTCCGAAACACTCGAATTTTCGCGGAATCTGTAGGACTCTTTTCCCAAATTCTGGAGAACAAAAGTTCATTGCTTTTGTCATGAATCCGATTCTGGGTAGTTATTTCTATTTAAGTAGTCATTTGAATCTTTTTGTGCTATATCTTCAGTACATCAATTCAATTCAATTTGGAACAATTACTTAACTCACGCTTAAAGTAATACATATCATCCTTTTCACCTAAACCCAACGATTTCCATTTTTATAACGTTTTTCTGGTAATAATCTTGTAGTTACATTTTTAAATTCCCCATTATTTCAAATTTGATTTTGAGAGATTTCAGTACCTGTGTCCGAAACACTCATCGCGGAATTGAATCTTTTTTCTAGAACAAAATACTTTTTGTGCTTACTGGGTAGTTATTTCTATTTCAGTAGTCATTTGAATCTTTTTGTCATTCTAATCCAATTTGGAACAATTACTTAACTCACGCTTAAAGTAATACATATCATCCTTGATCTAACTACAGAAACTATGTTAATATTAATAAAACAAAAAGTCAAAAAATCATTTTACCTGAAATTTCAAGATTTCCATTTTTTAGTTACATATTTTAGCTCAGGCGTGTAATAATCTTGATAACGGTTATATATTATTTTCTCAATTTTATTATTTTACTTGAAAATAACTAACTTCAAAAATACCTCCATAATGTTTATTTAAAAGCTATTTGGTTGAATTATAGTGCATTGTTTCATTACCTGGTATCTCAAAGAAAATTAAAAGATGAATGTAACAACTAACAATACACATTACATAAATTTAACAGCCATAATAAAATGAGAATAGAAATAGTTGGTAGAAACTAAAACAATAGATATAAAGTCAGGCATTAAGGAAATAAGTAAGCTGAAAATTAATCCTTCATGCTCGATAATTTTGCTTATATAGGTACTTCTGTACTAATCGGTATTACTTCTAACAGAAATTAGAAATTGTATGAATATAGGAGGAAAATTTAGAATAGTTTCTCTGATAACTGATAGAAACTTACAGAAAGCCTTTATACCGAATATTCAGTTCCATCCCGTTTCACTTTCAAGACTTTCAAATCATGACATATATTTCAAGAATCCTGATGATTTTTTGATATTAATACGGACTGCATAGACAAGAGAAATCGAAGATTTAACTTTTCAATATAAAAACAAGGCGTTGGAACCTGATATAAGTGAACATTTAATCAACCTTCATTCCTTATTCTCTCATTAATGAATGAATATCAGTAAATTGCCTGATTCTTGTACCACTTCAGATCAGCGGGCTTGTCCAGTATTGATTAGTTCCTGTCTGTGGGGTTATTTTAGTGTTCAAAGTTCAAAATTCCATGATCTGATAGATAGAATTGGTTTGAACGTTTCGTCCCATTCTATAGATCCAGATCATGGCACAATAGTCGAAGTTTTCACATAAGTTTCTTTAGAAAACTCGAGTTCGATCTGCATAAGTCGTCTGGCAATTTGTTTATAGTATATTCATAAGACATTTTTTTATTATTTTGTTTGCCAGACAAAATTTATACTTTTTTTCTGTTTTAATTTCTAAGTTTATCTCGTCTTTTATATTTTAGACCATCTGGAATTTTTTATCTGTGAGTAATTTATCAATATCAGTCTCTGAACCACACAATTTATTTAATATAATTTAAAAACAAACAATTTAGGAAAATAAAACATTTTTTAAAAAAATATAACCGACTTCTACCTATAACTAAAAAGCTAAAAATAATTATAACAAAATACTACTCGAGCAAATAAATAACACATTCAATGTTGTAAGGTACCTACTCAGGAAGTAAAAAATGTAAACATTAAAAGGTGCTCATTCTGTACAAATTAATTACCTACCAATCTAGTATATTTTTGAAGCAAAAATCAAGTTTGATGAATTAGTAAATAAGTACGCAATGAATCATTTTAGATTTGCTTGGCACCGGCTTCAAAATATACTAGATTGGTAGGTAATTAATTTGTACAGAATGAGCACCTTTTAATGTTTACATTTTTTACTTCCTGAGTAGGTACCTTACAACATTGAATGTGTTATTTATTTGCTCGAGTAGTATTTTGTTATAATTATTTTTAGTTTTTAGTTATAGGTAGAAGTCGGTTATATTTTTTTAAAATGTTTTATTTTCAACTTTTTAGTATTTTTGAACTCAGGTAGTTTTCATTCTTTATTTTTTATTTTGTATGTATAACCTTAATAGACAGAACCAGGTAACATCGAAAGCATCAACATTACACAATGATACTTTCTCATTTAAATTGACAGGTAAATCTTTACGAACAAAATGTACTAGTACGCGTTGACTTAATCAGCCCAAAATATATTTATGCCTTATGGACTACGCCATGTAACCTTTTTTCAACTTTTTTTGACAACCCTTTATAACAATAGATAATTCCACTCCAACCTATGTACCAACCATCCTGTACATACAACTGCCCACGAACAAGCATAAATTTGTTAGCTGCCTTCTATAGGACGGAGTAGAATTCATCCCATATTTACGGAGTCAAATCCGTCCTATATATTTCAACCTCAGTATATAACTGCTTGTGGACTAGCCCATAAATTAGTTCATTTTTTACATTTTATATTATCGTCCTGTGTAACATTAATTCCTCTCCACACTTTATGCAACTTCTTATGGGCTATAAAAGAAATAATTTTTTTATCACACTGTATAAATATAATTCTGTATATGATTTGCTTATGTCCACATCTTATAACAGTTTTTTAATCACCACATTTTTTCCGACATTTTTATACCACCAAACGTCCAGTTCACCCTATATTCCAACCGTCCTGTATATACGGCTGCCTACGGACCACTATCGTTCTTAGTCCGTCCTATATTTTAATCTTCATATTAATGCAACTCCTTCTATCACTTTACTTTTGTGATTTTGTTTGCTATAACTAAACACCCTGTCTATAAACGTACCAAATAGCAGTTTAAAGTTTGACATGTGTTGTCACTGAATTTTCTATTAGGCCGGGAGAATGTGACAACCAAAAGCACCGTCTTCGCAAAATGGAAAAATTTGCATTTAATTAGGTATGTGCCTGGTATACAAACAAAACGAGCTTGGTACTTGATTTAAGGAGCCGAAAATACTGTGCTTTACTACCTATATGCTTGAGATGTACATAGAAAATTTTCAAATTAATTGCGAATTTGAAAATTTTTAGTGCCTAAAATTACCGCACTATTACGTTGGAATTAAAATATTTATGAGGAAATGTTCGTTAAGTCATTTCGATGAAATTTTTTATAAGAATTTTGGAATTTTCGGCGATTTTCTGCAAAACTGCAAGTTGCGCGTCGCAGAAATGTATATGAGATCTCCTAAGGATCTTCCTTAATAGATTAAACGTTAAAAAACTATACACATCCATAAGGAGTTATCGAAAAATCGACTAAAATATTAGAGATATTGGTCGATTTCCATGTACGCATGTGTTCACCAATCCGGATATATACTCTATTAAACAAGGCCATATTCATTCAAAACGGTGCACTACAGGAGAAGAAATCAGGTAACATACATACAAAAAAAGCGAAAAAATACGCGACGAATTGATAACCTCCTCCTTTTTTGGAAGTCGGTTAATAAAAAAATATATTTTCCCAATTCTCAAACAGAGAGAGCAGCTTTTAAAATCACTCTTATTTTCGTCAAGAAACATACCCTTTACAGACCTCCAAATGCCAGGCAAAAAGAGTTTTCTACATACTAGTCCGCTATGAGAGCTGTGTCAGCTGGGAGAAGAGAGGGAGAAACATTGTTGCAAAGAGGTTAGTTTAGGTTAGGTTTCATGGTATCTCAAAAGCGTTGATTTAGGCGCTTTAAGTCAGCGTTTGATCCACCCCACTGTGCCAGTTTGCTTACCAAACATTATCCATTTGTCACTATAGTTCGAAATTTTCACTGCTTCATAAGTTTGAGCAAGCCGGAGATCACACCTATCTAAAGTTTGAGAATAGGTTGAGGTCCTTGCGACCTCAATCCCTCTAGTCATTCGCTTTACCGGATGAAACTCGTATGCAACGATCCCCAGCTATCATGAGGGAAACTTCGGAGGAAACCAGCTACTAGATGGCATAGTTCACCATCTTTCGAGTCCCAGAGTGTACGGTCTTGATTCGCCTTTTCTCGCAATGCGAACCTACCGACCCGGAAGTAGGGCAAACCGCCCATCGTCCCTCGATTTGCGCAAGACGAATCTTTACTTTCATTATGCCTTTACGTTTAGTGATGTCCCATTGACTGGCTCCCAAGGGAAAACACTCTTATTATCAACAAGTAACATACCCTTTACAGACCTTCAAATAACAGGTAAAAAAAAGACCCAACATACTAGTGCGGTTCTGAATGTGGACTGTACTGTGTAAACTGTGCCTTGTGTGGGAGCAAAATTATATTGGAGTGGGAGTTGTTAAATACCTGCCTTGTAAATTATTTGTTTAAGTGTTGTGAAAGTAAATTTTTAATGGTGAAAACTATTTTTGAAAGAGAGGAAATGATTGAAACACAACATGTTTATGGTAAAATTGTACGTGAATTGGTAGCAAAATTCCTGATCATAACAAAAAGAGACATTTGAAGATCACGTATTAAATCAATCTGTGGTACTAGTGCCCAAAATATGTCAGTTGATGCAGGAACTGTATGAAGATGATTTTCGTTCTCGTTTAAATTTTGGTAGTTAATTCAAAAGTATTTCACAAAGTACATACGCAAACATTTAACCAATATTGAAACCAACTCGCAAAAGATACCTCATTATTTTTAAACAAAACGTTTTCACGTCGCTGGATAGGGTGAAGCCCTGACGTTAAGTAACCTCCTCGGTCTATATTTGTTTTTGTGGGACACATAAGCAGAGTTCATAATACAGAATTGCGAGGATTAATATTCAGCGTACGTCGCGAATTGACATCACAAGTGCTGCAGAATGTACCAAAATGTGCCCAGGGAAAAATTTATTGATTCTATGAAATACTTTTCCGGTACGTTTTCTACGGCCCTCTATGTATGTCTTAGAATGTACGATTAGATTTTGTTCACGAGTCACCACTGCTGGTAAGATTGTTATGAATTATTATTTACTTCAAGACAACTAACCCGTTTTCTACACGTTTCTCTAATGTAATACGTGCAACTAAGTAAATAACTTTCCTTCAATGTGTAAAAACGATCTTATAAGAGAAATTCAATTTCTCAGTGATTTCATTTGAGTGCGTTTGTTTCTGTGCTAAGTTTATGTTTTCATTTGATAAAAATCTACTTCGTTTATCTCATCTAGACATTTACCATCGTTACATAAATCGGCATCAAAATAATGGACAATTTTAATATTTAGAGTTGCAGAAAATTATTACGCCGTATTTTATTTTGTGCCACATTAATTGATTAATTTTGAAGTTTTATGAAATCAGTTTGAATATTGCAAATTTGATAAGGAAGCAAAACTAAAACTTTATATGTGACATTTCTAACTGATTTCTTGTTTTTTCATTAAAATGCTAGTAGCGAAATATATTATTATATTCTCGTTAAGCTTTAAATTGTTTGTTTAGATTTATTTTACATTATTCATTAGTTTTATGTCTTAAAAAGATAGGACCTTATATGATTGTATGCATTACTAGAAGACCAAATCTATGGAAGAATGTCCTTAGTTTCACAAAAGTTTTTGAATCGACAAAATATTGTTTGAACTTTCAGATTATCACAGTAGTTTTCAAGATCACATCCAGAACCAAAAGAATAAATGTGTGTTTTGAACTAATTCCTTCATTACATAAATAATGTTTCGTTTGCTTTCCATTTTGTTCTTATCCATATGCTAAGCTTTCTCAGTAAATACCGATCATTTAAGTACCAAAGCAACCGTTTAACTCGTAGATAGTCAAACGTCCTATACTTTTGGCATGTATGTTCCAGTAGATATTTTCTACTCTTCTTCCCCCATTTTCTCATACATTTAATTTTTAACATACTAAATAATTTTATCTTAAAGATACCTGTTATAGCGGATTCCTTATTTCCTTAAGGATACCAAAGTTTCACCATCGTATTCTTTGTGTTATTTAACGACGTATTTGTCTATGGGTGTAGACATGTAAAAACATCTCGAAAGCTCGGTTCTTTACTTTATCAACAAAGTCAGAGTATTTGCCTTCACCAGTAATAGAATTGATTTATTTCTGGTTCTTCTTCATTCTGCTGACTTAAGCTTTCAAGTAGCAAGCCACTTCGCCGTTACTGAAGTGTGATCTCGCCATAGAACAGCTAAATTTACTCGATATTGTGAGTCCACATGGATGCCTAATTTGAAATTATTTCAGTAATATGCGTAAAACTTCTTGTAGCAATCTTTGTCTTCAGCAAATCCTCAACGAGTTCCTAGCATTTTCTGACCAACTTCTTCTTGTCTCTGACTTTAAAGATTTTGTTTATACTCCCTTGATGAAGATAAGGTATATTTTCTTCTTAACGTTGTTGTGTTTTAGTTCTCAATTAAATCGAATGGAACTCTTCTCTGTACCAACAGCAGCATTCTGAATTCTCTGACCTTCGACGTTGAAATCTTTGACAGCCAAACCTTCTCAATCGATCGTAAACGATTTGTTGAATTCCCCATATTCTACTTCAAATGAGTTTTGTTTTGTTAAGTTCTTCGTTGTTAGTATATTTTGCTTTGAAAGTTTTCTTTTTCTTCTTTTTTTTCATCTTACTTTCACCTACTTCCTCGATTTAGGCTTTGTCTTTTTGTTCGCCCTCTTTCTTCTCTTCTTCAGTTTCGTCATCTTCCAAATTTTTTTTTCGACTCACATGTTGATTGGGTAGCCAATAAATTGGAAATGTTTCTTTACCATTTTTTAGCTTTCGTGAGCTTCCAAAAGTTCAGTCTGGTCTTCTTTAATGTGAAAGACGATATTGGTTCTGCTCACCATACCCGGACTGAGTGGTGAAGCAGATGATGACACCATATTCTCATATTCTCCCTTCATTCTAGGAGTGACGGTGAAAACTTTAATATTGTTAGCTATAATAAGGCTCTATTTACGAGAGAATCGGGGGACTGTTATACAGCAAATAGAGCTATAATAAGGTTCTATTTACGAGAGAATTGGGGGCTGATTACAGCAAATAGAGGTTTTGCTCCCATTTTCTTTCCTTTGCCATGTTGTAAATGAATTATATAATAAAATCGAGCTTCGAAAAATGATAATCTGAAGTGTCGCACATGGCCAAAGGATTGAGATAAGAACGTGATCCTGTAACGAAACCTAACAATTTGCCACAATTTTCTTCTTTCTGTTTATTAGAAGTCTACAAGTTGATATCGTGAGTAGTCCATAAGAATATTGGCATAATGCTTGCAAATGGCCAACTAAGAGTAAGGATCGGATAATATTATGGAAACCAACGATTCCTGTCTTTAATATCTCTTAGCCATTCGCAAATATTTTGCCAATTGTTTTTTTTTGTCAAGTAATGCAATTAGAAACATGACAACTGTAATAATCAATTTGATCCATTCCTTTTTGCGAATTAACTCGCCTTAGCATTGAGAGAATTCAAATTGCTAGATAATATGGCGGTGGATACTTGCTTTTCATATCGTAACACACATGTGCTCAATTGGATTATATCCGGTGAAGTGTACTAGCCTTTATTTCACATTATATGCAATATGCCACAAAAATTATATGTTGTCCAAGTTTGATCCTCATGAGCTGAATAATGTGGTAATGAAACTTTCGAGGTGGTTTTACTCGGTAACACTAATCAGATATGTTTCTCCACTACGGTTACAAGCTAATGAAGATATACGTTCTTGAGCAAACACACAGCGGGTCATCGTACGTGGTGTTAAAAGTCCTCCAACATCTCAAATTGATAGAAGGGACCTTTGGTCGTACTGGTGGTTCCGAAATCAGTGAATGATAAGCTTCTATGTGCAATTAGAATGTTTTTTGCTTTCGCAGCCCTTTTCAATTAGAACACTATTGACTAGAGGGCTAACGGCCCTTGAGATCAGTGTCAAAAGTTGTTAGTTACGACCAGTATTTATATTACCCAGCCAATCTGTCTGCAGAAGATGAGCATAATTAGTAATTCGATAATATGCTAATCGTAATACGACAATATCATATATTTGCATTTCTTGTATATCTCAGGTCGATATTTTTATCACTTCAACATTGCTGAATTAAATTTCTTGATGCCGACAGACGTGTGACAGTGAAGCGCATGTGTTCACAGATAAACTGAACATAAAAATCAGTATAGATTCTTGCATTGGATTGTAATAGTGTGTCCTCTTATACCAGTTATACCAAACGTGTATTATAAGGGTTCAATCAACTGTGGTGGTTACATTATAAATAGTGATTTTTTTAATGGTCAGTTGGGTTAACAGTACCACTGGGTACTTTTTCCAAGTACTACTTAATTAATTATTATCGATTTTTTATTTTATCAGTTCACTCCATTATTAACTTTTAAATCGTTTTTTAATAACAAATAATAAATAATTGTTATATTCAGTGCTGACCGTGACCGTGGGTGATACGCTACTCTTTGAAAACAATAAAGAATCTAATGCGGTAGTTGAAATAAATAAACAATTAGCAATTTTCTGTTAAACTAGGATTATTAGACGAGCAAGGTGTCATTATTTAGTTGAAATGAATATCAAGTTGCGTAAGTAGTTTTTTATATACCTATTTTGTACGAAAAAAAAAAAAACAATTAATTCAATGATGAGCACTAATGCATGCTTTTGTACCAACTTACGTTGTAAAGCTTCCATGTTCACATAATTGCGAAAAGGGTTGGGACGATAGGTATTTCACTTATCAGTTTAACAAATCACATTGGGAACTCATGTATTACAGACAATTCTTTACTCTATTTTGGTATACAAGTTGTATAACAATGTTTAGAAGTAATTCACATCGCAAATATACCAGTTCTTTATATGCAGATTTATATAATTTTTTAATAAAAAGCACTGGGCTTGTATTCGATTTGGGAGGCAAAAATTTGAAAGACATTCTATTGCTATTCCTTCGTTTATCAGTAAATACCATTTCTCTTAAAAATATTTTTTCTTCAAATTCCTAATTTGCTTGAATAATTTCACAAAGAGATCATTTTACAATAAAAAAGCTCGTGTCTAAATCAACACATGGCAAATATACTATTATCAATACCTCAGTAAAGAACAATGTTAAAATTAAATTGCTAAATAAGCCAAATAATAATATCTCATAACCATAAGAACTATTAAATTTATCGTGAGTTGTTAGTAGTTAGAATCTTACATTGTGGATAACTGGTCCCCCTTGGACCCTCCTCAAATCGCCTTGTGTTTTCCTCGCGCTCCTCTGTTAACGCTACATATTTCTCATTTCTCTCAATGCTCCTCGATTGCTGACACTTTGGTAACAGAGTGTGACTGCTAGTTCACTTCATTGTTTCTCATATTTGACTTTTTGGTAACAAGGTATGACTGTATGATGGACATTGTCCTATCTTGTACTGGAATGGCTTATGGTTGGCTTAACACCGCTGTGCTTTTGCCATTATTTGCAGTATATTATCATTCGCATTCAAACCAAATTTTAGAACCTTTTTGTTGCTAAGCATTTAAAATTTGAAAAATCTTCCAGGGCATTTAGTTTATTTGTTTAGTATGCTCCTCACTAGCACCATGTATTTCCTCCTGAGTATCTAGTTTATGGCACCTTCGTTTTCTTTTTATTTCTTTTAGACTTTTATTATTCCTCTGACAATATAATGTCGTCGGCAACTACTGGAAAAAAAATATAAAACTGCTTGAGTTCGGCTTATGTGTATTAAACTACATAGTTAAGAGATTATTAAAACTTTGTGAAGCTTAACACAAAGTATAACTCTGTGCTAAACATCATTACCTGCTTTGTGTCATAAGGCCATTGTTTTAACCTATGCTTCTATGGTTTCGTCGGCGAGGAAATGCATATTTTAGTACTATATGTGAATCAATTTGGCCAAATTATTTTATCATTACCGTTTTTACCATGGTTGAACCGCATTTTGACATTCTGGTCATCTACTTTTCGTTTTTCGCTCCTATTCTGCAGTATATTTAATACTGGTTTATGCAAGTGGCCAAACCGCATTATGTTCAATTATAGAGTGTATTCTTAGAAGCTATTACATTTTTTATAGCTTTATTGTATCCAATTGCTTGGTTGGTGTTGCATTTAAAGCACCTCATTTTTCAATCAATTTGATCTATGAAAATCTATCTTCAGGAAACTTCAAATTAAACGTCCTCAAACTATTTTTTTTCCATTTTAGGTTTGCATTTTTATTTGTTTATGCTTTGATTATGCTATTAGTCCTCACTAACAAGACTTTCATTTCAGTACATTTCGAGTTATTTTATTTCTTGGGAAAAGTTTTCTTGTGGACGAAAAATAGGAAGACGTAGATTAGAAAATTTTTAAGACATTTATCTAGTTTATCAGACAGTAAAATACCAGCAAAATCAAACACCTTCGTTTTCTTTTTATTTCTTTTAGACTTTTATTAAAACCTTTTCCATTTGGAATTTTATTTGGGGTGATATTGATATTAAAAAGGTTTTTTGTCTGAATTGTCTCTGCGTATAATGGATGTTATTAGTAAATAATTGTTTTAATAGTAGCTAGTGTCAGGAGCAATTTGAAACAAGTCGAGATGATCAGGCATTTTAATACCTATATATAAAGAGCAGGGAGTTCAACAGGAACTGATTAGGTTCACCCCAACCTGATTTGGAAAAAAATATAAAACGTTGAATGGAAAATTTATAATATGCAATAAAAAAAATAAATATTATATGGTTAGACTTTCAAAATAAAATATTATATTTATTTTATATATTTATCATATAACAGAAAGCGAACGATTATTACATTTTTTGAAAATAAAATTAATTAATTTTCCCATAAATAAGTAAGTCTTTCGTTGAAAAATAGTTGGTAATTTTCTATTCTAGTCGTGTTTTAGCAAATAATTTTCGTGTCTTATTGATATCATCTTTACATCTTGTTTTATTAAACAATTGTCTTCCCCGTCTTCTTTTAAATCCCCGAAAACATGTCGGTCTTTACCTTGCATAAAAATACTGAGAACAAAATCGTAATGTTGTTAGTTCTTCATTTAAATATAAGACATAAGTGAGTTAAGTTGAGATTATTACAAACCTGCGTCCCATTTAAAAAAATTTTAATTTGTACGAATTTTGCTGATTTTTGTATAACTTTTTTAGTTTGTATCGAAAATGATATGGAAACACCTAACGCAACATTAAAAAACATATAATTAACAATCTCTAGATTATTTTTCAAAATAACTTTTTTTATAACTCATGAATTAAATTAGGGTGGCGCTGATGTAGCAAGAGGGTAGTTTTTAAACAGAGCGTCAAAAGTTTTTAAAATATTTCATAGATATTTAGGGCGAAAAATATATTTTACATACCTTGGTTGAAAAAAAAACGACAAAATCGGTGTTTTAACATTAATATTATTTTATAATTAGCAATTCTCTTCATACCCCTTTTCTACACCAGCGCCATTCTGACCACTTCTTGAACTTGTTATAATCATAAGTTCCCATTTAAGTTTGCCAGCATTGTCTCTATCATCTATTACCTGCTTATGTGTCTATAACTTGTTCTTTTTTGTTCTGCTGGTAATTGTGTAAAGGTATTGTATATTAATCGGATGTTCCACTAGAATTGAAGAGACTTTTATTTTATTACCTGGTTCCTATTTCTTACACAGAAATAACTCGTACGAATATTTAAAGATCATCAGTTGTCTTCCGTTCAATGGATTGAAAAATTTCGAAAAGTTAGTATCGTAATTTCTTTGACATGATTTAGTAAAACTACAATTTTTTCGTGTGATTTCTATCCTAGGAATCACAGGGAAACGACGTTACAGACAGTACGACTCCCAATTTCGAGTCTCTGTGAGCTAGATTTTCCTGAAACTCCTGGATGTCGGAATTCATTTCGCGATAAAATTTCAATTATCTGTTTGCGATATTTAAAATTAGAGACAAAAAAGGACATGTTTATAATATATGGTAGTGACAAAAACCATATATGAAAAAAAAAATTTACATGTCACTTTCATCCACTCATGTTTTCAATTAAGATGTTTTGAAAGCCCACAGATGATACTTAAATTTATACCGGTATCTTGGACTTTCGTTGGAATTTTTCCAGATACTTAATACTAACATACTGCTGGCGGAGTCTAGAGAAAGACGCAAACATCAGGGTGCAAACTGCAAACATATATAAGTTTATATCGTTTTACTGTACTTCATGTATAATGCGCATGTTCGAAAATACCTGAGATTAGTGGTTTCCTGTCACATTTACATTCTGTTCAACAGAAACGCAACGCTTGCGTTCAACGGGTCATGTACAGTAAAACGATATAATCCGCTGTCTCTCTTAGTCGGTGACCGTTCCACTTATAGGCAACAGCAGTATATTAGTATTTATTATTATTAGGCTGTGTCCCACGTAAACGCGATTTGCGCGGTGCCTGCGGTGTAATACGTTAATGTGACAATTAAAAACTGCAACTAAAGGCTAAAACAAACCAAATGAACGTTGCGATAACACCAAATTGCTATAATCGCACGAATTAATTTTCCAGGGCAAAATGTCTTCTTTTTATGTGTTTTATAGTTTGTAGCTGTCACTTTGACGCAACGCACCGCTAGCAACGCGCAAATCGCGGTTAGGTGGGACACAGTCTTAAGTATATGTCTTATTCGTTCGGATGTATTGACAACTGCTGCCATTCTTTGCTTGCTGTCAGTGTGATATTCACATGTTATAGGTCAATTCGCATTATACGGAACGTCATCGTCAGGTCACGGACCGGCAACGTCACGTCAAAGCTATCCCTCATTCATAATAATTTTCATATAGCTACTAGTTGGATTTTTCATAACAAAAAAAAGACTTGCTGATGGTAAATTGAACATAAAAGGGGATCTAACCAAAAGACAACAGGGTCATCTCATACCGGAAATAAAATTCAGAACTGAAAATGGCGAACAGGACCTTTGCATTGCCTATCATGACCTTATTCCTTCCGTTGTCACTAGGAAGTTTGGTAACAATGAATAGGAAAACGTTAGTGCTGCATCGATCAAGATCTTTTATCAAAACATCACAAGCATTAGAGGAAGGATTTCGGATATTCGTTTGCGCTTGCAGTGTTTTCAATATTATGACATTATTGCATTGTGTGAGACAAACCTGGACGATTCTATTTCAAGTGAAGAGCTTGGTAATATTGAGATGTGACAGATCAGCACTTACCAGTAAGAAGAGAAAAGGAGGTGGAGTTGTATTAGCTATAAGTAAACATATCCTTTTTTTGTTATTCCTCTTACTGATATATCCTATGAATGTTTATGTGTCAAATTGTGTCTGCCCGCGGGTAATTTTATAGTTGTCTTAGGATATATACCACCCATCCCTCCTTTTATTTCATCTGATCATCACTATGAGTTTATCAACTGCATTACTAATTCATTAGTAAATTTTGTTGAGAGTTACACTGTTGACAAAATTTTAATTTTAGGTGACTTTAATATCCCAGGTTATGATTGGGTCAAATCTGGCAACTCATCAGTTGTTCGTGGATTTCATGGAAATCTTGAAGTACGCAATGCAGCATCACTTTACTCAAATTTCTGCTCCAACTATTGCCTCACTCAATTTAATAATCTTAAAAATACTAGCAATAATACACTTGATCTAGTTTTCTCTAATATTTCGATGATCTCTGTTGTTGCAGCACTTGAATCAATTTTTGACTGTGATGAGCATCATTCTGCTCTGGATGTAGACCTACCATACAGTAGTTGCCCTAAACTGCAATCTACTGAATATATCTTCGATTTTAAGAATGCCAACTACGATACTATTGGTAAACTGATTCTGGAGTCATCATTTTTGAATTTATTAGATTGTGAAGGATCTGATATTGAATCACATACCCGACAGTTTCATGGTTTTTTTAATAAAATTATTAATCAATACGTTCCTAAGTTTGCTATAGGACGTGATAAGTTTCCGAAATGGTTCTCTAAGGATCTCATACTGGCCATTTGTAGAAAGAAAAAATTTCATAAGTTTTTAAAATGTATAATTACTCTTTTTACTATAATTTATTCAGAACTGAAAGGGCTCTATGTAATAAATTGATTTTACGTAACGAGACTAATTTTAACATGGTGGTAGAAGAATTACTATATGATAGTTCCAACTATGTGAATTCAATCTGTCGTAATAGGGATAGTTCCAACTATGTGAATTCAATCTGTCGTAATAGGGATCTCCCTGGAGTTATGCATATGCATCTGGACGATGAGATAGCTGACTCTGGTCGGGATATTGCCAACTTATTCACAAAAAATTTAGTAGTGTATATAGTAATCTTGATTTATCATCGACGTTGGTTAAATTTGATTTTTTAGATTGTGTTAGCAAATTGGTGTTCTTGGAATCTGACATTATAAAAGCCATAACTGACCTTGATGGTAACTCTTCCCCAGGTCCTGATTGTATACACCCTCGATTGGTAAAGGGCTGTATAAATGTTTTTGCTCCTTATTTAACTAGATTATTTAACTGGTCTATTTCTATTGGAACTTTTCCAAATTCCTGGAAAACTAGTTTTGTCACACCCTTATTTAAAAATGGGAACAGATCTGATGTGAATAACTATAGACCTATTACAAAAAATTGTGTTTTTGGCAAGCTTATTGATAAATTAGTATACTATAAAATATCTTCAATTATATTCAAATTTATTACGCCTATGCAACATGGTTTCTATCCTTCCAGGTCCACTCAGACGAATCTTTGTACCTACATAGAATATATAAATGATGCAATCCGTGAAAATTGTATTGTGGACTCTATTTATACAGATTTTCAACGAGCATTCGATCTCGTTAATTTCGGTCTCCTTGTTAGGAAGCTCTCGGCCTATGGTTTTCATGGACCATTACTACATTGGCTTGAATCTTTTTTAACAAATAGAAGTTAAATTGTTAAGATTGAGAATTTCGTGTCTGAACCCTTTGATGTCACATCAGGAGTCGCTCAAGGCTCCCATCTTGGTCCCCTTCTATTCATACTTTTTATAAATGATTTAAATCAAGAGATCAAAAATTCTCAAATTTCTTTATTTGCTGACGATGCGAAATTATATAAAAGCATAAAGTCCATTCAAGACAGAATTTCCCTACAAAGTGATCTGGACTCGCTTCTAAATTGGTATTCTTTTAACGGTTTTACATGTAACCCAGTAAAATGCTTTGTCACGACTTTTGGTAAATACTCCCCTAATATGTTTACATATATTTTAAATGGAGCTAATCTTGGGAAGGTAGACGTAATTAAGGATCTCGGAGTATATATCGACTCCAATTTAAAATTTCAATTCCACTTGGATTATGTCGAATCAAAAGCCACTAAACAAGTCAACTTCATCAAGAGATTTTCAAGTAAATTCACTAGATTTAAAACTTTCAGAATTTTGTACTACGCGTTTGTATATCCTATTCTATCTTATTGTTTAGTCATTTGGAGACCCCATTGGGATTACGAAATTAAATCACTTGAAAGACCTCGTAGATCCTTTCTTCGTTATTTTTCTTTCAAATGTGGTCAGCCTATGCACTTTACAAATCACAACTATTGTAACATTGCACAAACACCTAAAATTCCTGATCTGTACTCATCATTGATCAGAAGTGATATTGTTTTTGGTTTTAAAATCATTAACAACAAAATAGATTGTATTGACTTGTTGGGTAGAACTTTATTCTACTTACTACCATTTTAAGCCAAGTTCAAGGCATGTTGGTTAAAATCCAGGAAAGACAAATTGTTCGGTTTTTAATTGGTTAATTGCTAACTTTACTTAACGAATTTGCTGTTAAAATCATGTCAGTTATCCCTATTACTGAAGTAATGAAATTGTTCTTAAATTTTATTTACAAAAATATATTTTATTTTAATAGACCAATCAATAGAGATTTTTTCGTGCAAGAAATACTATCAGGATACTGCCTGTGCCATCACATTAAGAACGATTTGTACTTATGTTTTGCTATCTTTTCCACTAGCAACTTGAACAAGAAAAATGCATTTTTTTTTTCGTTTATAGAATGAAAAATAATAAACTAATCTCAATTGTATCAACAAGTGAATTGTAAAGCATGAAAATACCAACGAAATGAGCCCAGCATCGATTCGATAAGATCTTTAATAACAAGGAAAAACAAAAAAAAAAAACGGAAAATTTAGCGGTTTTCTTTATATTACCTTAAACCCGTCACTATCGAAGTTGTAGAACTGGGCCTGTGGGAACTGATAGTAATTAATATCTACCTTATGCTTGACTAATACAGGCGCTATCGGTTTATTAGTTTTTGAATAATTGCTATATGAAGTTTTTAGTCCACTATTCTTGCAGTGTGTCTCCATACGACATGGATCGTCAAATATCAATTCAGAATAGGGATATTGAAAGTAGAGGTATCATTCTACAACGCCTCTATTTTCATTTTTTATTAATTATCTGTGAAATATATGAAAAATGTTAGCAAACATGACCAAAATTTAGTGAACGTATGAATGTGTTCGAGTAGTGGGAGGAACACGGTTGTTGAGGGGAACTGCTGAAAATAATTATTATCCATGGTAACTGTCACTCTAACAGCTTCTATACAGAGCGATTTGTTCGATTCACAAATCCTAGAAGAGACATCGCTCGAATTTTGAGTTTGATGTTTTCTCTTTTTCTAGAACTTTCTGTGAATTTCAACTTCATAGAAGAAAATCTACTATAACTTGTCTCAGGGTTCATTCCCTGACTGAAGATGACGAACAGAAGTCGAAACAAGCTAAACTTTACAGTGTTTATCGTAACACACAGAATACCTTTGCTTTGCAGTGAAAACAGCAAACTTGAAATGACGGTCGGACGGAAGAATTTTCCAAATCTTTGACTTTGTCAAATTTCTCAAGCGCTGAAATCTTTGCGGCGGGCAAACTGGGTTAACATCGGGTCTACTATCCGGCGAAACATCATTTTAGCTTTCGACCTTTCTGGGTCTCATCAGTTAGGCGAAGTAGCCTAAGAGCTGGTAATTTATCTAATTTGATATTTTAGTAGTTCAAGAAGTGATTCTACAAAGGAGAGAACAAAGTTTGTTCAAATTTCCAAACCGACACAAAGTCTGTGACAGTGTCCTGGATTTCCCGTAGTTTTCACAAATCCTAGAAGAGACATCGCTCGAATTTTGAGTTTGATGTTTTCTCTTTTTCTAGAACTTACTGTTCGATTCTATTATATCAAATGAGTTTATTAATATATTTACATGTAAACGGTTTCTCGGAAACGTTTTTGCTTAAATTTGTGGATTTTGGGTTTACGGAACATCGAAATAGAGAGGTCATTAGAAAAACTCTTACTTGTGAGGAGATATTAAAACGATCTATGTAGGTATAGAGACATTTATACATAAGATATACATGTATATATATATATATATATATATATATATATATATATATATATATAAGATTTTTCACTACAACCATTGTTCCTTTAATAAAATACAATAGACAACCATAAATATATAAATCTTACCTCGTTTTAGAATAAATTAATATTTTGTAGAGAACTCCAGAAGTCAATAGGCTTATATTAAACTGAAACAAACACTGAACTAAATAAGCCAAAAAAGGTCTTGAAAATATCAAAATTAGTTTCTGACAAAATCAAAATATTTATAAATTACAGGCTAAACGCTTCCCCTCAATAACCGTGTTTCCCTTACTCCTTGGATGCATTCATACGCTCGCCCATACTTTGTCATGTTTGCTAACACTTTTCAGATATTTCACAGACATTTGGTGAAAAATGAGAATAGAGGCTTTTGTAGAATGACACCTCTACTTTCAACAAGTTTTTCAAAATTGAAATTTGATTATCTATGACGCATGGAGGCACAATGCAAAAATAGTGAACAAAAAAACTTTATTTCACAATTGTTCAAAAACTAATAACCGGTAGTGCTTGGTTTTGGCATACATAAAATAGATGTAAATTACTATCAGTTCATTCAAGCGCAATTCTGCAGCTTCTAAAGTGACGAGGATGCGACTTTTAAAAAAAATGCTACATTTTCCAGTATTTTTTGTTTTTCCCTATTACTAATGATCCAATCGGATCGAGTCTGGGCTCATTTCATTGATATTTTCATGCTTTACAATTCACCTGTTGACATCATTGAGATTAGTTTAATATTTTTGATTTTATAACACGCTGAACAAAAAACTTAATTTTCTTGCTTCAATTGTTTATAACA
This sequence comes from Octodonta nipae, assembly GCA_034190945.1. Classification (NCBI taxonomy): domain Eukaryota; kingdom Metazoa; phylum Arthropoda; class Insecta; order Coleoptera; family Chrysomelidae; genus Octodonta; species Octodonta nipae. The sequence continues at coordinate 190,369,987 of CM067216.1, read as the reverse complement.
ACAACAAGTAAAAAACCATAGTTAGAGTGGAAAACATACCAAATATCGCTACGAATCGTTGATAATGTGATGGTACAGTCGGTATCCTGATAGTATTTTGTACACATTATCAGTTAATTTTTGCTCTATTGATTGATTTATAAGTTTTTTCTGTATTGACTAGTGAAATTATCGTCAGCCAGATACATTTATTCGACCACGTTTTCCTGTACAAGCTGGTGGCGAATGACGAAACTAACCAGTAGTTTGCGCAATACATTTAAAAGTTATGAAAATTATACTTGGTGATCTCACACCCAGGTATCAATGTTACCAAACAAGGGTAGTTTTGTAGATGAAACATAAAACAAAAACTTGCATTCAATGAGAAAATTAATTCTGTAACTGATATGTTCTTATTGTTTGCAGGAGAGTGCTGTACGAAAATACCATTTAGAGTATGGATTGCTGTAATGGTATTCTTAACTACATATGTAAATTATACAACACGTGTAAATATGTCAATATCGATTGTGTCGATGACGGGGGGTAAAGTAAAACCAATACCTCACTGTAAATTACTCGAGTCATCATCGGCAAATATGACGTTATCAACAAATTCATCAACAACACCTCTTAAAGATGTGAGTATGTTGGTTCCTAATTTATATTATTTTTTAAACTATTTCTAGTGCATGTTTACTGTTTTTCCCAATAACTATAAACGGTATAATTGTCTTTCTTACTATCATGTATTGCACCGACTTCAAGGCAAAACATTTGATATGTATGTTCCGAGATTACTTGGAACCTTCTGCCTTGTTTTAAGAAGGGTACCTTATCTTTTTCAGTCCATGCGAAATCCGGAAAAACTTTTAGTGATAATTTTTTAAATGAATGAGTTTTTTCGAATTTCAAGCTAGTGTTAATTGAAAATAGGATGAAATTGAATGAAAATAGAAGTTAGAGGCCGTTCAAGTTTTACGTAAGCACTATAGGGGGCGGGGAGGTCTTTGCTTTGCTTATGGTTTATGACATGGGTGGTAAGAACTTTACTTACTTTTGCTGACAAGGGGGAGGGGGAGGGGATTATTGTAATAATTCTGCTTACGTAAAACTTGAACGGCCTCTTAATTAACCGACTTCGACAAAGGGAGAGTTCTGAATTCGTATGGGTATACGAGTATCTATCTATACTATTATAAAATTGTAAGTTTGTCTGTTTGTTTGTTTGTTTCTTTGTTCGGCCATCACGTAAGAACTACTTAACTGATTTTGCTGAACCTTTTTTTGTTGCGAAGCCTATAGTTTTACTTAAAATCTGGTAGACATTATCTCTCTAAATTAACAGAAACGGTACATATAGCGAAAAAACTTCTACCATGTTGGGTAATTCAATTACTCGATTGGTTCCACCGCACGCACAAAATATTAAATACTGGCATCACCTTAGCTTTTATTCAAAATTCAGAATGTGCAAATGTAACATGTTTCGGTTTAACAAAAATTAACACATATCAAGCGTAATTTTACAGGGTGTTCTGTATATAGGAAACTTAGAGCGGAGTAGAATTACATGAATTTAAAAAATCTAAAAAATTTTATATTAGGTGTCCTATAAGCAGCTGGATATATGCGATGTGGTGGAAATATGGGGGAGTGGAATTAGTTATACGGGGTGGTCCAAAAAAGTTATATTGAATGGGCCATAAACAATTCCATATACCAAGTGGTTGAAAAAGCGTAGAATATTTATATAGTGAATAAAAAAACCTTAAAAAATATGTTAGGTAAGCAGTTAGGATCTTTGAAATATGTTCATAAGATACTATAGTTGTGAAATGGGTTAAAGAAATGTTAGAACTAGTTGTTTATACAGGGTGTTTGAAATATGAGATGGAGTGGAATTATAGTTTATGTTGTGGTTAAAAACTTGTTTTATATCACAAGTAGTTACATATAAAGGATGGTTGAAATATATAGCGGAGTTTAATTACAGTTATACAGGTGTAGTTTGTAGTAATGGTATGATCTACAAGCTGTTCCATTTACCGGATGGTTGAAATATAGGGTGGGGTAGGATTCTAAGGATACAGGGTCGTTCAAAAATGTTTTATTTGGTGGCAAATAAGTAGTTGCATAAAAAAGGTAGTTGAAATATAGGGATGGCTTACACTTAGAATTATACAGGGTGGGTAAAAAATGCTAGAAACATTTTGTTATATAGCATTTGCATATATAGAGTACCTGAAGTATGGTGCGCAGTGAAGTTATAGTTACACAGTGTCATTCAAACAAGGTTAGAAAAAGTTGTAATTGAAGGGTGGTTTAAATGAAGTCTGGAGAAAAATTATACTTTAATATATCTTGAAAAACTATAAGGAAAAAATGTGAAATAGCGTAGTTCATAATAACTTGCAAAGATAGGATAGTTGAAACATAGGGTGAAGAAGTGTTATGATAATTATTTAAAAAATGTTATATTGGTTGACCAATAGCAGTACCGTATACAGGGTAGTTGTAAGACATACAAGGTGATTCAAAAACATGTTGAACAAAATTGTTATTTTCATTGCCCCATAAGCAGTTGCGGTTTTGGTAAAATATATTTGAGATTGATGGATTTATAGTTATACAGGGTGGTAGAAAAAATGTTATACTACTACTATAATGTTAAACTACTGAGCCTAAAATTTTGAAAAAAATAGGAAATATAGAGCGTTGCCCGAACTTTACAGGAAAATTAAAGAGAAACCATTAATATTAATTTTGGAGGGCAATTATAGAATTAAATAAAAATTTAAAAATAAAAAAAATTTTCAAACGCATCATGTAATATATCAAATGAAAGATCTCATTCTGAGGAATACAAATATATTTTTTTCATATTTAAAAAATAATAATTAAAAAGATATTAACGAAAATATACCAAAAATTTACCCAACCCCCCCTTATCTCCGAAACTATAAAACGTAAAATTTTGAAAAAAAAAATAGATTTATAGGTTCTGACCTGAAGTTTACTCGAAAAATAAGGAGAAACCTCTACTTTTAATTTTGGGGGACCAATTACAGAACTAAATGGAAAATATAAAATTAAAATTGTTTCTAACCCATCATGTTATATATCAAATGAGAGGGCTCATTATGACGAAAACAAATATATTTTTTTTCATATTTTTAAAATTAATTAATTAAAAGATATTAACAAAAATATAAAAAATACCCATTCCCTCCTTATCTCCGAAACCATAAGCTGAAAAATTTTGAAAAAAAATGGAGGCATAGCCCCTCACCTGAACTTTACTGAAAAAATAAGGAGAAACTCCTAATATTTATTTTGGCGGGGCAATTTATAGAATTAAATGGAAAATTAAAATTAAAATTGTTTCTAACCCATCATGTTATATATCAAATGAAAGGGCTCTTTATGACGAACACAAATTTATTTTTTTCATATTTTTAAAATAAATTAATTAAAAGATATTATCAAAAATATAAAAAAAATTACCCATCCCCCCCCCTATCTCCGAAACCATAAGCTGTAAAATTTTGAAAAAAACAATGGAGGTATAGCCCCTCACCTGAACTTTAATGGAAAAATAAGGAAAATCCCCTAATATTTTTTTTATTTCTAACCCAGCATGTTATATATCAAATAAAAGGGCTCATGATGGAGAAAACAAATGTATTTTTTCCATATTTATAAAATAAATTAAATTAAAAGATATTAACAAATATATAAAAAAATTTACACATTCCCCCCTTATCTCCGAAACCATAAGCTGAAAAATTTTGAAAAACTGGAAGTATATCCCCTGACCTGAACTTTACTGGAAAAACAAGAAGATACCCCTAATATACATTTTGGGGTGCAATATGTAGAATTAAATGGAAAATAAAAAATTATAATTGTTTCTAACGGGTCATGTAATATATCAAATCCCAGGGCTCATTATGACGAATACAAATATATTTTTTTAATTTTTTTAAAATGAATATTTTAAAATATATTAAAAAAATATTTTAAAAAAATTACCCATTCTCCCCGTTATTCCCCAAACTCTAAGACCTCATTTTTTTTGTTTATAGGAAAAATATGAAAAAAATTCCTAATTCTATTATTTGGCACCCAAATAATATAATTAAACGGAAAATAAATTATTGGAAAACCCCCATAGTAATTTTAGGGACAAATTATACAATTATATGGAAAATAAAGATTCAATTTTCAAACGCATCATGAAATATACCAGATAAAAGGCTCATTATGTGAATTACAAATATATCATATTTTTAAATCATTTGTATAAAAGATATTAACAAAAATATTAAACATCGACTTAATTCCCACTTTAGAAACTACACTATTTAAAATTTGAAAAATATATTATATTTATATTTTTAAATAATTTGAATAACATATTTAATAATTTATAATTTAAACTTTGACCTATTTTGCCGTTTTTCTTCCAATCTACAGAGCCTCAAAACTCAGGCAGTAGTTTATAAAAGTCATCTCTGAAAGTTTATTAGTAAAATAAAACTCTAATGTTACTTTTTGGGGGCCAAATTAGAAAATTAAATACATATGTATTGTGATAAAAATCAAGCGAATCCTAAAGCAGATAAAATAAAAAGTCTATGTGTGGAAAATCAAAGTATATTTTTTATAAATTTAAAACGCTTCCTTTAAAAGATATAAGGGTAAATATAAGAAAATGCACTCAGTCCCTGCTTGTCTGAAACTGGAATATTCGAATCTTGAAGGTGGTACGGAACCCTAATTATGCGAGTCCAACTCGCACTTGACCAAATTATTTTCTAAGCATATCACTTTTTCACCTTCATTCACATAGCATTACTCGTAGGTCTACCCATAGCTATAAATTGTAAAAAATATCTGACAAATGAAAAAACACCATGTGAATTTTTTTTTATTTTTTGAATGTTTATAATTGTTTTATATTATTTGAAAGTTATTTAACTTATTTATATTATGTATATATTTAAAATTAATAACTTAGATTGTTAAAATAATAGAATATTTCTTCCATTAACTTTCTCGATAATATTCGGTTGTTGGTTTTGTATTTGATACAATGCTGTCAAAATCATTCTCGCATTTATTGTCACTTTAAATATAACTGAAAATTGTTGATATAGCGGTTAATCCAAATAATCGGTGATAGATAATTCAAAGTTGCTATGTTTGAATTACAAATTCTGAAGAATTGAATTTATGGGTCATTTTATGTATTGTTAATTTTTGGGGTTATATAATTTGGAGTACAATAGCCTATCAACTTATTGTACAGGGTAGCCAATATAGAACAGCTCTCAGCCATTTCTCAGGTACAGCTTGAGAAAAAACAACAATAGTAAAATAGCAATTTTAAATAATGTCAAGATGTAAAAAAATATATAGCGATTGGGGGTTACATACCATCTTTTTTTAAATTTTACCTTATTAATGAATATATTTAATATAAGTTAACATTTTGCGTTTGTTCAGTAATGATAATAGTAGTAATAAACAACAATTTTAAAGTGATTGTTTGGTGGGTTACATATCCCGTCATTGTTATATAATATTGTTCAGCAATTAACTCTCAGAGGTTTGAAAGTAATATACGCCTAGTACTTAGTATCACGAATAATATACAAACGAAAAAAAAAACTATTTAATTCAGCGTGGATATACAAAACGAAGCATATAAATTTCAAATATAGAATAGATTGGGGGTAATACTAACTTATATTTTAATTGTCTTTCTGAAATATTTTTGTGGAAATGGCTGGACATTATTTTTGCTTTACAGGAACTACTTAATTTTCTTAATGATCCAAATCTATTAAAAACTACTAATTTGTTTTTCTATGGCATAGTTATTTTAAAAGCAATAGACTATCGATTTCATAACGATACGGTAAGTGGGGCTCCCCCTTTCACTATTTTTTTTTCAATGCCGTATACTCAAATGCATACTTTCTACTAAATTTACGTGTAATGAACAAACCCCAAGAGAATAAACAATTCAAACAAACAATTCTTGCTATAAAATCAAAAAAAAAACACCAAAATGGTGATTTATGCAACTTTAACACCCTCTGTAATTATTAAGAAATACAAAGGGGATTGAAAGCACCTTTTATTTTGTCAGGGGAAACCAATTAAAAACATATGACTGGCTGAATAACGGATTTAATGTTCAATGCGAAATACATATGGACAAGTAGGAGTTTCAGGTAAAACTAGCCACAGAGACCCCAGATCGGCCGTTTCACTGTGATTGTCAGGATAGAATTCTCACTAAAGAAATCGTATGTTCACTAAAACGTATCAAAGACGTTGTGATACTATTACCAAGTCATTGGGTTTTAATTAAAATTTTTTACACTCAATATAAATTCTTTATTTGACCATAATAATTCATAATGCTTATGACTAATATGAACAGATGTTCTCTGCGTTGCCATCCACTAAATTTCTCCTTTCCCATCAAAGAATTGCGTTTATATATACTTACAATATCGAGCTAATTCGCAGTTAGCTACTTCTATTACACTAACATGTATGGTTTCCAATTCCCGAATGAATTCGAAGTCCTTTTTTATCCTCTATCGTATTTTCAGGAATCCCTTTCTTGCTAGCATTGTTTACTGGTTTTTTATCTTTATTCGCAGGTTTAGTTTTTATTTAGAAAGATTAATTTCTCGAAGTTTCTTAATTTTTGGCAGCGTAAAATGAAATGTTATACTAAGACCTTATCAAAATTTAGTAATACATTGAACCAAGGAAATATATTGTTTTTATTTTTTGTACAAGGGTTTTAAAAAAGATAGAAGAAGAAACGTTAGTTGTCCCGTGACTATAAATGACTGCCAAGTTTAGCTTGTTCTGATTTATGTTCATCTCTTCACTAAGGAAAGCTCTAAATCATCAAACAGTGAATAAAGTTCAGAAACTTGGCTTAAACCGTTGAAAACAGTAGTCCAAATAACAACGAAATTTTACTTTTGTAGTATTTTGCTGAAATTTACAGGTGGCCAAGTTTTCCCTTGTTGAAGCTGAAGGTTTACTACTTCTTTGTTGTTAATTGATTCTTCACACCTTGGTCTAAGCCTTTGAACTATACGGATCGCATCAGGTTTGCGAAGATACTAAAAACCTAATGATTTATCAATTATTTGAAATTTTAGGTCTTCTAGAAGTGGTTATTCAATAAGAGAGAAATAAGTTTGTTAAATTTTTCCAAAATTTGTGAGGCGCTGTCTGGATTTCTCAAAGTTTTACCATTCTGCATAAGAAATAACTCAATTCTGAGTTTTGATGGTTTTCTCGTTAATATATTAATTTATTATATATTAATTAATATGTATTAAGAGGTATTATCATGTGCATTTAAATTTGTCAATATAAATATAATATTGTGCTTATGATTAAAGTCAGTGTCTTATTGTGTCTTATGTTGTGGTTTAACAACAAAAACCTCTAAAGTTATTAATAGGTTCTTTAAAAAAGGCAGTTTAAATTTCAGAATGCAATATTTTCCCGGGTGTTGTATTAATATATCCTGTATAATCAGATTTCCAGTAAAACGATATTATAATTTATTTACAAAAAGTTTTATTAATCTATATTTTCAGAATGAATATATCCATGGTTTCCATCAAAGTCATATATATCTCATCGTAGGGTTCGACATTATCAGTTTTCAGTCGCTTCATAAAATATTGAAAACTCATATAAAATATACCTAGATGCCAGACTAGACTTAATAGAATAATAATAAAATTAAAGTCTTTAAACAAAAAACATGTGAGCCCAGAATAAATATAGCCCAAATAACAATCGTATTTCGTCATTTGCACTCTCATTAATATATTTTTATTATTTCTTTATTTGTAGAACCCTGGTCCACTTTTATGGTAATTTAGATTTAAAGCATAAACATCGATTTGTCTAACATTGAGTCTTATTAGAAGGTTGACAGGAATATCTGATAAAGCCTTGTCTTTAAAATGAAAACTGATGCAAATTTCTTGATCCGAATTATATCAAACTTATATCAAGTTTCAATCTGTTTTTTTTTGCTAAATACACCACCACTTAAGAAAAAATATTGTATATTCCCAAAAATCCAAGCGTTTGAATGTCTTAATCTGACTTTGTTGTAAATGGCATTAAAATCTGAATTAATATTTTCAACTTCCATTAAACATGGTGGGACAAACACACTTGTAAATAGTTAGCATTTGATAACTTGAAGTTCTATGAAGTACCTACTAGAGAAGTGATTACAAAGGTTGTATTGGACGCTCGGGATGGGATATTTAAAATTAGTACATATATCATATATAGTTTATAGATCATGCCTGGATTAAGTAAAGTTTCAGTTATTAATTCCTCGGCAATTAAAAGTGATTAGTGTTACAATTAAAGTTAAATGACAAAGTCTAACCTGGTTGTCCGCTTGTGTATATAATTCTTGTGTGGTTAATAAACATTCCGATATCACGATTTTAATTGGTATCAAAACTATCGGTATATCGTTTCAAAAAATAACCTTAAATATCGGAATTTAAAAAAAATGGTTACTAAGTAAAAAAATTAAGATATCTTGTTATATTTTAATCTTATGATATGTTGTTATATTTTAATGTTTATTAATATCTATGTATTGTGATTATTTGTAATGTAATAGTACTTCACATTCATACTATCTTTTGTTTCTTGCATTTTCTTGTTGCGAGTTAAAAATCGGAACTGAAAAATATGTGACTAAAGATTCTAATGTTCTAATACCTCACTTATGTACGTATAGTTTAGGACTATTGGATTTTTATAGTCTCAAATCAAATATATTATTTAAATGAATCTGACATTTTTTATATTGAAAATTATAATTATATAAAATATAAAAAAAATCATTGCTCTTACGTATCTATTAGTTTAAGTTAGGTACATTTATTCTAGAGTAAATGATATTTTAATTCGACATATTTTTCTTTTTGAGAGTTTTTGCTGTGATTATAATTATTTCATTAATAATATTATTTTTATACTCCGAATGAATTGAAGATTAGAGTTTTCATTGTCATGTTTATTTATGAAATCGATTAAAACTGTAAATGACGGAAACTTTCAGATAATTGCATACATGTTGCATAGACAATATTAAATTTGTAGTGTACTTGTATGTATGTAGAAATAAATATCTATAATCTATATAAAGTAATATATAAAAATAAAAAAATATTTTACAAATATTTTCTATAAATTTAATCCAAATGAAGTAAATGAGAAGATGAAAAGTCTCAACTATTTTCCTGATTTCTCTTAGTCAAAAGAACGACAAAAATGTTCAAACTTAAAAATTTAATGAACTACACTCGAATTTGGACCGTTGGGCACCGCTAGCTTATACTAATATTTACTGTGTGAATCCAGAACTACATATTTATAATAATTTTAAAAACAGCAGAAGTTATTTTCGGCACATCTTTAGTATGTGACGAGTATTTTAATCTTGAATCACAACCATAATCTTGGGTTAAACTATTTTAATTTCCTTCACATCCCACGTAGTAGCGAAAATCAATTTATGTTTTCGGCGGGCTGATAAATTTAAACTGTGTGTAGCTCCTTGCATCGAATACAACCAGAGGATGTACAGATTTCCCCCGTTTAACTAAGATGTACCTTCCTTTTACTAGCCATGAATACAACCTGAATAGAACTATTATGAGGAACAATTGAGTACAGTAAATTAAACTGGGCATTGAATAATGAGTTAACTACAAGGGTGTAGTTATTTTGTGAAAATGTAGGGCAAACACAGCACCTGCACCTTTAATCGAATTGTGAATACCTTCAACTAATTCAGTCAATGGGCCCTAGTCTAGTCTACTAGAGCCATCTTTGAAAAGTTAAGTTAGTAATTATTAAACTAAAAAGCTCAATTTTTTGTTTGCTTCGTATAGGTGTTCTAAAGAGGTGAAAAAATAGATTCCCGTTGAAAGTTGAAAAAATTGAAAATTTTTAATTTTCCACTTATTTTAAATATTTTGCATAGACGCCACCTGAATGCATTATGAGTAATGAAAAAAAAATTCCTACAAAAAATATTATCAAGGCTTAAAAATGCATTTGTCAATTAAGATTTTTTGTTATTAAGGAATAACAAATGTTTTTGAAACTATGATCTTTATTTATTTATTTATTTATTTAAAGAGTACGGCCCCCTACAAAGTCGCAGCTGCCCTATTAAGGGTGGCACAAGTTAACAATAATTGTAAATGAGAACAAGCAAGTACATTTAATTAAATTTTAGGAACAAATTCAAAAACTAACAAATCAGCAGACTGTTTAAAGTCTTCATTTTTAGCGCCTTGCCTTATTGATAACAATTTAAGTGGTTTAGAGACCCAAAGGGGGTACAGATTAACTAATTTATTTTATCATAAGAATTGTGAATACCTTCAGCTGACAAAAAAAAGTCATAGCCATATTTTAATATTAAGAATTGGCTTTTTCTGATCAATTAATATATCTCAAATGGAAACTTATTCAGTCAGAAATGGGCCCTATTAGTCTAGTCTACTAGAGCCATCTCAGTTGAATTTAACTGGACCACTTGAAGAAGTTAGTGGACGGATCTCTATCCGCCCGAAATATTAACACAAACTAAAAAGCTCAATTTTTTGTTTGCCCTCTGGTATTTTCGTAATATAGGTATTCTAAAAAACTGTCATTCTGGATATACAGCACGTGACTCATCTTTTTTAATAAAAATTTTCATCCCTTTCAAAAATTTATATCTGATTTTTTACAAAAATTCCTTGAAGAGAAGCGTTAAGGGGAAAGTTGAAAAATCCTCGAGTCTTTTCAAGACCAAGTATTTTAGTGTTTAAAATTTTTAAGCTTTAAAAGCGTTCATGAGATCAGTTTTTTTCTCAAGTATGAAAATTTAAATAGGATTTTGTTTTTTCATTCAATTCACCATTAGACCTCGATTCCCACCGATTTTTTTGAAAATATTTTCATTCTTTTTTAAAATTTCATGTTAATGCATTATGAAGTAATGAAAAAAAAATGAACCTCGTGATCAAAAAATATTATCATTTATTGTTCGGATTTTATTCCTAAAATCCGACGTTTACGCTTTTAAAAATCGACATCGTCTTAGGGGTTTGCTTAAAATGCCTGATGCGGTATCCCCGAAGACTTGTCAATTAAGTAAACCATTTTTGACACTGTCATTTATTTTTGGCAATATTAAGGAATAACAAATAAGTTTTTGTTTTAATCTTAAGTTTTAAACTGACGACTTCAAATAGAAATAAATAAACGTGAACAACGTGTATGCTTGATCTTATGATTTATATAAAATAAATTGTCTATTTTTTATAAAATTTTAAATATTTCACTCTTTGTAAGTTCAATATTTTCTTTCAGCTTCCGTTCACTTCTGTTTAAATAACTTTCAAACTATTACAGATATGAGAAAAACACGTGTGGTCATTTTTAACCATTTTAATGTGATTAACAACATGGACTGATAGCCGAAGCTTTATCTGAATTATTTATTTACTTTTTAGTTATTATTTAGTAAAAGAATACAAAAAATTGTATTGTTTAAATTCTAGCTTTATGTAATAATTTTTTTGTATATTTTTGCATTGAAATTTACTTGTTCTCGGTGTAATTTAGAATACAGTTGATTTTGTTCATTTTCAAAGGATTTTAAAGGTTTACATTGGGATTAATTGATTGCTGAGTCATTCTTTCTATTACTTGTAGGTGATAAAATACCTTAAAAAATGTCGTTAATAATGATTGTTTTCTTCATAATAAAAAAAATGAAATAAATAAATGAGTAATTAATCACATTAAAATGGTTAAAAATGACCTTAAGTATTTTTCTCATATATTTAATACTTTAAAAGTTATTTAAGTAATAAAATAATAGTGATCGGAAGTTGAAAGATAATAATGAACTTACAATCAGTAAACTATTAAAAATTTTCTACTAAACTAAAAACTATTTTAATAAATCATGCGATATACATTTGATTTTATTTATATTTGCAGTTTTTTTTAATTGAAACAAAAATTATTTTTTTATAACAAATTGTTTATTAAATAAATAAATTAAATGTTATTAAAAAAATAGAAATTATGATTTAAAAAAACGATTACTTAATTTTAATATTAAATGTTAAAAAATAGTTAATTAACAAATGCAGTAATATATTTTTTTAAGAAACTTTTTTTTTTAATTATAATATTTTTTGAATCATGAAAAAAAAATTTCTTTAACTCATAAACAATGCATTTGTTTATTTTTTTTAAAACAATTCAAATAAAGAATTAAAAAAAATTTAGGTGGCATTTAATGCAGTAGATTGTTGATAAATAAGTGGAAAATAAAAAATTTACATGTTTTCCAACGGGTCATCTATTTTTCACCTCTTTAGAACAACTGTACGAAGGAAAAAATTGAGATATTTAGTTTAATAATTACTGAAGTTTTTATGTATGTTTTATGTTTCAAAAATGTTGCTAATTTATAAATGCATAAAACATGGAAAAATACAATTACAATTTTTTTGCCCCGATTATTGTTTATTAACCTATTCCAAAGCCACGTAAATTTTTTCATTGCTTAATATTCATATTTAATTTTTTTAAATAATTTTTTGGTTTATCGTGTCTGAATCACGCGGCGCGCTTGAACCCAATATCTTTAGGGCTCTGTTAAAATTATTAATATTGGAGATAGTTTCAGGAGTTGGGACTTTTATATATACAATTTTCTCCTCTTTTCGGATCTTTTTTCCAATTTCAAAAAATCTTTCATCGTTTTTGAGATATTTATGAAAAACGGAAGCAATTTTTTTTTCACTATATTCTTTATAACTATTTCAATTTTTGTCGGCATCATTTCAACTTTTTCAAAAACTGTCTAGACATCAGTCCAAATCGAATGACACCAAAATTATAATTTTCAGTGAACTCTATCAGAATTTAACCAAAATGGCTCTTGGAGAGTAGACTATCCGTAATTATTTGAAGGCAACGTTTTAAAATGTTATTAAGAGTCAGATTATTTGACCCATAATGGTTAGGACATTATGAGACTGCACTCACATGTTTCTGCAGTTTTTCTGGGAAAATTGGTAAACAAATATTTTTTTCCGAATAAAAACCTATTTTACTCATTAATGATACATCTTATAATCCGTCGATGCCAATTGGGCAAAGAATCTATTAAACTCAATCACTGTCAATAAATACGTTACGTAGCATACATATACAAAAATTCAGACAAACTCAGAACCGCCCTCGTTTTTGAAGTCTTAAAAATTATCTTATATACCAGTGCTTTCCAAAAAGTGGTTTCCCCAAGTGTGGTATGCGCACCCCCAGCAGTACGGGAAGAGATTGATAGGGGTATGCGATGCACCGGTGTTTGATCAGGATATGCACAGCAGCGTGCTTAGCTGCGCCGAGCAACAGTATTCTGTGGATATTATTATAACTTTGCGATAGAATGCAATATTATTGAATGTTTTGTAAGACCACCTCCAGTAATGCGAACAGTTAGAAAATTAATTTCGTAATGATTAAAATTAATAACCGAATTATGAAAATCTGGTATCAAAGCACAAACCATTTCATGCTTCTCATTGATCCAAATAAATGTTATTTATATCTTTTATGTATATTTTATTATGTGAAATTTTAGTTTTCGTTTATAATATTTTGAGTATGTACCACAAAAGAGAAAAAATAGTTATGTTTTGATTGCTGTTAAAATACATCCATTTTTCAGAAGAGAGGTGGATACTCAGCCTAACGAAAATTATAGGAAGTGGACAAAATGTGGAAAACACTGTTATATGGCAACCCATTGAGTCTTTGTTGACAACTGTGATTACGCGCTTCTTTAAAATAGTTCATGTTGCATTGTTCGGTATATTTTAATAAATACTAATGAAAGTATATAAATATTTGGTGGGTGGGCCAGGAATTAATAGTCATTATGTGAACGTTAAGTTTTTTGCCTATATCTTCAATTGCTGTCCATATAACAAAATAAATTATGTTACGGTTTTTTCTACTAATAATAGGCTTCTCAATAGAAACAATTTAATCAAAATGAGAACAGTAGTTTTTACAAGTTGCTTAAACAAACATACACATCAGACAAGTACTAGCTGACCCGTCCCGGCTTCGCACGGACAATAAAAATTGGCGTATTTGATGTATTTTTCCTGAACATTTTTACCAATTTGTAATTTTTACATCCCATATACTTTTTGTGAAAACCAGGTTTAACATCACTCATGAGCGAAATTTATATGACAACAACTACTATATAAATACATTATTATCGTATTTAATATGAAAAGCTAGGCATATTTGACATATTTAATAATTTTGAAATTTGAGGTTTTTAAAATTTTTTTTCTTGATTTTAGACATTTTTGACATTTATTTTTTCAGCTTTCCAGTGACATTGCCATTTTTAATTTTAGCATTTTTTGGCGTTTTATACATATTAAATTTTTTTGACTACTTTGTAAATTTTTATATTTTTCTGTTGTTTGGTTCTGAACATTTCTAGGTTTAAGAGCTTTTCCTCATTTTGGAATAATAGAATTTTCTCAAAGTGTCACATCAAATCTCTACTAATCTAAAGAATTGATATTGTATTATTTTCTTTTCCAGAGAAGGTAGTGTATTTTTCTACAAATACCCCTTCCCCTATAACAAAATTTTCCCAAAATGTTAAATTTTACATTTCGGAGATATAGAATTCTTAGTCAAATGTTAGTGACCCACGTTTCCCATAGTCAATATTTCAATTTTCGCAAAATTTTCGATTCATTTATTAAAAAGGAATCAACAGCTAAATTCTCATTCCTGTATTACTTTAGGTTCCCGAAAAATCGTAAATACTTCAAAAAATATTTCCCTACCTGTCCCCCATGATATATTGAAATTTATCAAAATGACTAAACTCCATTTTATTTTATTTTGGGGGAAGAGTATGTACAACACATTTTAACACTTTTTGTTTCCAAAATATTATATTTAAGTAATCCAACAATTTGTCAAAATACTATAAGGCCTATATTAGTCGCAGATAGTGTAGTTTTGAATTAGTGAAAGAATGTTTAAAATCGGTCACCTTACCCCCTGCAAACAAGCAAATAAACACACAAACAAACAAATTTTACCTCTTTATATATTGGTATAGATGTAGATATAGATAAGTCAGTACCTACAGTAACTTTAATTTTAGAATTTATTGAATATTTTTGTTTTAGTATGGTCCTAGATACGATTGGACCGAGCCATTACAAGGCGTCATTCTTGGAGCGTATTTCTATGGTTATGTTCCAGCGTCGCTCTTTGGTGGTTGGCTCGCGGAAAGGGTGGGCCCTTTCCAGGTATTGTTTTGGTCTCATGTAGTCATTGGCGTTCTCAACAGCCTTTGCGTTTTCTCAGCTTGGACTGATTACCGTTTATTAATTACTTGTCGGATAGTTATAGGACTTTGTGCAGTAAGTAAATCTTATCTTAATAAGTGAATATGACCTTCGTCGAACTTCACTAATTACAATATTATATAATTTCACCTTATAATTTTTTAAATTAGATTTTCATTAAAGTATAAATATTATATGAACGTATTTATAGTGTACAATTCTTTTTTTTTAACCAGATGTAACAATTACTGATTTTTTAAATTTTCTGTTGTGTTTATCTAAAATATATGTATTTAATACTATGAATTAAAACGACAAAAATTCAATAAAAACCGAAAAAAGTGGCAACGTTCAAACGATTAAATGTTCATCAAAAAAAACATTAAACTCTTTTTTGTAGGAAATTGAATTGGTATTGTTCTTTTTCTGTAAAGTAATACCTATACCGACCTCCTCAGAAATAACTTATTCAGATAAAAATAAAAAAATATTAATTTCATTTTTTTGCATGTTTTGTAAAATTGTATTTAATATACTTGGAATTAAATAGATTTTAATTTTTTAAGATATACTAAATCACATTCTCTACAATTTTTCCTATAAAATGCCCCAAATTATGATTTCGCTTTCTAAATTTCCTCAAAATCCCATTTTCAGCCCTATCTCAAATTTCCACCAAATAATTTAATAGCACTCACATTTTTATAGTTTACGTTGTCTCTATTTCTGTTTTGATTGTTATGTTTTCAATTTTTTCTTTAATTAATTTCTGTTTATGTATTTGAACATAAGTTGACATTTTAGGGTTTTGTGTATCCTGCTCTGCAAACGCTCATCGCAAAATGGGCACCACCTGCTGAAAAAGGAAAATTTGTTTCTTGTCTAATGGGTAACACACTGGGAACTTGTGCCACGTGGCCAATTGTTGGAGCAGTAACAATGGCATTGGGCTGGGACTGGGGATTTCATATCATAAGTGTTCAACATATAATATTTTGCATAATATTTTTCTTCGTTGCTGCCGATACTCCAGACAAAAGCAGATATGTTAATGAAGAAGAGCTAAAATATATTACAGATGCTCAAGGTTCGTCTGTAAGCAAAAAGAAGGTAGGTAAATTTATTATTTGCTAGGTTTAATTATCACTGGAGTCTAACACTTCTTCGGGCTCTTAAATTAGCATATTTTGGCCTAGCGGAGTCGATTTTGTCATATGGCAAGCAATTTTTCATTGAGTTTAATATTCTGACGGTCCATTCATTATATATTTACCTATTAATAATGAATATTAAGAAGCAAGTATCACTTACTAGAAATGATCAAATACACAATTATTTAACTCGTAGCAGCAATGAACTACAATCAGCCATTCTCTAGGCTATCAGTTGGTCAAAATTCCAATATCTATAGGGGTACTATAAGTTTTAATAAATATACGCGAGCTAGAGGGAATGAGAAAAGTATAGTGAAGTTTGGAAAGGAGCTCTATACATACCTGTACAGAAAAGCATACTAAATGTATGATGAATTTTGAAAGATGCTGAGTGACGCGGGTGGTGATTGTTTCGTCAAGGCAAATAAATCATTTGTATTTGTAAGCTGCCCTAAACGCACCAGAAAGTTTGCCATACTTGTTTGTACATACAAATAATGTTCGTCACCTATACTGTCATACAAATAACATCCAACAAGTTTTCTAAAATATGTACGTTCCAACATTATTTATCCTTACATTATTCCATCATGTTTGAAAGTTATGTTTGTACAATCAAGTTTAAGTACGAAAAATTAACTGCAACATGTATGAATTGAGTATATAAAAATGCATTTGTTTGCACAAACATATTACATCACTACATGCTACAACATCTTTATAATTTATTTTGGGCAAATACGTTTGTGCATACCGTGAAAGACGTGTAGTTCAACAGAATGTTTGCGCAAACAAAGCATTCAAACCAAAATTCTCAAATCTGTGGCGTTTGATTTTTTGTTTGTACGATACGTTTGTACAAACAACTAGCAGCGTCTAGGGATAGGAGACGAGTAAAAACATTTATTTTAAAGGGCAGTGAGTTTCGTATGCCATTAAAATAAGATGAGTGACTTAAGAAATTATTCTAAACAATTTCTTGAATTGTACAGGGAGTTACCTTGTTTGTCGAACATATATTCTAAAGAATATACTAATAAACATGTTTCAGGAATAATTATCCGTAAAGACTTTGGTGAAAGGACACAACTGAATTGCAAATCCTGATAAGATCTTCCTGTAGCCAGAAAACGTAATGTTACAGTTAACCTTTCCTTGGTACTAATTGCTTCTCTCATTGTATCCTACTTTTAAATTTGTGAGTCGATACATTTCAAAATCATGTTAAATTGGTTATCATCCATACGTAAATAATTTTTCAAATTTGACTTTACAGAAACTCGTAATTCGGTTAGTAAATTCATATCTGAAAACTGCCCTCTCTTCGTGTACCAATTTGTGTGCACGTCTAGGCGTCTAGGCAGCACACTTGTGTATGATATATCTTTTTAAAAACATCTGGAGGAGATATTTGGCAGTTGCACTACACCTTCATACATAGTTGAAGAAACATGTCACACAATCTTATTAGTGAAAACAAATCCTTATGTCTAAACTATCTATTTTGTATTTTGAAGAAGTTTGACTAGAATGTTTAAATCAAATACGTACACGTTCAAATAAGTGTGTGCAAACTTATAGATATTTGTATCAGAGATCAACAAAACGAACTGTGTAGGACACACACTTGTACAATTAAATTGTTTGTACAAACAAGTTTCAACAACTTGAAGGTACGTTTAGGGGCCGGTTAAGATTTTTTTTTTTTGTAAATGCAGTGATTTAAAATGTTGAATAAAGGAATATTTATTTATAACAGTACGTTAGCTGTAAAAATTATATCAGAATAACATGCTTCTGATTATTCAAATATTAAGTTCGGCGGTGTTGGGGTGGTCCTGTGAGCTGCTCCGTGTGAGCTGATTGGTCATTCCGGTTGAACCGGTTGAGTTTAATAGAATTTTCCATGAATGCCATATTTTCTGGATCCCATTGTATGCTTTAGACTGTGTGGCCTTTTTGTCGATCTCAAAGCAGACTCTCAGCAGACTGCTGTGAATTCGAGATATTGAAAAATAATAAATATTCTTTGAAAATATTGAACATATGTTGATTGCTTCCAGAAATGTATTTTACAACTTTCGTAACATATAACTCGAGCATATTCTGCAGTAAAATACTTGTTTTTTTCTTTTTCAGGTCAACCCACCGTTCCTGAAAATCTTCACGTCGTTTCCTTTTTGGGTTTTAATTATATTTCATTTTGGTAATCTTTGGGGGCTCTATGTACAAATAACAACAGTACCCAAGTTTATGGCTGAAGTTGTTGGATTCGACTTAAAAGCTGCCGGCGGTTTAGCTGCCCTACCTCATCTTGTTCGATTATTCACAGGGATGTTCTTTGGCAATTTGGAAGATTACTTAAAATCAAGAAAAATTTTGGGCACAAAAGCCATAAGGAAAGGTTTCGTTCTATGTTGTAAGTATTTTGGTACGAGTAATTTTCTCTAACAAGTTGAAATGAGAATGTTATACAGCAACTCGCAATTGCAATTTCCTGAAATTCTATTAAATGAAAACTCAATAATTTAGTATTAAAACAGATTTTAAAAACTTCAAAAATTGTAGTGCTAACATTGCTATCGATCAAAAAAAGCATCTAGCTTTTTCTCGAAAAACCTCCAATTCAACCACTAAAATTGTTTTTTAAATTTTAGCACTATTCATCTTATCTTCATTGTTTTCAGCCCATATTTTACCTGGAGTGTGCTTAATGTGTATAGCTCTTGTCAAATGCAATGCCACTATTACTGTAGTACTACTAGTGATTAGTATGGGTCTCAATGGAGCAGCAACCATAACAAATCTCAGAAATCCTCAGGATCTGGCTCCCAATTTCTCTGGTACATTATTCGGGATTATGAGTTTCTTTGGGGGATTCACTGGATTCATTGTACCAGCGATTTTAGGACAGTTAATTAAACATGGTGTAAGTTTACTTTTATAAACAGAGTTTAAGTAGAACACATTAGTTTTATAAAAAAACTGTAACAGTAACAGATTGTTATATTTATGAACCATTGGGAAAACACGTAATACCGTAATACTCCAGAAATTGTGTTAAACATAATCGCCTTAAGCGAGTTTTACGATATTTATAGTAGCAATTTGCGAGGAACAAGAAACTAATAAAAATAGCAAAAACTTCTGGTGGAATAATGAATGACAAAACATGAAGGAAGAAAACAGTTACTTTGTCAAACTCGGGTACAAAAAAAATCAGCAAAAGATGTAAAGGCATGAAATGTATATAGGACACCAAAGGATTGAGGGGTGATGAATATCTCCAATATTATTCAACATATAATTTGATTCTGCCCAACAAAATGGCGAAGACATGTAGTACAGTTTAAGATACATCGCAACACTTCATTATGTTGACAACCATGTTGCTATCGCTCAGGACTACGTTGATATAAACTACATACAGGAAATTTCACGATGAATACACAAACTGGGAGCTTACTATCAATTAGCAGAATAATGAGAACATATTCGTATGTGAAGACGATTAAGACCTTACATTGAATACATATTGCAATATAGTCCGTGGGTTCAATTTAAAATTATAAAATTAATATTCACTTTCACTTTTCTAGAACTTTAGTTACATCAAATTATACAGAACAGCTGATTCACAAAAACATTGCAATATACGCTAGTCGTCGCGGTATAACTCACTGCTGCGAGGATGGGCCCTCCTTTTAAAATCAGCGTCGAATTCTCTAGTATAATCCAGTGTCAATTTTACAGTTGTCGAGTTATGATCGAGATAAGTTTTTCTCCCGTCAGAACCTTCTAGCTTTTTTTTTATATCCCAGCAATAGTTGTCGTACTGAAATGAAACAGGGTCGGCTTTGGTAAATTTCGTAAAAATATGATACTATCACAACACACACAAGCTCGCATTCCTAGGAGTAGACTAAACAACAAAGGAACATTTGAAGATATGATTCAGACAAGAATAAATAGCACCCGGAGTATATGAATTCAATCCTCTGGCAGGAAAGAGTCAGCACAAAACCTAATTTACTTATCTAAATAGTGAAATGAAAGACTACCAAAGAAAGTAAGGGAATGGTTCCGACTTGAGAGAAGAAGAACGGGCCATCCACTAGACACCTGCAAAAATGCATAGTAAAAGCCATGCCACAAAGAAATCTTAAAGAAAGTATAGCTTGCTAAGACAAAAAAAACCGTTAACATGACGTTTTGCTAAACTTGCATTTGAGATTTACTAAGGGGAAACAAGATTGGGTACATTAGAAACTGCCTGTGACTTTTATATTCGTTTTTTTCGGAGTCGTAAATTGTATAATTGTTGTTCGGGTACAGTGTCATTAGTGGTTTTTATTACTTTACCTGTTAATGCCTTTTGATATTCTCTCTCCGTCTTGTTGAATATAGTCCCTAATGAATATCTTGTAGGTCATTCTCATGCAGTTGTATGAGGTAGTTACTTTTATTTTTCCCAATAGTACGTTCTACGTAGTTGGCAATTTAGTTTCGTTATCTTGTTTATTCAACAATTCATCAAAGTTAGTAAATTGAATATTAAAAACAAGAGTTTTAATTCCAAGTGCCTAGAAGAAGGTCACTTATGAGGGTTTAAACATCAGAATAACGATTTTTAATGTGATAGTCCAAGTACAGGATCCCTCCCAAGCATGACATCGCTCACCCCAGGCACATGTCTAGATCCCCCTCTGCTAGGCTTGGGTCGTTCGTGAATGAGTCGTTCAAAACGAACGACTCTTCTACATGTGCCACGAATGAGCGGCACAGTTAAGTCAAATAGCTCGTTCAGTTCGCCATTAATAGTCATTCCACTCGAGCGATTCGAGAATCATAGGATGTGCTAAACGTTCAACGTTCAATCACGAACTAAACTCGTTGATTCGTTCATCGTTCAATTTTTTGCCGGCACAGTCACCTCGGCTCGGAGCAGTGGAGAGAAAAAGCCGTCAGCCGTCTGGTTCATGAGATGAAAGGTATTTTAAAATTTGGTCAGAAGGTTTTATTTTCAACGAATCGATGAATGGGTATTTTAAATTTTTATAATGACAGGCACTAAGGCACAGGATTGTTATTGTTTTGCAGTGTGTTATATACATTTCTATTTCTAAGTAATAATTTTATGGTAGATTTTTGTGAGTACCAAATAATCAAAAAGTAAAAATTTTGTATTACGTAAATTAATGATAGTTTTAAATTCCAAGTGACTCAGCAAAACTTTAATAAGTTGAGAAGTACTAACATAGAACAACATTTTTATGTGATATCCGCCCAAGGCTAAACGGCTGGGTTTTAGGAGATTTAATTAAGTGAACGACTCGTTTAGGTGAGCTGAACGAAATGAGCCGGCTCACTAAAAAGAGTGACATCGTTCCCCCCAGGCAAACTAATGCCCCTCTGCTAACTACCCTGTGTACAAAACCGAAAAAATGGTCTTGAGTAAAGAATTTTACTTCGCCATAGGTTTAAAGATAATTCCCATCGAAGAAATCGTTACATAGTTGAAGCCTCACTACGCTTGTTGAATGAAGAAGATCCGAAGAATAGCATCAAAACGTGTCTAGAATATTACGAACCACCAACAAATTACAACATCAGTTCATCCGAACGGTCTTCACTAACTCAACTTCGTAGAAATAAATTTATTTCAATTGTACCAGGTGATAAAGGCAACACCTCCTGTGGTGATGACCAGAGAAGAGTACAATCAAAATATGACGAACACCTAGTTAATAAACCAACAACCGAGGAACAAAATCCGGGAGTCACCTATAGATATCTAGTTCCAAAAACAACTCATACCACACGAGAAGTAAAATCTAAATGCCTAAGACTCTACGGGCTTCCAAAGTGCGATAATAAATCGGAAAACCTACATAGTCAGGTTTATGCTGTGTAGGGTGGAGGAAGCGGATTCTTATCTAACAAATTCTAAGCATTTAACCGACCTCATTGTTAGATTAGATGACAAGGCTCCATACCACTCAACAAAGCGACAAAACAAACAAAGGGTGTTCTCATGGGCCTATCACCAGTTATCGCTAACCTCTTCAGGATTTACCTCGTTGAAGACGCCCTCCAAAATACTAAACTTAAATCAATGTAAATAGGTTCGATACCTGAATGGTGTTGTCATCATTTGGCCACATTGAGAAATGGAATTTACATTATTTAAGATATTTCAATACACCCATTTAAATCAATTTCTTTTATTTTTGTTTTATTTAGTTTTTCAGTAGATTTTGTGGGTTCAAAACAAATTTACACAAATATTCCCTTTGCTTTCAACGCCTTTATGTTTATAAAAATAAACATATAATTCTTACAAAAACACAATGACTAATACTACAGCTGTTCTGTTCTTTCGCCGTCTACTCAACACACCTCAGAATTTTATACTGCTCAACTTGTGCGACCGTGGTCTTTTGTAAGGAAGTGAAGATACTAGAATGGTTTCGATAGTTATTTCTGTGTGGTCAGAGCGTTTTCAATAACCTTTTCCGACGAAGCCTTTTTTACATCCATCGAATTTTCAGGATAGCCATTGTTGCTTTTTTTATAATTTCAGACGGTTTTATGATTACGTGTTGTATTTACCGGAACCAATAAATTAGAAGGTTTCTTCATTTTTCTCTTTGGCGGCGTAAAATAGATTTTCAAACAATATACACAAGTTGTTTTATCATATATTGTGTTAATTGGTAAGTAATCTGTATTTATAAAATATTTGGGCGTTGGAATCTTTGTACTTTGAAGATTGAATTTTAACTCCGAAACTAGTCACTCAATGTTTTTACCAATAAATTATTCAATGACGGTGAACTTTGGACCCATTTCTTCCTATCATTTATTTATATATTTTATTATTACATTATTCAGAAAGTCCCTTGGTTTTAATTATTTCTGTATTTCTTGTAGATGAGTGTGTACCTACCTTAAAAAAACTCTCCAACCATTATTTTAAATATAATATAAATACAATAAATAAATACTACACAATGAAATATTACTAACAATCTAAGAGATATGCAAAGACAAAGTTAATTAAAGTAAAAAAGCGGATGTGGCAATATCATTAGGACAGATAATTGTAAATTGTATTTTTTTATCAAAAGAAAAATCTTTATGAAGCACTAACGTACTAGACTTCTACGTATCAAAAACTACATGTCACGCTAATTTTGTATTCTGACTTAGGTGTCTGTATTTATATACAGTGATGGGCAAATGTGTGGGACCAAGTAAATATCTCTGGAATTATTAGAGATATCAAAATGAAATTTGGAAGGTGGATACTGCAGTAGATTGCCTATTTGTTACCAAATCTTTTTACAATTTTGAACTTCCTGTTTTACCGGAAGTAATGAAACACCCTGTATAGTATTTTAGTTCCTGATGAAACATTTTATTGCGAATACAAAAATATCGGGTTTGATATTGTTTACTTCAATACCTATCGAGATATTAACAGAAAAGTAACTAAGGAAAGGAAAAATTCGATGGTAGCTAAACTCGGTTCAGATTTCATTTACGCCCGATATAAACAAACCGCTCGGTAAGGATTTGTATTTCTATTGGCCAATCGGTGGCATTATACCGTCACAGCCAGCAGCACTGCTTGTTCCATAGTCGAATGCACGTGCGTTTGTTTAAATCAGGCGCAAATTAAATCTGAATCAAGTTTAATAGTCCATGCAGAAGTGACAGTAGTTGTCAAAACAAGTTATTAGTTTTTTTTTAATTTAACCTAAAAAGGTTGTATTGTTTTAATTTGATCGTAAAATGGCCGAATTAAGTGAAAGAGAAAGAATAGAAATATTAATGATGATTGGGTATGGGGAGAGGAAAAGGACGCATCAAGAAGTTTGTGACCTTTTTAATATTGTTCATCCGAAAACACAAATATCCCTTTCAGTTGTGACGAAAACTTTGCGAAGGTACGACACAAGTGGAACAGTTAGCAATTTACCAAAAAGTGGACGGTTAAAAAGTGCAAGTAATGAAGGTGTAGCTCAAAATGTTGCTATATCTTTGGAAGAAAATCCTCACTTATCCACTACCGACCTCGCCAATATGCATGGAATTAGCCTTCGTTCAGTAGGAAGGATATTAAGGCGAGAAAAATATCATCCATACAAAATTCGCCTCGTTCAAGAACTCTCCGAAGACGATTTCGACAGACGTTTGCAATTTTGTGAAACGATGATGGATATTTGTAACCGTGATAATAATTTTATAAGAAATGTGGTGTTTTCAGACGAGGCTACATTTTGTTTAAATGGTACGGTTAATCGACATAACTGCCGCTACTGGTCGCAAAGTAATCCTAATTTGGTACAAGAGGCTCATACACAACATCTCCAAAAATTGAACGTTTGGGCCGACATTTATAAACAGAATCGTGGGACCCTTCTTCCTACAAGAAACTTTAAACGGAGATAGGTATTTACAGCTCTTGGAGACACAAGTTATTCCGGCATTGGAGGTAAATGGACAATTACCAAATAATATCTGGTTTCAGCAGGATGGAGCACCACCCCATTACGCTCGCATTGTTCGAGATCATTTAGATAGGACATTTCATCACAGATGAATTGGAAGAAGGGGTACTTATGAATGGCCTGCACGAAGTCCCGACCTTAATCCACTAGACTATTTTCTGTGGGGTTACTTAAAGTCTAAGGTTTATGTTGATAGACCAAATAATTTGTAAGAATTAGCTGCAAGAATAACTCAAGACATCCAGAGAATTACACCAGAAGTAATAGCTAATGTTACTAGAGAATTTAAAAACCGACTTGCTTATTGTCAAGAAGTAACCGGTGCTCAGTTTGAACATCTAATACATTAAGTTTAGTTAAGTTAAGGTTCAATGTTTAGAAAATCACTTGATTTAGTTAATAATTATGAATATGTATTTCTTTAATGGATATTAGATTTTTCCTTTCCTTAATTACTTTTCTCTTAATATCTTGGTAGGTATTGAAGTAAACAATATCAAACCCGATATTTATGTATTCGCAATAAAATGTTTCATCAGAAACTAAAATACTATACAGGGTGTTTCATTGCAAATTTTAAAATCGACATTACTTCCGGTAAAACAGGAAGTTCAAAATTGTAAAAAAATTTGGAAACAAATAGGCAATCTACTGCAGTATCCACCTTCCAAATTTCATTTTGATATCTCTAATAATTCCAGAGATATTTGCTTGGTTCCACACATTTGCCCATTACTGTAGAATATTAATAGTGTTTTTAGGTTGCGATTTATTTACATACATACGTTTGATTTTTTCAGAGTGGTGTAACAGAATGGGGCTATCACTTTATACTTGGTGGATCCGTTTATGTATTTTGCGGTTTAACATTCATACTCTTTGGATCAGTTCAGCTACAACCCTGGAATGAAATTAAAGATTCAGCTGATGCTTGAACACAAATAATTCAAATAAACCATAGTTATATTTTCTTAATAAAATGTTTCTTTTATCTGTGATTTTTAATGTGTAATAAAGGCTGTTGCACTACGTTTATATTTAAATGTACCTTTCCTAAATTTTGTTACTGAAGGGTTCAACTAATTTTATTTCTCTATACAAGTCGCATAGGAATTCTAAATGTCATATTTACTGTTAACATACAATTCCAAAGACGAGTATAATCGTAAAGTATAGAATGACAAGACATCTGACAATGACGGAATCCCAGCAAAATTATCAAACTGTGCAGATAGAAATAGATAGTGTCTAAGACATAAACACAAACCAGAACTATGGAATAGCCTGTCATAATCCATAACAAATGTAACAAAAAATAAGGCTAAAGCTCTTCCTAGCTTTTAGAAATTATGACTAAAGCGTACAAAGCAAAATAGAAAGTACAAGAAATTTCACTGGGCTATAAAACGGTTTTCAGGTCAACTGATCGCATTAAGTTGATTAATTCAAGATTAGTTTATAAATTCACACTTCAAATTCATAACCATGACGAAAAAGACTACTACTCTGTTGAAAACATCAAATAACTACAGAAACTGCAATAATTTGTATCTAGTCTATTCAAAAAGAAATTTTGCCAGATAAAAACCATTTTTGAACTTATAGGAGTCTATCTGCTAGTCCAGAGTTTTTTTATTGGAATTTATAGCGTTTTATTCTAAGCCGTAATCGTATGGATTCTATATGGACGTACTCTGTGGTAATGTATCTGTTTCTGTTATAGTCCTTTTAGTGTTATGGAGCTTAGGCGTAGTTCCTAATACAGAATAAAAAAAGTAGGTATTAATTGTTTCTCCATAAATGTTTAGAAGACAATAATTAGTAAGTTTAATGTTTTCTATTTGTAACAGCTGTATTCAAAATATGGAACTCTTAGAAATTTGTATGTGTATATATGTGGATTAACAGCCACAAAGACACATTTTAATCCCATACACTTTTTTTATTGGAATCTATGATATCTTTTTCTACAGGGTAGTGACTAATATGACTATATATTTCTGGGGGTTCGGAAGAACATTTTAATTCTCTCCAAATGTAAAGCTTTTTTATTACTTCGATATCACAAGTTCACAAAATTCTTCGAAAGGAAAATAGCCTACTTATATATTACATTGCACTCTGGAGAATATTTTTGAAGCATTCGCTGTCTAGCTATAAGTATCTTGTTGATTGCTTCGAAGTCCCTAGAGAAAGTGTATGTATATTTTCTTCATCGCCAGCTTCTGAAGAATAGTTTTTATCACATTGATCAATTTTTCAATATCTCAATTAACATTAACTTTTAATGACTGAAATTGAACTCAACTATACTTTTTCTGCCTTCAGCGGCGGATTCAGATACCATCTTCGATGTCGCTGTGCGACACATGATATTTTCTGAGCTATTGTATTAAAAATAGTCGATCTTTCGTTTAAACCCACAGAAGTCAATCTTATTTTGTCCTTTGCTGTAACATGTATGTGGCGTGATTCAAGATTATGTGCGCTCGGTTCCGAATATTTTGATTACAATCGTCTTTGGGCTAAGATAAAAGATGAAAGTTTTGTGCAACTATGCGTAAAGGGTACCGTCATCATTCTCCCAAACTAAAACATCTAGAAGCGTCAGTTGTCTAATCATTTAAAAAAAAAACGACAAGAAAGAGGTGAATTCGTTTGTACAATGCTTTTTTATATCGATTTTTCGATCGTTTAAACTGCATTCTGTAATTCAAGGACATAGCTTATACCTTCTTTTAGAAAATGGTCAAAAAGTTTAGACTGGGGTGTAATAAATTGAAAATACATTGAAACTAAATCAAGATAAATGTCAGTTAATCAACTTTAAGAAGACGGACCTTCACAATTGGTCTCTATCCACAGTGTATTTTCATAAGTTGGAATCAAATGGAATAGCAAATATGAAACTTAATAGTAAAGTACTTTTGATAATAGCTAAAATTGTTATCAGACAGAAGTAATTGAATTAAAAATTTGCATCTAATTATCCCATTTCACTATAAATTGTATAATAAATATTCATGTCACTTTTCACTGGTACACTAAGTTTGGACAAGAAATATCAATTTTGCTTAAAAGTGAAGTACCTACCTTTATTTTTTTGTAATATCTCAAATTGTTATTAAACAAAGTTTATCAGAATTAAAAACTTCATCCAATGAAGCTATAATCACTAAGAATTGTATAATGAATTTTTTTTATGAAAAAACTGATTTATTATAAAATGTCGTCCTGCGAAAAATATTAAATGACTGTAATTGGAAATAAATCAAACCAGACCTAAACATATTCTCAAATCGTGTACAATTTAGTGGACCCCAACAAACTTGGAACCATATGCAGAAACTTTCTTAATACATATAAATATTTCGGAAACAAGTTACTCTATTATATTAATTAGTAAACGGCATGGAACAAAATTATGATTGTTGCTTAAAAGTAAAATACCATATTTCAGACCATATCGAAATAGTTAATTAGATTTGAAAACTGTATTCAATTAAAGCCATTCCATTACTAAAAATTGTAAAATAAATACATTTAAAAAAATAAACACCGATTAAAAAAAAGCAAAAAATATTTTTTTCTGCAATAATCAAATCATTTTTTCTGAAGTCGGTGCCAAGCTAAAGTGAAAATAAATTGGGAAGTGCATTTATGACTTGTACTTTGAACCTTGCTGTTCAGCTTGGCACTGTCTTCAGAAAAAAAAATGAATTGCGACAAAAAAAAATTGCTTTTTAGTTAAGTTACTTTTTTGAAGTCGATTTTTGTTTTATTTTTTTTAATGTACTATGTCTCCATTATAATTTGCATTCGAAGGTGGAAGCCGCGTAAATATTATGTTACTCCAAATCACTAATACCCAACCTAAAAACCAATCTTCAAAAAGAACTTAAAAATTAGCAAAAACCGAACTTAGAGGACTTCCCAAAGCTGCAATATCAACTCATTTATAGAATTCCGGATTCGACTGTTTTTAAGTTGCTGGACTGTTTCATTTTTACCAAGGGCATAAGCATAATATAAGAAAACTACATTGAAATTCACTAACATGTCGCTAGTCTGTACCCAGAGAACTTTAAAATGAAGATAATCGAGAGATATTTTGTAACAAGACACTCCTAAAGGCTTTGTGTATGCACTTTAGTAAACTCTAGTGTGGACGTCGAGCATGTATTTTCTTCCCTATTCCTCTATATACCACTCCACTTATTTCAGCCATTAATTCCTTCTTATTTTACTTCCTCAATCAGTATTATTTTTACCTCTCTGTTTTGCAATGTGACCTAATCATTTAGCTCGTTGTATTTTCAACTCCTAAACATTTAATTCCCCCAAAGATCTTCCTTAAGATTTTACGTTCCCCAATCTTTAGTTTTCTTTCCATTTTCTTTCTCATTGTCCATGTCTGGTACGCATAGGTCATTGTGGGTCTTATTATTATTTGATACACTATTAGTTTTGTTTCTCCTGTTATATTTGTGGCTTTTAAAGTCTTTTATAAGGTACCAGAAGCCTTGTTTCCTCTCGCTAGTTTTTTTACTATTTCGTCCTATTCATTCCAGTTACATGTTATTGTTACAGCTAGGTATTCAAAGTGGTCGACTTTATCTAATATATATGTTTCTGTTCTCATCGGTGAAAATAAGTAGATTACCATACCATACCAATATATTTAAATTTCTTTTCATTTAGTTCAAGACCGTATTCTCTTTCGCTTCCAAAAGTTTGAACGTCCTTTCTACTTCCTTCTTGGATCCAGCTGTCAGCACAATATATGATTTCATTTCCTCCTTAATATACATATTATCAGGAGATTTTTTAACCTAATATTAGATACAGATTTCTGGAATTGGGTAATCGACAAAGTGTGGCAAAATCCAATTAACTAGATGTTAATACATCGACGAAAAATAATTTCACTCAAAGCAGCTAGTATAATACGAAAAATTCCAAAATAATATCATGTTTCGAAATATACCCAATATAACTACAATGGAAAGAACTAATTATTTTAACTCTTCCTATATAGAAATATGTGATTCAACATAAATTGCGTAATTCACCCTGTTAGTTATCAAACAACGGATATTCAAATAATTTGTTTAAATGTCAGTTCTACTTTTTAATTATGAAGTGAAGCTGACATAAATATATATTTTTTATGAAATTCTATTTACAATGGGTAAGTTACAACTAAACAGTGGTAAGGTTATATAGAAGAATTTCAGGAATTAGTTGTCATGTGGTGAACCGTTGTAAAAACGTGACAAACTGAAATGTTTCACAATTTTTTTGAAACCTATCTCTGCAGTGGGAGAGCAATGTATCTGTATATAATATTTTGTAGGAGAGTGCTGTAAAAAAATACCATTCAGAACATGGATCGCTGTTATGGTATTTCTTACTACTTATATAAATTATACGACACGTGTAAATATGTCAATATCCATTGTGTCTATGACTGGTGGTAAAGAAAAACCAACACCTCAATGTTTAAAAGATGAAAATGAAGAAGAAAGCAATGTAACTACTACCAAGAAACCATTACCAGACGTAAGTGACATCTATGTTATGTTCTAATAATTTATCAACATTTGTGAATAATATTTCACAATTGTTATTCTGAAATATTGTAACAGTATAGTTGGATTCAACACGAACGTTCCACGTTCGAAGACGTCAAGAGGCATTAGCAAATTTTTACGTGTAAACCTGCAATTACTGCTATAAGACTAGAGTATCATATGTAGTGCAAAATATGTGAATGAGACCTTTATTTAAAAACAGTTCATATTTTATAATCAATCCATATTTTATGTTTTAAAAATATTAGTTAGCTCTGAGAGTTTTTCAGAATATTTGTTTTGGTTGGTGGAAAAGCTGTGGAACCTTTGGTGTGTCACAAATGTAAAAACACAGTTTTGCACCCTAACACCAAACCTTTATTTTAAACACTCAACGCCGTTTCAACAACTCTAAGTTGTCATCTTCAAGGAGTAAATCCAAACTAAATCGAAATTACAATTTCCTCTAATTTATACCTACCACTAAACTATTACTTAAGTAATACAAGGGGTAAATCCTAAGTACCTGAATTCTAAATAACAGATTTAAAAAATAAAGCAGATTTTATATAATGCAAATATGTAAATTAGGATAATCCTTAATTACCTACCTACTTTTATGAACTGTATGGAATAGGACCCTTATCTGAATTCATTAGTTTATTATTTTTATAAATCATATTGCTTTCGTAAGAGTCCAGTTCCCTATAATTATTTACTTGCTTAACTAATTTTAAAGAAGATAAATCTATAGAGTAGTTGTGTTCTAAAACATGATGTGCAACACTAGATTTATCCGCTCTTCCGTATTTCAAATGGGCAATATGCTCTTTAAAACGGGTGCTGATAGATCTGCGTGTCTGTCCATAATACTTTAAAGTTTAAAGAGGTGTAGGTTCTGACCTGAAGTTTACTGGAAAAATAAGGAGAAACCTCTACTTTTAATTTTGGGGAGCAAATTACAGAATTAAATGGAACATATAAAATTAAAATTGTTTCTAACCCATCATGTTATATATCAAATGAAAGGGCTCATTACGACGAAAACAAATATATTTTTTTCATTATTTAAAAATAAATTAATTAAAAGATATTAACAAAAATATTTAAAAAAATTACCCATTCCCCCCCTTATCTCCGAAACCATGAGCTGGAAATTTTTTTTAAAAAAATGGGGGTATAGCCCCTCACCTGAACTTTACTCGAAAAATAAGGAGAAAGCCCTGATATTTATTTTGGGGGGCAAATTATAAAATTAAATGGAAAATATAAAATTTAAATGGTTTATAACCCATCATGTTATATATCAAATGAAAGGGCTCATTATGACGATAACAAATATATTTATTTCATATTTTTAAAATAAATCAATTAAAAGATATTAACAAAAATATAAAAAAATTACCCCCCCCTATCTCCGAAACCATAAGCTAGAAAATTTTGGAAAAAAAAGGAGGTATAGCCCCTCACCTGAACTTTACTGGAAAAATAAGGAAAAACCCCTAATATTCATTTTGGGGGGAAAATTATAGAATTAAATGGAAAATAAAAATTATAATTGTTTCTAACGGGTCATGTAATATATCAAATCACAAATACAAATATATATTTTTAATTTTTTTAAAATGAATATTTTAAAATATATTAAAAAATAGTTTAAAAAATTACCCATTCCCCCCGTTATTCCCCAAACTATAAGACCTACATTTTTTTGTTTATTGGAAAAATATGAAAAAATCCCTAATTCTATTATTTGGCCCCCAAATAACGGAAAATAAATTATTGGAAAACCCCCATAGTAATTTTAGGGACAAATTATAATTTGTTTTCCAATAATTTATTTTTTATTGTACACAATTGTATACAATTAAATGGAAAATAAAGATTCAATTTTCAAAAGCATCATGTAATATATCAGATAAAAGGCTCATTATGTTAATTACAAATATATCATATTTTTAAATCATTTGTTTAAAAGATATTAACAAAAATATTAAACATCAACTTAATTCCCACTTTAGAAACTACACTATTTAAATTTTGAAAAATATATTTTATTTGTATTTTTTAATAATTTGAACAAAAGATTTAATAATTTATAATTTAAAACTTCACCTATTTTGCCCTTTATTTTCCAATCTACACAGCCTCAAAACTCAGACAGTAGATTATAAAAGACTTCTCTGAAAGTTTATTAGTAAAATAAAACTCTAATATTAATTTTTGGGGGGAAAAATAGAAAATTAAATGCATATGTATTCTTATAAAAATCAAGCGAATCCTGAAGCAGATAAAATAAAAAGTCTATGTGTGGAAAATTAAAGTGTATATTTTTAAAAAAAACGCTTCCTTTAAAAGATATTATGGTAAACATAAGAAAATGCATTCATTCCCTGCTTTTCTGAAACTGGAATATTAGAATCTTGAAGGTGGTACGGAACCCTTAGTATGCGAGTCCAACTCGCACTTGACCAAATTATTATTTAGGCAGTCATTACGCCTTCTGATAAATTCCTCAAACATAGTTTCAGCAAATTTATAGTTCTTCGAGATTTAAGGACTTCCTTGAATAATTTTTTGTAGCTTTCTTTTTTATTAAGTGAAGTTAGATTTTGTTCAGATTTTTTGAGAGAAATGCCAGTAAATGTACTAATTAGACATCTATCATCTTGTGAGTACACCAAGTTTATAGGAGAGAAAACTGTTTGACACAAAAAATTTAGGATTTTCCTCAGGCTATCCGATGACGAACTTAAATTTGATCTTTATCATGAACTTGGTGTGAAGGTCGCGTTAATTTTATAATTGAGAAACCCCATTTTTTTAAATTTGAAATGGTCGAAACAATTTATGTACAGGCGTAAATTTTTTTGCCTTTGTCAAATCCGCGATAACAAAATAAGTTTGTATATACAGGGTACTCTCTAGGCCGCAGTTATATCTTTCCGTGACAATATTATATAATAAACTACCCAGTCTCCAGTTTCCCTGATTTTTTTAACATTGCATTATAATTATAACATTATTTTCGAGCTATAAGAGACAGTTCTTCACCCCATTTAAGATTGTTGTTAAGAACATGACTCTGTTTGATCTGTGTTTATAACAACTATAAGAACTAATGTCATTATCTGTATTAAGGCAATAACTCTTTTTATTATAGTATGGTCCTCGATATGACTGGAGTGAACCTTTACAAGGCAGTATCATAGGAGCCTATTTTTATGGATATGTTCCTGCTTCTCTGTTTGGTGGGTGGCTTGCTGAAAGACTGGGTCCCTTCCATGTCTTATTTTGGTCCCATGTAGGTATCGGCATTCTTAACAGTCTTTGCGTATTTGGAGCTTATATTCACTACAGTCTAGTGATAGTATGTCGAGTAATCATGGGAGTCGGTGCGGTAAGTGTTGTTTAAAGTATTTTTTTAAATGATTTTACCACCCAAGATTTCTTTATTAATATATTATTCTAAATCAAATCAATGTTTTGCACAGAGATATTCAGGCTAAACATGGACAATCTATTTTATATTACCTAGCAATTTTGGTTTCAAGCATATTTAATTAATTTATGAGTATATGTAAGTTTGTGCGAAAAAAAATTATTACAATCGTAGGTAATATCTTTTTGCTGTAGCTTCAATAGTAGGCTGTTTTTTTTTGTATATCAGTTTAAATAGTCAACAAGGTTCTAACAAGCTTACAGGAAGTTGTTTGCATGATTTTCAGTACTAGCTAAAAAATCGGAAATTATTATTTTTTTAATATCTGTTAAACGCTGATATTTGGTCACGTGATTCGTATGAAGTAGCGATCGAAGCATTGAACATTTTGAAACCATTCGACAATTCTACCAATCGACGAAGTCGTATGAAAATTGACATAAGTGAATTTTAATATGGGTTAAACTTCATTTATGACAATTTCCATACGACTTAAGTCGAAAGTCGAGTGGTAGAGCAGTCTAATGATTTCTAGAATCGGGGCCTTCTGGTCGTATTGTTCTGTGTTTGGTTTAACAAGAACGGAATAATGGTTTATAAATGCTGTTCAATGCCCCTGTGTACTAAAACTTCTGAAAATACTACAGAAAAACTGCTTGGAAATATTCCATGGAATGAGAAGATACGAAAAAAGTGGTACCATTTTGCTCATGTGAAGACTTGACGCCTTAATTAAGACATAAGAATACTGGCATGATAACAAAACTACTCACAGAACAATCTGAGGCCATGGGTTACACCAATAGAATAGAATTTTATGCCCCCGTTTGCTATGAATGCTATGTCATGGTGAATTTTATATGCTTTCCGATCACATGATTTTATTATTTAAAATGTTAGTTTTCTTTTTGTTTATTTCAATATCGTTATTTCTTGAGAAAAATGATATAAAATAATTATAAAAAATAATCATAAAAATTTGAGGATTACACGAGCTTGAACACAATTCTAAGATGTAAAATTAAAATATTTAAATTTTACATCTTAGAATTGTGCCTTTTTTATCCATGGTTTCTTAATCGTTGACAACGGGGTCTGACCTAGACCCCGAAACGTTTGGAATATACATCAATTTTCTTAACTGTGGTGTTATTTCCGAAGAAGTACTTAGACATTAAAAAATATGCCACAATTATCATTCAGAAAACAACTATTGTTTGTTTTGAATGCAACGTTAATATTCTGTTTTCTTAAAAAATTATTAACCGACTTCCAAAAAGGAGGAGGTTATCAATTCGTCGCGTATTTTTTCGCTTTTTTTTTGTATGTATGTTACCTGATTTCTTCTCCTGTGGTGCACCGTTTTGAACGAATATGGTCTTGTTTAATAGAGTATATATCCGGATTGGTGAAACTTCAAATTTTGGAAAAGAATTCTATTGTTAAAGTGATAAAATTTGTGAATGAACACATGCGTGCATGGAAATAGACCAATATCCCTAATATTTTAGTCGATTTTTCGATAACTCCTTATGGATGTGTATAGTTTTTTAACGTTTAATCTATTAAGGAAGATCCTTAGGTGATCTCATATACTTTTCTGCGACGTGCAGCTTGCAGTTGTGCAGAAAATCGCCGAAAATTCCAAAATTCTTATCAAAAATTTCATCGAAATGACATAACGGACATTTCCTCATAAATATTTTATTTCCAACGTAATAGTGCGGTAATTTTAGGCACTGGAAGTTTTCATTACGAAAATTTTCTATGTACATCTCAAGCATATATGTAATAAAGCATAGTATTTTCGGCTCCTTAAATAAATGAGTACCAAGCTCGTTTTGTTTGTATACCAGGTAAATACCTATTTAAATGCAAATTTTTCCATTTTGCCAAGACGGTACTTTTGGTTGTCACATTCTCCCGGCCTAATAGAAAATTCAGTGACAACACATGTCAAACTTTAAACTGGTACTTGGTGGCTTATAGACAGGGTGTTTAGTTATAGCAAACAAAATCACAAAGTAAAGTGGTAGAAGGAGTTGCATTTATATGAAGATTGAAATATAGGACGGACTAGAATAATAGTGGTCCCTAGGCAGCCGTATATACAGGATGGTTGGAATATAGGGTGGACTGGACGTAAAAAACGTATAAAAATGTTGAAAAAAATTTGAAATTAAAATTATATAGAGGGTGATTAAAATTTTATAAGATGTGGACATAAGCAAATCATATACAGGATGGTTGAAATATATGCTGGAGTTGAATTATATTTATACAGTGTGATTAAAAAATTATTTCTTTTATAGCCCATAAGAAGTTGCATAAAGTGTGGAGAGGAATTAATGTTACACAGGGCGATAACATAAAATGTTACAAAGGAAATAATTTATGGGGTAGCCCACAAGCAGTTATATACCATGTTTGAAATATAGGACGGATTTGACTCCGTAAATATAGGTTGGAATTCTACTCCGTCCTATAGTATACAGAAGGCAGCTAACAAATTTATGCTTGTCCGTGGGCAGTCGTATGTACAGGCTGGTTGGTACATAGGTTGGAGTGGAATTATCTAGTTATACAGGGTTGTCAAAAAAAGTTGAAAAAAGGTTACATGGCGTAGTCCATAAGGCATAAATATATTTTGGGCTTATTAAGTCAACGCGTACTAGTACATTCTGTTTGTAAAGATTTACCTGTCAATTTAAATGATAAAGTATCATTGTGTAATGTTGAGGCTCTCGATGTTACCTGGTTCTGTCTATTAAGGTTATACATACAAAATAACAAATAAAGAATGAAAACTACCTGCGTTCAAAAAAAAACTGAAAAGTTGAAAATAAAACATTAAAAAATATATAACCGATTTCTACCTATAACTAAAAAGCTAAAAATAATTATAACAAAATACAACTCTAGCAAATAAATAACACATTCAATGTTGTAAGGTACCTACCCAGGAAGTAAAAAATGTAAACATTAAAAGGTGCTCATTCTGTACAAATTAATTACTTACCAATCTAGTATATTTTTGAAGTCGGTGCCAAGCAACAATCAAGTTTGATGAATTAGTAGATAAGTACGCAATGAAGGATTTTAGATTTGCTTGACACCGACTTCAAAAATATACTAGATTGGTAGGTAATTAATTTGTACAGAATGAGCACCTTTTAATGTTTACATTTTTTACTTCCTGGGTAGGTACCTTACAACATTGAATGTGTTATTTATTTGCTAGAGTTGTATTTTGTTATAATTATTTTTAGCTTTTTAGTTATAGGTAGAAGTCGGTTATATATTTTTTTAAAATGTTTTATGCTATTTTTAAACTTGGTTTGCCGAAATACGTTATATTGTTATATGAATCATTATTGGTTTTGCTGTCAGGGTAAACTTAATGCCTTTTTATGTTTTTGATTTCTAAGAATATTTTCTATTAATTCAGTTTATTGCTATCTGTTTGAGTATGTTTAATCCTTTCTGAAAATTAGCTGGTGATTGTTTTATGGAAAGTAATCTATGGACCATACTATTGTAAGCGGAAAGTTGTTGTTGATATGGGTGTATACTGTGTATAGAAGTGCGGTGAATCGTTAGATCGGTTTGAGATGGCTTGTGAAATATTGAAAAGTCGTGTTTGCCATTTACCTTGGTAACTTTTAGATCTAGGAAATTGATTTTATCACACTATATAGTAAATTTTATATTTGGATGGATATTGTTTATAAAATTGAGAAACGTTTCTAGTTGTCTGTTCGTCCCTACGAAACAATCTAAAATATCGTCTACATATCTATACCACTAAATAAAATTTTTAGCCAATACGTTTTGGTGAGTTTTGTTTTCAATATTACCAATGAAGGTTTCTGCGAGTATGGAACTCATAGGGTTCCCCATAATCTATGCTTCATGATTTGTGTGAAAAACATCATTGAAATGAAAATAATTTTGTTTAAGGCAGGTTTCTAATGCTGTTAATATATCTGTTTTTATTATTAGGTTAATGTTGTTTTTATCTAATATGTCGGAAATTATAGTGATAGTGTCTGATGGAGGTATACTGGGGAATAAACTCTGAACGCCAAAAGAAATTAATTTGGCATTAGACGGTAGACTAACATTTTTAATTTTCTCTACGAGTTCTAAAGAATTTTGAACATTGACTTTTGAAGGAAAGTTGCAGGAATCTTTATTAACATTTAATAAAACTTTTGAAATTTTATAAGCTGGGGCTGTCATATATGATACCACTGAACGGATAGATACCTAATAATTATATCACTTGTCGAATATAAATACAACTTCTTCAAGAAATACCCAGTTAGTCTAGTTCCTTGACAAAGAGATTAGTTGAAACGCGTCGGACAGTTTTTAAAAAACGTAAATTGTGAAAATTGCAATTGTAGTATTAGTTAATTATTAGTTAATATATATTATTTTACAGGGATTTGTTTATCCAGCTTTACAAACACTCATAGCTAAATGGGCACCACCTGCTGAAAAAGGAAAATTCGTGTCCTGTCTAATGGGCAACACTCTGGGTACTTGCCTCACTTGGCCAATTGTTGGAGCAGTTACTATGACCTGGGGATGGAACTGGGGCTTTCACATGATAGGTGTGCAACATATTTTTTACTGCATAATATTTTTCTTCGTTTGTTCTGACAGTCCTGATAAAAGTAGGCATGTCGATGAAGAAGAACTGAAATACATAACAGAAGCACAAGGATCCTCTGTCAGCAAAAAGAAGGTTAGTATTTTTTGGAACATATATAGGGTGTTGTCAGGAATCATACAAGTGGTAAAAGTTCAATCTTTTGTAGTTGCCTTACACTACTAGTAGTAGTATTTACAAATAGATTTTTTTAAAGTACTTCTTGAACATAAATAATGCAATTTATAACATTGGCGTACTCGGGGGGATTTTTTGGGTCGATTCCCGCCCCCGCCCCGTATATAAAACAAAACATTCCCTACATCTGTATTTAAAGTTGTTGCTAAGTGGTCATAACGAAGAGAAGTACTTCCAATGCTCCCTCGAAAATCTGGTCTGGGGACACCTAAATTGTTTAATATGTCTGCCGTGGGGCTCTAACCACAAAGAATGTCATCAACGTATCGGAACCAACATAACAGTTTGAAGATATCGGTGTTCAGTGCTTTGGTATCTAAGGACCCCATACATAAATATACCACGGCAAAATAGGCCAGAATCCCACAATTTATCAATTGGCACACGTTAAATCTTCACACTTTGATAAAAGTATTAATATTATATATTTTATAATATTTGTTATTACATAATCCACCGCTACCACTCTACTACAGTGTGAATGGACCACTACTGACGTGGTTAGACCCCAAATATTTTCTGTATATCTTTTTATGGCAAAAATTTTGAAAAACCGAGTTGAGGAGTGTGACGCCCAACTCCTCTGCTTTTCTATGCTACGTACTGAATGACAACTATGACCAACGGCTTTAAAAAGGAAGTTTTCTATGGAAAATTATTATTTTTCAGCATGAATTGAATACGTTTTCAAATAATAAGAAATCTGTAAATATTAAATTAATATTTTCTAAGGAGCAAATTAATGGAGTTGAGCTCATTTGATGTGTTTTCAGATCTCTATAGTCGCAAACAGGTAGACTTCTTGTCATATAAAAAAAAAAGTTTATAGCTATTTTTGCGGTTACGGTGTCAATATACACAAAATTAATCGATAAAGAATTTCTCATTTTATTTTTTCTTTGGAAATAACTACCACATATACTTTAAAGTTTGCATATTTCAAAAGTCCAAACGTTTCAAGGTCTAAATCAGACCTCGTTTTCAATGGTATGAATACAAATTGAACAAAAAAATAAAAAATGACAAATATCGAAATCACAATTTGACAGAGAAATTTTGGGCACAAAAGCTATCAGGAAAGGTTTTGTATTTTGCTGCAAGTAATTGTTTCATTTATTTGTTTTATACCATTATGTATTACATTTTATATAGCCGTAATGATTTAGATATTTATCGTTGCGAATCCTCTTAATTTTTTAATTTTTTGTTCAATTTGTATTCATACCATTGAAAACAAGGTCTGATTTAGACCCTGAAACGTTTGGACTTGAAATATGCAAACTTTCAAGTATATGTGGTAGCTACCCCCAAAGAACTCAGAAAAAAATAAAAAGCAGAGATGCCACAATTATCATTCAGAAAACAACTTTGCATGTTTTGTTAGTCTGAAGTTGGTAGACAATGCAACTCGTTCCTCGAAGTTTGCTTGGACTTCCATCGTCTTGAAGTGCTTGATCTCACAACGTTTCAATAGCTATGTATCTGCTATCGTCATCAGGTGAATGATAGGAAATTCAGATTATCGTATTTATATTATACCCTTAACTGGTCATGCGTTGCCGGTCATGGTCATTGGGTCTTATCTGGTCCAATCAGCATCCTCGTACCTGGAGGTTGGTTGCCGGTGATGCGTAGCGGCAGAGGGTGAGGAAGAGGTCTCCAAATATTTTTAATTTGGACGCTGGGCTCGCTAATTATATTTTCGTTCGAGATTATATATGCTGTCTCTATGAATTTTCTTTCGTATCAGTGCTCTTCCTTGTGAATTACTCTGGCCTGGTCCCAGTTGATATTATGGTGTTCGGTCCATGCGTGATTAGCTAGCCCAGACTTTGTTACCTCCGCCCTTTGAGTAGCTGTGCGGTGCTCCTTAATCCTGGTGTCCAGCGGTCGCTTTGTCTCTCCAATGTAAAGATTGCCACATTCACACGGTATGCTGTATATACAGTTCTTTGGTATTGCTGGTGCGTCGGGCCTCGTTCTTGTTATTAAGCTTCTCAAGGTGTTGTGGCTTTTGAAGATCATTCTGATTCCATAGCTGTGTGCAATTCTTCTAAGTTTCTCCGACAAGCCTAGGTGGTTTGTCCAGATCTTCAAACGCCTTGGTAATGATCGTTTCCGGATATCCATTTGCCAAAAGGTCTTCCCTAAGTGTCACTTGTCCTTCTTTGAAGGCTTCTAGTGTGCTGCAGATATTTTTGGCTCTATGGATTAGTGTTTTGATGATGCCAGTTTTCGTTGCTGTTGGGTGGTTGGAATTGTAGTGAAGGTATAATCCTGTATGCGTAGTCTTCCTGTAGACTGTTGTTTGGATTCCGGTTCTAGTCCTTTGACACTTTACATCAAGGAATGGTAGGCACCCACTCTCTTCCATCTCTATGGTGAATCTAATGGATGGTTGGGACTGGTTCAGGTGCCCCAGGAATGCCTGTAGTTCTGCCTCTCCATGTTGCCAAATAATAAAGGTGTAATCGACATACCTCAACCATAGCTTAGGCTGCTTCTCGTAACTCCTCACTGCATGTTATTCGAATCATTCCATGTAGATGTTGGCGATGGTTGGTGATAACGGGGAACCCATAGGCAATCCATCTTCTTGCATGTTATGTCAATCAATCATACTGTAAAAACATATTGGTTTTAGTTTTACTCAATGATTATTATTATATACGGATCTGTCTGGTTACATAAAAAAGGGTGGAAAGATGTTTGTAGGAAAATAATATCGATATAATAATCGAACGTCTAGGCTTTACGCCCTTTATGGGACTTTAGTTCCAGCACACAAAAGCGCAATTCTAAACATATTTATTTGTCTAAATTTGTGTTAGATTATAAAGATAGCAATTGAATTTTATTAAAGGTCATTTAAGCAGTAAATAAAACTACACTTTGCGTGAATAAATGAATGTTTTGATATTGACTCTTTTATTTATATTTATATTTCTGGATTAGGTATATAATTCTTTTATTTTCATTCTGAATAACAAGTGCCTTGTTTCAACTCTATTTTCGTTCCATCGTATATGAAAGTGCCGGGTCCATATATATTAGTAGTCAATGAGCTGAGATAACTCACATCTATGAGACAGCGAACATCCAAAGGGGGTCATAGAGGTCGTAAACCACTCCCTCCAAATTGTGCATTTAAAATAGACAAATCTTTTAAAATTAAAAAAACGAGAATTTAATTAAAAATGGGTAATATACTCGTAATTTAAAAAAATGCGCTGCTTTTCATAATTTTGGACTGCGAGCGCTCCTGGTGGGAAATGAGATACGAGTCGCGAGACCTTTTCTAGAATTCGTATTAAGATAGGCCCAAGGATTTATGGCAGATAATGGATTGCATGTTTGTTATTAATCAATAATTATTTTTCCATTTTAGGGTAATCCTCCGTTCACAAAATTTTTTACATCATTCCCTTTCTGGATTTTAATTATATTCCATTTTGGTAATTTGTGGGGACTTTATGTGCAGTTAACAACCGTACCAAAGTACATGGCGGAAGTTGTTGGATTCAATTTGAAATCAGCCGGCGGGTTAGCTGCTTTGCCTCATCTGGTAAGATTGTTTACCGGTATATTCTTTGGCAATTTGGAAGATTTTCTCAAATCCAGAGACATTTTGGGCACAAAAGCTATCAGGAAAGGTTTTGTATTTTGCTGTAAGTAATTGTTTCATTTATTTGTTTAATACCATTATATATTACATTTTACGTAGCCGTAGTGATTTTCATATCTCGGAAAATAATTAGAATGCTTCCAAAAAATTAACATAGTATAATCAACAGTAGAACAACTGTCATATTTGAAAAGTTAAATGTTCGGTAGTAATAAAAATTATAGTATTTTCCCCACTGTATCATGACGTTCTTACATTCAGTTACGGCAAACTCATGACCTCCTACTGAACTATGCTACATTTATAAACAAATCCTTAACAGTGTATTTCAAACAAAGTTGTCAATGAAAAGCCTCTCATTTGACGAAATATATTACCAAAAATCATCGCTAAGCTATCAACATGTTGTTGGTTGACTTCGTTTATATACCTTCCACGAAGAGGTTTTTTTTCCAATTGTGCAGCTCCTAAACAGTTTACTGCTAAATAGACAGAACAATACTGTCTAGCTAAGTCGGAACTAGAACTCTCCTTACCTTTTACATTCAACCAAAGTGAGTAGAAGTGATCATAGAAGTGGGTAGAGTAAGTATATATAAACTTTATATATAATGCTTTTGTCGTTTCTGCTGCCTGGCGCTGCCCAAATCAAGGTTTTTTTTCGCGGAAGTCAAAGGACAGGCAGCACGAGTGAAAGCGGGTGTTTACTATCACGGCGTAACTCAAGGTCGTCGATCCTCCATACGAATTACAAGTGCGTGCATATTGTGTGGACACAAAACATTTCTTAGGGCTGCTAAAATCAGAAAGAGTAATATCGGATTCAATTAACAAAAACCACAAATTAAAACACCAGTCCATGAGGCAGGAAAAAGACTAAGTGAAATTATGGAGAAGACTACATTAAAGCTATTAAATAGCCTTATCGGCGGCTATTTACCATTTACTTACAGTCTTCTATTAAGACTGATTAACAGCATACATTATCTTCTAAGACGACAATTTCTCTTATTTTATCTCATATCGTTTTCAGTAGTTCAGATATTTATATAAATTAAGGACAAAAAGCAGTATATTAATAATTTACTGCCACCAATTCTGTCTCATGGCACTAATAGACTGCCATCTGGTGTCCGATTTTGACTCACCATTTTCTCGCTTCTTAAGGGGTTTGAAACGTGTGTTATTATTGAATACAATGTGTTGAAGTGTACGAGAGAAGTGTATGGAGAAGACTACATTAAAGCTATTAAATAGCCTTATCGGCGGCTATTTACCATTTACTTACAGTCTTCTATTAAGACTGATTAACAGAATACATTATCTTCTAAGACGACAATTTCTCTTGTTTTATCTCATATCGTTTTCAGT
This sequence comes from Octodonta nipae, assembly GCA_034190945.1. Taxonomy (NCBI): domain Eukaryota; kingdom Metazoa; phylum Arthropoda; class Insecta; order Coleoptera; family Chrysomelidae; genus Octodonta; species Octodonta nipae. Next base: position 190,325,969 of record CM067216.1, on the reverse strand, counting down.
AGTTCAGATATTTATATAAATTAAGGACAAAAAGCAGTATATTAATAATTTACTGCCACCAATTCTGTCTCATGGCACTAATAGACTGCCATCTGGTGTCCGATTTTGACTCACCATTTTCTCGCTTCTTAAGGGGTTTGAAACGTGTGTTATTATTGAATACAATGTGTTGAAGTTTACGAGAGAAGTGTAACATGTGGTAAGGAGGTTATCCGCTTATACCAAGCGAGAGAATTAAAACTGATGTTGAGAGTACTTCACAAAACAATTGCCATAAGGTTTGCAAATAGCTAAGTAAGATTAAGGACAGGAATCGTTTCCACAATATATATATATATATATATATATATATATATATATATATATATTCGTTCCTTAATCTTATTTGGCCATTCGCAAACCATATGCTTTTCTTGTGGACTACTGTCGATATGAACTCTCATTTTTCCGCTTGGCAGAAGCGAGAAAATCGTGGCATATTGTTAGTTTTCCTTACAGGATCACACTCTTATCTCAACAGTTTGGCCACATACGATGCGCGACGCTTATGCCTATCGTATTTTGATGTTTGGTTGCACCATAGAACCTATTTAGTCAAAATTACAGAGACGAGAAATCTGAGTAAAACAGCTTATTTTCGGAAAATGGAAAACGACTATTTTACATTAACGCCACGAAATTTCACCTCCTCATATACAACAACACCGGCCGACATGCCGCATATTCAGGAATAGTGTCACCACTTAGCCTTTGTGGCCGAGGTAACTCCAACCTATGTGGTTAGGTTAGTTTCACTCCCCAGAATAATTTATTACAAATCATACCATCGGAGAGAAGCTTTTTTAGCATCCGCATATCACATGAAGTGGACGCCTACTTGATACTTTTATAATTAAAATATCACTGTTTTCAACTGTCATCAAATGAGTTCAAATATTGTCCCACCATCTTCTTAACTATTCCGTTTAAATTATAATTTCGTTAAGAACGGAGTCTGAGTTACACCTTGAAAGGTTTGGCTATTGAACTATACCTGGTTATTATTATAGTTGCAGCTGTGAATAACAGCTCCGATGCTAGTGATGTAATAAAACTAAGAACCAGAAGAAACACTCTGATGCATAAATATTTTAATAAAATATTTTTTCAGCCCATGTTTTGCCAGGACTATGTTTAATGGCAATTACTCTGGCTAAATGCAGTGCTACTTTTAATGTCGTTTTGTTGGTGGTGAGTATGGGACTTAATGGAGCAGCAACCATTACAAACTTACGAAATCCCCAAGATCTAGCTCCAAATTTTGCTGGATCATTATTTGGAATTATGAGTTTCTTTGGTGGTTTTACTGGGTTTATTGTACCAGCTATACTTGGACAATTAATTAAAGATGGACGAGTAAGTTAACATTTCCGTAATTTATCCCTATTAAGATTTAGTAGTGGTAATGCTATTTAAACTAAGGCTTTCGGAGATATATTACTACACAAAGTTTTTAGTGTTACTGAATTGGAAACCTTTTTTCGAAAGTTATTCCACAAATCTCACAATAGCTAGAGCCTAGATCTTACTCGGATCTCAATTAGAGTTGGTTTTCGCCTTGCTATGGGCGTCAATTATCTCCTGGAAACTCTGTTTTCTATTCCCAAAAAGAAGCAATGCCGACTCTTTAGCTGCTACTTGTATTTGTGAACAAATCTGTATCCTCAGTTATTCAGTTGTCTTAAATGAGGGTTTTCATGGTTCTACAGTTTGGAATAGGTCGCATAGTAACGAGTACCGGTTGATCCTGTTTGCCAGTTTTATTTGAGTGACTAAACTGATAATGTATACGGCAGCACAGATTCTAGTAAATTTTGATTGAGATTCAAGTCTCCCATTGATAGACAGGTTATATCCCAAAGCCTGGTTTCTGTATGTACAGTTGTTCTAGATAACCATTCCGCCAATCGTTGAAGTGTGTGCCAAGACGTCTTTTGCTGTCATGTTCAATGCTTTAGATCTTTTGCTTCTCATTGATTACCTGGTTCATTGCTCTCGTTTTCTGGTTCTTCTATTCTCTCGGATTAGACTGTGAGCTCGTCAGGAAGGTCGTTGTACTTTTTTTTCTTAGTCTGATAATGACTCTAAAGCTCTCTTCCAGGGCTCAATGGATGTGTTCTGAGCATCAAATTGCTACTTAGATTTCCTCCCTACTTTCTATAACACGAACTTGCCTCACCTTGCGGTTCAGGTTCCGTCGAAGGTGCTCCTTCTAAAAGCTTCATTCTTCGCCTTCTATTTGCCAGTTCCGGTTACTATCTAACAGAATCACGGGGTTGCGGTCTGTTGATACCTGCTTAACTCTGAATGTCTTTACATCTTAGTTTTTGACTGCTTCAGTATCAAGAATGTCTAATTGTCTGTTCACGTTGAAGTAACTAATTTAATGCAATGAGTCTGAATCCCAATCTGAGTGTCATGTTAATAAAAGAATTAACTAGTCTCTAGGTGGCACTGTTGCCGAGTTGGGAGGTTTTCCAGATGTGACGTTGGCCCGCCATGCAAATTCGAAATAAATTAAACCAATCAATAAAATATTTTCCGGTAGATAAACACCTAATTTCGAATTATAACGAAATACTTAATGAAACCAAAACATCCCAAACTGTAGAATTCTTAATTATTCATAGCGGAAATGTGAAATCAACTCCTAAAGTCGTCAGTGGTCCAGATTTTGAACTTTTGTTTTTCTGTTTGACTATATAAATTCATATTTATTAAACTAATTGATTTACCGGTGTCTACACAAGAGCATATATATTTCAGAGCGGTACTACAGAATGGGGATACCACTTCCTACTTGGCGGAGCAGTCTACGTATTCTGTGGAGTGGTCTTCATAATCTTCGGTTCAGTCAATCTTCAGCCTTGGAATGAAATCAAAGAAACAGCTGCCGAATGAAAAATCATTTGTTAACAACGAATTTTAAGAAATGGGAAATAAATTTAAAATGTAATACAATCTGTTTTCTTTTAATGTTTGTATTTAACGTTAAAAGTATGTATGAGATGCTTGATTAAATTTTGAAAATGTAAAAGTAATTAAAATCTATTTTCTCTTTGGCAATGTAGCCAATGTAGATTATCATTAATATAAATTGTTTTATATAACCAAATTGATATCTAATACCTCTACTGTCTTTACAAAGTCGCTGCTGTGTGATAAACGGCTAAGGTCCCACAGCAATAGAAACGTGACACAAACTTTGTGGAATGACATAGTGGATGAAATGAAAATACACGGTAAGTTTCCGTTATTTTCAATAATTTCCAATATTTGTTCGAAAACTACAATGTGTATTCATAAGAGTACGAACTCGATATTTTACCTTCACAAAATATTAGCTTCCTTACTGGCAAAACTAGCGTTCTTTATGAACGTACCAGCCAGAAAACCGGCACCGGTATTCAGCAGTATTTCTTGTGTGTGTAACCTAAGGCATATATTTCGATAGGTACGAAGATACTCAATTTTTAAATCACGATCTCAAATTTAATTATCATATAGCCCTCTTAAGTTATATAAATTTGTTACATAAACCTTCGTTTTAACTTTTATAAAGCAAAGCAGCCATATCTCACTTATATTTAGAGAAATCCTAAATACTACGACCACCCTGAATCATTATTATTTTGTTTAACTTGTCAATTTAGTTAAATCTTGCTATGTTTCACAATAGCGTGTAAGCATTAGGTATTATAACAGGGAGGACTCAACAAATAGGACTTTTACTCAGTTCGAGTTCTAATAGCTGGTGCATCGAATTCAAAGGTGAAAATTTGTAGATTCTGCAATATGTTTAATTTTTATTAAAAATTATTTCGCGTTTGAAATATAATCGCTCTAAATATTATAAAGAAATCATGAATATATAAGTTTTAACAGTTTTTGTATTCAAAAAGAGTGCTTTTCTAAAGAGTTATAAGTAAGGAAAAAAGGAAACTGTGCCTTTATTATTATTATAGCAAGAATTCAAAATATGCTCCGTCTACTTGCTGACATAAATGCATACTATTAGCAAATCCTTGTCGTATGCCCTACAATCTTCAATAATTCATTATCTTAAAATGTTAATATTATCGGGTTCCGTAGCGAAAACTTTGGAATTCAAGCACCTCTACAGAAAAGAAATCTAATGGTGTCAGGTCCGGTGGCCGGGCTGGCCATTTTATGGAACGTCGCTATTCAAACCAGCTATTAAGATATTCTTCCAGAAAACGCCTTAAGGTACACTTTGAGCTACGCGACCGAGAGAAGCGACAGCGACAAGAGACACGAGACCGCGACAACGTCGCTTGTCGCTTTACCTCTTTGAGCTACGCGACCGAGACAAGCGACAAGAGACAACGTCGCTCGTATTTATTTGGGTAACACGACTGACATTAAGCGAAAAGCAGTTGGCTAGATGTTCTGCCCTCATAAATACGTGTATTCGTGAATTAAAAATGACATTAAAACAACTCCAAATACTTCTTGAAGAAGAAGGAGATGATGATTTATTATTGTATTATTTATGCAGAAAAAGACGATGTGAAATGAATCCATTGTACCAGAGTAGAAACACAGAGGGCTTTTATTGTCTATTAATTAATAATCACTTATCACTCAAAGTAGAAATTTTTTTACAATATTTCAGATTAAATCAAAGTCAATTTAATTATATATTAAGTTTAATTGAAGGAGATATTCAAAACAGAGGTGGAGGTATAACACCTTGAGAAACATTCTCAATCACATTACGGTATGTATTTATTTGTTACAGTTTTAATTAAAAATATTATATATTAGATTCTTCGGAGAACATCATATAAGAATAATAAATTGCACTCCCCAAAAAGTTTGTGTTATAACAAATAAACAATTAAGACATAAACAGATCAACATGTGACATTAATTTCATTCATACAAAAAATAAAATATAAACATACTGTTTTTTTTTTAATTTTCATTGCAATCTCCCTCCAGATATTATCCCGAACGCTTACATCTTTATATGTTGCACTCTGAGGATCATTTAATGATTTATTTTCTTCTATTGAATTAATAAGAAGATTGTCTTCATCAAAAGAGAAATTTAAATCCGTCATTTTAACCTCCAAACCACACGCGACAAGCGACACTACTGCTTCGGAAGCAGTCGCATCAAAGTTGTCTCTTGTCTCCTGTCGCGGTCGCGCGTCTCTGTCTCGCGCTTCAAATGTGCCTCATATAATTGCATAGAAAGCAGACGTGTCGCGTGTCGCAACCTCCTGTCTCTTGTCGCCGTCGCTTGTCTCGGTCGCGTAGCTCAAAGTGTACCTTTAGTGCACCATAATAATGCGCAGGAACCATCAATTGCATTCTATTACATTTCCAAATACACCTTACCGTTTAAGTTTGTATTGAGGAAAACAGATCCAACTATATGGATTTCGATAATGCCTCCCGGAACATTCACTTTTTGTTCAAATTGCTTATGTTTTTCACGAAAAATGTGTGGACTTGTGTCACTCCAATACCGTACATTTGTTGTTTCTTTACCAAAACAAATGGTTTTTATGTAGTGTTGGTTTCGATTAATTTTATTTGTCATAATTTCACAAAATCTTCTGTCGAGGTCTTCGTCTGAAAGTTAGTGCACCGGTTTTAATTTGTATGTACTGTACTTTAACAAATTTCATAGATTGACGCAACTTTAGCTGTAAAGGAAATAGGATTTACTACCATTTGTGAAATTATGTCAATTTTTTTGTTATCACTAACTGTTGATCGACCAGATTATTTGGCATCTATAACACTACCCGTTTCTTTAAACTTCTGAACAAGCTCCCTCAAGTAAGTCAGCCATATAATACGATCTGTCATTAAATAAGCGTTCACCAATTCACTAATCACCAATTATTAAGATGCTGCTACGTTGTCGGCCTGAGTACGTACCACTGGGCCAATGTACATTCATACACTTCTTGTTGAACAGTAATAAAACTAAATATATTCAGTATAAAATTTTTTACAAAACCACTGCAAAGTAACAATTACTGAAAAATTTAAAACGTCAACTTTGACAATTTAGTAGAGGCGGACTCAGTGACCTTTATTAATCAAATGTGAAATGATAATTTTAGTATTCATTTGATTTATCCATAACAACTGGCCTAAGCCCAAACAAAATTAATATGACTGAATAGGTATTCTCGATACATTTCAAATGAGCTATCACTTGCTGTACGGTCCTGTTTAAAATTAGTGGCCCTGTGATTACGTCATTTTTACCACTAGTTTAGAAGATCATAGATAACTATATTGATACGAAAATGGGCCTACTTTGTACAAAGAGAAGGTACTGATATCATATTGGTACCATTCTCTTTTTAATTACAAATGTAATGCAATGATACATTTGTAACCATTTTAAGCAGCGCTCTGCAATTTGCATGTGGTACAGGATATAAGAGTTCAGTAACCTATGCATCACGGTCTTCCAACCAAACAACATACCATTTTTTGTATCGTCATTTCGATCCTTGATAAAGACAAGAAGTTGATCATGCAAACTGGAAACTAGCAAACTTATTTCAGAACATATTTACGTTTAAAGGTTACCTGTTTTTAGCAGTGTTGTTAGACAATAAAATATTAGATAACCGTTCTAACATAGATGATCTGTGACTATACAATGGTGATACGTTGAACGGCATTACACTCTCAGTCTCATAAAACATATACTGCCAGGTATGAACACACCTATAAAAAAATCAATCTTATATTTCGTTTTCAGTATTAAAATTATGTCTCAGATTTTTTTTCTACATCAACACTATATGCCAATAATACGCGTGGTTGTTTTACATGTATAGAGACAAAATGAATCATGTCAGTAATCAACATCACCGAAAATTCTCTTAAGTTTTAGTTTCTGGCACCATATAAACTTCTTTCCGTTTGGTTTTTTAATATAATTTAACACAGTTGTCCTTATTTCTCTTCAATTGTTAGTAATATATTATCCGGCTGAGTAAGAAACTCAATTTCGCTGAAAAACAAGAGAATGACTAATATTTTTTGATCATATACCTTAACTTTCAAGTATAAACTAAATATTTCTGTCAGCTTCAAATATACAACGTTTTTCTTTAATATGAATCCCAGATTAGCTGGTTATGATAAAGAAACAAATGTTTTTAGTTTTTGCCTTTGGTTATTTGTAGCAACATCAATATTTTATTGGCCAATTAACAATCCAACGGAAGGTGTTAATTTTCCCTGGATTCTTGCCGTTAAAGATTTAAAAAACTATTGTCGTTTGAACAGCAAAAAAAATGTCAGGTATGTAAAAATTTTTCATGTAATAAAGCATTTCACTATTCATTTTCTATGAACGGTAAATATTAAAAAATATCAAATACATAAATTATTACAGAATATCTAATATAATTAAGCAAAACCAATGCCTTTACATAATATAAATATTATTACTTGTTGATAATGTTTGAAATTCGTATAAGAATTATTATAGTAGGAGTAAAGTGCTCATTACATTCTGTTATTTAGGTATAATAATTCAGCAATTTTGTTTCAAAACGTCATAAGGTAAGAAAGTCATTTATTGTAGATGTAACAAATGTAAATGCAGTCGTTTACCTACTGCAGTGAGAGATTTACAATTGTTAAATAGCAGATAAATGTATGAGAAGTTATCCGAAGGCATTCAGTTCTTAGTTTGAAATGATTATAAAATAAAGATCGTATGATCAAATAATTAAATTTAAATTTGTTTCTTTGCGAAGTCCTAAATTTACAACAAATGTATAACATGACAATCATAAAATATTTTACAACTGCCAATGCCAATTATATTTTCATAACTTCCTATACCACATTACAGTATTGATCAGATCAGATTAGAAGTTGTGAACAATTATATCACTTCTGATCAAATAATAAATATAGGCACTGCGAAATAAATCACAAAATTCCAAATTTAATTCCAAATTCACACGCACTTACACTTCTCCCTTAAGCAATACAGGTATTCTGATTATTGACATATTTTTGTGACCTTTTTATATTTCTCTTTTATCTGTGTCTGCATATATTAAGTATTCTTGGATTTAATTCTTGCACTAAAAATAATTCATAATAAATTTCTGTCAGTCAGAACCATCACTTGTTCCATACAGATCGGTAATGGTTTCTCACCTCATCTACGGTTTGAAAAAACTGATTTCTTGCATGATTTAAAATTTACCATAATTATTTAACTCCGAGTTTTGTTTTCGCCTTCTTTAATAACCTTACTTTATTATTTTTCCGTCTAACTTACGCAATTATATTTAATACTAAACTTATAAATATATAACAATTTCTACTTATATGACAACCTCACATGTATAAAACAGGAAAAATATCTCGTTTTGATGTTTTTGGATTTTTTACTTCGATCAAGATACACCCAATAGAGGATTACCAATTTTATAGTAATGTTTTTAACTTATCAATGAATTAACTCGTTTCAAGACTGAATTCAAAGACACATATTTCATAAATATATTTCAATTTATTATTATAAAAATTATTTTAGCTGCCTGGCTTTTTTATATTGTGCCTTCTACAAATTCTAAGTTGAACTCGAACTGATGAGGTGTTTTTTGGCTTCTCTAATATTTAACATACAGTGAGAGGAACATGTAACCCCTCCCCATTTTCCCTTTAAGCACTGGACATATCATACTGAAATTTTGGGCTTATGATGTACAATAACTTGGTTCCTTTTTGAAATAACTTTGGCTGCACTAATAATTGAAGGATTACCGTGTCACCAAAGGCTTCTGTAATATTTTTAATTTATATTGTGGTCACTTTAATATTCCATTTTTTATACTTAGAAAATTAAAAAAAAATTCAATATAAAATGCTACTCAAAAATGCCAAAATACATACATACATTATTTTTTCTGTAATTATAAAAAATACCGTGCCTTATTTTTCTGCTTGGTAATTTCTGTATAATTGATATAATTTTTTGAAAAATAATTAAAATTAAAATGTGTTCCTGATAGATGAACTTTTGAAGTTCATGGCCCTCAAAAATGATCTGAAAGGTACCATTCACAAAAGCTAAATGTTTAGGCTGACTGACACTGACATTCTTTATTTAACACATTAATATTTTTATTTTGAAGGCAATTGGGGGGAGGGATATCACTGTGCTTGCCTAGGTTAACTAACATTTTTAATTCATTAGATGTAATATGTACTGAGCTAAGACTGTTTGAAACTGACCGAAAAATACAATGATCACCTTCAACGTTAGAAAATGGATATAGGTTTTTTTTCGAAAAAAAAATCTGTATAATATAAATACTTGAGTAGATCTTTGAACAAACGTAGTGGTAAAAGTATTTATTATAAAAACTAATGAAATAAGAAAACAAGCAAGTACTTAAACCAATAGTTTTACCCCCAAAAATGTAATTGGAAAGTGCTGATGTGTTTGTTCGTTTAAACGTGTTAATCTCTGGGACTACTAGCCCTATTCGAAAAATGTGTTTTGTAGCCTATTTATTGAGGAAGGTCAATAATATTGCGCAATAATATTATACCATAATATTGAGAGTTGTCTTAGACTACGGACTACGGTTGCCTCTACACCCAGTCAGTTTTCAATTTTAACAGCAACAGTTATAACTGATATTGAGTAGATTGAGTTGCGATCGCATTGTCAGTGAGCTTCCTTAGGAATAAACGGGAGAAAAAAGCGCATATGGCTAAAAGGCTGGTATAAAGAAGGAAATAGATATCCTCCTGAGCATTTGTTTAATATGGTACCATGAGATTTTCGCTACTTTCTGCGGATATACACTTTGGTCTTTAATGAAACTATTAAAAATGGTAACCCCAGCTTTTCAGAAAAATAACACTATATCCTTGAGGACAAATTCTATATATGTGCGGTCCATTGTTATATTGCTATAATCTTTGGGGTTTATATTCTTCAGGGCGGGCTGATTTATATAAACTTCGATACACTCTAATATGAAACACCTTATTCCATCTTTTTTTTTTGCCTTGACTTCCACACACTTGGTGACTGACGAGGAAATACTAACTAAGATTGCACAGTATTAATCCCACACTTCCTAATTTTTTCGGATTGTGTAAAAAATATTATGATCTGTTCAATATATTTCACAAGGTTTCAATATAGACACAGACTATCAATAATAGTCTGCAATACGAAATATTGTGCAATATGCATGTACCATGCTTAAATCTGAAGTCGAATACCTTAAGCAGCAAGACCGCATAAATAACATTGAAATTTATGGTGTTCCGGAAAAGTAGAATGAAAATGTCATTTCCATAATCAAAAAAATCGGCTCTGCATTAGGAATCGATGTCATAGATGGTGACATTGATACGATACATCCAGTTGCACGTTTTTCGTCTGATAATGAGACTGGCAAATATCCTAAAAACATAGTGGTGAAATTTTCATCACTTGAGAAAAAAACTGATCTCATGAACGCTTTTAAAGCTAATAGAAAATGTTTAAACACTAAAATACTTGGTCTTGAACAAGACTCGAGGATATTTATGAACGAACATTTATCCCCTTACTACAAGCTTCTCTTCAAGAAAGCTCGAGATTTTTGTAAAAAATCAGATTATAAATACTGCTGGGTGAAAGGGATGAAAATTTTTATCAAAAAAGAGGAGTCCAGTCGTGCGGTGTATATCCAGAATGACAGTTTTTTATAATAAGTTCAAACATACTCTTCTCAAATTTAATTTACTACTTCTGTGTTTAGTTAGTGGACATTATCCGATTAAATGGCTCCTTTGAATAATGATTTCTCAGTCTATTACCAAAATTCCAGAGGGCTATGAACTAAAACAGTAGATTTCTATCAGTCAGTATGTGCTAATGATTTCGGGCGGATAGAGATCCGTCCATCAGTGGCAAAAGTGATGGGGGTGGAGTGTTAATTGCGTTATCTTCTGTGTTTTTCTGTCGACCTACTCTCCAAGTGGTCCAGTGTAAATAGTGTTATTGAGGACTTATGGGTTTCCGTGGCACTGAAGGGTGGTAAGAGGATGCTTATTGCTCCCCATAATGTCATGGAACCCTGTAGCCAGTGCTTTTCGGATTGGTTTTATTTAAATGATTTAAAGCAGTTTAATAGCATCTCTAATATACCCAATAAAATCTTAGATCTAGTTTCATCGACATCTCTGAAAATTGATCTGAATAAATGTAATAATCTATTTGTTACTGAAGACAACCACCATATGTCTCTTAATATTACCATTGATCTTAATTGTACAAAAGCACTTCCCTGTAATTCTTATAGTAAATTTATTTATTTATTTAATGGTGCTGACTACAATGTGATTAATGAAAGAATTAGAGAACATGATTGGGACAAAACTTTTTGCTTGGCTGATGTTGATGTGAATATCCTATCATTTTATAAAGTCTTAGACGAAATTGTTAATACTTATGTACCTAAAATTATAATTAGTAAATCTGCATACCCCCTTTGGTTCTCTAAAACCACTATAAATTTTTATCTAGAATAAGGCTAAGGCGCTTAGAAAATAGAAGACTTATAAACACTCTGCTGATTATCTGTTAGTTTTTGAATTTGTTCCTTACGTTTTTCTTTTTTTTCCTTTTGTAATTTAATTAAATGTACTTGCTTGTTCTCGTGTTACAATTATTGTTAACTTGTGCCACCCTGTAATAGGGCAGCTGCGACTGTCTGTAGGGGGCCGTACTCTTTAAATAAATGAAATAAATAAATAAATATTATTGACAGTCTAGGGCCGCATAACTTCTAAATGATTCGACCGATTGAGATCATATTCATACAAAATTTTAGTTTTGTTGAGACGATTATTTATAGCTAGTTACTAGGTGATGCTATATAGATGTCTGTATTTATATAACTTTAGAGCGATTTGACCGACTGAAGTCATATTCACACTATTTTTTTTTCGAGTCCATGGTTATAGCTAAGTTATCCGACAAGTGGTATCGTACAGAACTTGGTGATGCATATGGTTATTTTATAACCAATCAAGCGGCCCATAGACTGTCAACAATACTGCGCAAAAATGTTGTACAATAATGTGACGGAGAATTCATCCGATAATTCTTGGAAGCGGCATTCATCCGAAATTTCGGGAATCCGAAATATTGTTCGTCTGGCGCATCGAGGTCGGCGGCTTGCTTAAATGGATTTCTCGAAGAATCTAGGAAATCTCACGGAGGCTCTTTGACGTTCTGGAGAATTGCGAGAACTAATATATAAATGCGGAGAGCTGAGGAAGCTTCATACAGTATTTGACTGTCGTATAGTAAAAGCAATTGACAATATAAATTGTAAAAACTTGTGTGTACATAAAATTTGTGGGAATAAATTAGAGTGAGTTCGACTGTGTTTTTAAATAAATCCAAGAACCCGTTGGTGAAAATAAAAACATTACAATAATATTGATTGTTGCCCTAGACGTGGGGTTTGAGTACATACAGCCAGTCGGTTCTCAATTTTCTTAACAAATATGTTAACTGATTTTGAAGCAGCTTGTATAGTCATCGCATTGTCTGTGGGCTTCCTTATAAATAAAAGGGGGAAGAAAATGGGTAGAAGACTGGTGTAAAAATAGTTGTAAATTTATTCACGAACATTTGTCAAATGAAATGAGAATTTGTGGATCACGACAATTTCCCAACTTTCCGCAAATGAACACTGGTCTTAAATAAACTATTAAAACTAGTAACCCTAGTTACTCAAAAGAAGAACCCACAGTTGCGAGGTGCTATACCTACATTTCAGCGTTTGTCGATCACTTTACGGTATTTACCACCAGGAGATAAGTACTATATCGCCACTGCTCAATGGAATAGTTGCGACTAGACGCTGCTGCTATAATCTTTAGAGTTTACTTCCTACAAGGCGAGCATATTTCTGTAAACTTAAACTTGCAGGGATTCTAAAATCAACCGTAATACTTAATTTTTCGTTGACATGACTTCCGCACTCTGTGACTGACTTGGAAATATAGAATAGTATAGCACAATATTATCCACACACTGCATCCTTTTTCGGATTCCACAGTAAATATCAAACCCTTTTTGATCTGCTCAATATATTGCCCACAAACTATCAATAATATTGCGCAATATAAAATATTATTAATTATAATAAAGCCGCCCCTAGACAGTCAATAATATTGCACAATATTTCATATTGCACAATATTATTGACAGTTTGTGGGTAATAATGAGACATTGTGCAATATTGAGCAGATCATCATCCGAGAAAAGGATGCAGTGTGGGGTTAATATTGCGCAATATTATTCAATATCTCTACGTCAGTCACCGAATGCGGAGTCGTGTCAACGAAAACTGAAGAATAACTATTGATTTTACAATCCGTACAAGTTTAAGTTTATAGATATATGCCGGCCTTGTAGGATATAAAATTCAAACATTATAGTAGCAGCCATAACAACTATTCCGACAGTGACGATATAGTACTTATTGAATTTTAGATTACAAGGGCATTTCCTGTTGCTAAATACCGTAGAGTGAAAGACAAACGCTGAAATGTAGGTATAGTGTTTCGCAACTGGATGTTTTTCTTCTGAGTAACTGGAGTTACCATTTTTAATAGTTTGTTGAAAACCAGTGTTCATTCGCGGAAAGTTGTGAAAATTTCGTGATACACAATTTCTCAGATCATTTAACAAATGTACGTGAATATATTTACATATTTTTTACACCAGTCTTTTACCCATCTGCACTTCTTCTTTTATTGTTTAGGAAGCTCAAATGCAATATGATGAGACAACACAAGCTGCTTGGATATCAGTAAGCATATTTATTGATAAAACTGAGAACTGTCTATGGCTATATGCAATCAAACCCCAGAGTCTAAGGTAATACTCAATATTATTGTACATTATTATTATTGCGTAACATTATTGACAGCCTAGGGGCCGCTTAAAGAGGCCCCTAGGCCTCTTTAGTGTGTTGGAGCAAGAGCTTGGGCTCAGTCGAGGGTGGAGCAACTTTTGCCAGGCCAAGGCAAGAATAACCTCTACCTGCCCAAGTGTAAAAGAACATCTTCCAATCCAACTCTGAACATCTTCGGTCTGCTAGTTATGAACAGATTTGAATTCTTTGTTGCACATTAGTGATATGCCGGATATGCGTATTCGTATCCGCGAATATCCGTATCCGTATCCGCGGATATCCGAGGGAGAAGAAAAATCCGTATCCGTGTCTGTTAGTTTTTGGCGGATATTTTATGGATCTTGTACCTTATTAATTTTTAATTCCTAATTGAAATTTTATATATAGGTGATTAGGTAACAATGAAAAACTGTTTAAGTCTATTCAGATTTTTTTTAAATCGTATTTGGCTCCTTTATATTGCAAACATTTTTCGTAGTGAAGTGAGTACCATACAAATTGTGCTCTTTCCAAATGTTTATGTGCAATATTTACCGTCGCGTACTCTAAAAAAGTCAAGAGCCGTATCCGTGTCCGCGGATCTTGGGACCAAATCACATCACTAATGCAAACTTAAAATATTTCAAGATCTTGATGAGTATTTTTTGAATTTCGTAATAATAGGTGGGTACTAAGGCTGAAACAACAGAATGAGAATTAGTATTTATTCCACATAAATGTATAATTTTAAATTTTTGTCACAGTGTATTTTTTACTCTCTAAAAATAATAAATTTACATCAGAACCATATAACTGTTGATCTAGAGGCTAAGATTGGCGTAATTACCCAATCAAAAAACATATTTCAAAGAATTCAGATGTAATATCTTATATTTACCGTCCTCAACTGGACTGTATGGATTATGAAAGAATATGTTTCAATAGAAATTGCACATTTTGTTTTCACCTTTTCACCCTGACACGTCTTAAACAATGGGCATTGAAATTTGAATTTGAGAAATGTCAGTTATACTTTTACATTATGAAGTCAAACTGACAGAAATCTAATGTTATGAAAACTTTGCTTAAATTATAATTGAAGTGTGTTCAGAATGGGTAAGATAGAACCAATAACAATTTTCTGTAGGTTAAAATCATGAACTTAAAGGAATTAATTTATTTAGTGAACTATATTTTGCATGGAAGGTTACTACTTAATTTTAAAACAATAGAAGATTCCGACAAGAGACTAACAATTTAGGTTATTTATTATTTATTGAATTTTTCCCATCTTTAGTTTGCACAAAAGTATCAATGAAATCTTTTAAACCCAGGCTTGATGCAATCTTCTTTCCAATAGATATCACTGATAAATGTGAAAATTGAGCTTTGCCCACACTATTAATGAAGTTGCTTTATCTAAATCTAGTAAAAATGCTCACTTTAGAAAATTGAATATTTAACAGAAAGCACTCATAACCATAAATTTTACTTAGTAAAACAGGTAGTCAGTTGAGCTATTGTTGTACCTAGTATCTTATTAAAATTTTATTTTTTTAAATATTCTTCTTAGTTTCGAAATCAGTGATCAGAATAGAATTCATAAAACTGTAAAATGATTTATTTACATTTTTCTTATAATTTTTTTAAATCTATGCCATGGTTTCTTACAGGCTTTGAACTCAAATAATTCGAAGTCATCTCTATGAATGTTGATCTTTGCTACTGTCGTTGCTAATGTCATTTAATAAAAGGCTCATCTTTACTAAGACACATGAGAACTATTTCTGATAATGCGTTGATATAAAAAAACGGTTGAGGTTTGTAACCTATTATGTTTATTGAAGGGAAAGCTTCTTAAAGGGGGCTCACACTTACACCTATGAAGATAGATGAATATGGGAATGAGATACATACAACTTTAAACAGGGCCGGATTCAGACATTTGCGATTTCATGCTTCAGGGGGGTGGGGGGAGCCTATAATGTATTAAATTTACCTAATTATACTTTTAAACCCAGATTTATTGGGCTATTACATTAAAAATAGTCTTTCTGAGGTTAAAACCCATAGAAGTTACCTTCTTCTAGAGTCTTGGAGTTCAGACTGCCTTGTTTTGATATTAAATTTACTAACTTATAGGCTATCATGGTGAGGGGGTTATCACCCCCATCACCCCCTTTAGATCCGCCCATGACCTGAAATTGCATTTGTTTTGACATGGACGAGGTATTACGAATCTCTTCTTTTGTATGAAAAAACAATAAATTTTAGGAAATAAACAAATATATCACACAATTAATATACAATACCTGCACCAAATTTGCTTTTCGTTCTAACAAACACTCCAATTCTCTGTTTGCGATATACACAAAAAAAGTCAACGTTACTTAGCATTAACTGTGTGTTCTGACTAGCTTAATATTGTGAAGTAAACATTTTACATTAAGTAACAGTAGCAATGCTGAAGCTATTACTAGAGGGTTTTCTACTTTTACGGAGCATCTGCAAAGGAATGCACGTCTCATCCCTGCACGTTGACTTATACAGGGTTATTCACCGTCTCCGACACGGAATATCACGACTAGCCGATTCAATTTTCAAAAAAAAAACTATACTACGAATAAAATGCAACATTAATGTTTCTTAAATATATATGAAAAATATTTTTAAATATATCCACATATAATAGATATTTTTCGATGATACGGTTAGCCGAGCCATTTCAGATAACGTGAATTATCCTATCTATGGATGGGTGCGTTTTGGGTTGCATTAGTGTAATGTGTAGATATTTTTTGAAATACATTATTTTAAAACTTAATATGGTTTGGCGTTGGTCAGTAGCTAATTGTAACATTAAAAAAAGTAGATCAGTTATTGGTTTTTAGTGCTACCGATAGTAAAGGCAAACATAAAATTTAAAAACTATTTACAAATCATTTTCTGGGAGCAGCATATGTGTTTGTAACATTTTTCCTGATGATACCTATTCGCGGTTATTATCGTGAATACAATGATGCCATAATTTTAAATGATATAAAAGAAAAAGAATCAAAAATATATCTTAAGTGAAAAAAGCATTAAAATGTTTCTTCATCAAATATTTGATTAATTACACACTGAGTGATATATAATTGTAAAAGTGTTAAAATAAATTGTGTCAACTGTATGTGAAAAACTATGGTTCTTTGCAGATATATTTAATTAAGAATTAAATTATAGATTAGGATTAATACTTGAGTCGTAACAAAATAGTGACAATAATTTTAATTCATCTGAAATTTATATCCATTACTCAGAATGACACAATGAAACAGAATCTGAGAGACTGAGAGGCGGGAAGTATATTTCGTAAGAAGCTTTCTTTCCATCGTTAATTCTCAAATGACTGCTGCTCTTTTTATTTTATATTTTTCTTTACAAACAGTTAAGACGGCATGTTTATACAGCATCGTATATTCAAATATATCTAAATCTTCTAAATGCAGTTTACATTTCACGTTCGATTAATAAGACAAAAGGTAAAGTCACCAAACAAGATAGGTTTCCTAATTGCTGGGTAGTTTCAAGAGCTCCCATGAACTTGGGGTCTCCGGTGCACAGCACCGCCTAACCTTCCAAAAACTAAGCAAATGCCGACAGCGCTATACCACAGAGGATGTTATCATAAATACAAAGGGTAAATAATAATTGTTCCATTACATCACAGCTCATAACCGTAAATTCTCTTGTATAAACTATGGCCGTAACTCTTTGAATTCTGCAAACTGAAACAATATGTCTGGAATTCAGCTTCACATGAGAATAAAGAACAACATTGCGATTGGTCAGATCAGTTATCGGTCATTTTCGAAAACTCAATGAGTGTATGAAGATAGAGTCGCATAAGTTTAAAGTAAACCCTGAGTTATCTTAAAAATTGAGAATCAAATTTCCTAGGTTACTTATAAATTATTACATGTGGTTAAACATTTTTCTAGGAGGGTGTTGTAAAAAAATACCATTCCGAGTATGGATTGGTGTCATGGTTTTCCTTACCACTTATATAAATTATACGACTCGTGTGAATATGTCAATAGCCATCGTGTCTATGACCGGTGGTAAAGAAAAACCAACACCTCAGTGCTTAAAGGATGAAAATGAAAATCAGCAAGAAACCAATGTTACTACTACCAAGAAACCTTTACCAGACGTAAGTAAAATCTGTGTTTGTTTTTATTATTTTTTCAAGTTTTATGAATAGTTATAATTATAAAATATTTTAAATGCTTTGAGAGATTTTTGAAATATTATAATACTCTAACTGGATTGAATAATATATTTTTTCTTTGTTCAATGATCGAGATTCAGTAGTTGGTTACGTAATCTATAAATGCATTGTAAACTTGAAAGTATTATCAGTATACCGTCACAGTTTTTAAGAGCTTTTGTGCGCCCAGTATTTACTATAGGCATCTCTCTTTCCCCTACAGCTCTCTCTGGTCTGTGCTTCTTTGATCCACCTCAGTCCTGTCACTTTTTTGATATCGTCATAACATCTCATAGTCAGCCTTCCTCGGATAATTGTACTATTCTGTCGGACATCTTTAGTTCTCCCAACATGACATAGCATTTAGCCCCATTTCAGATAAGAAATACTATCAATTATGTCGGAGAGTTTGGCCTAATCCAATCATTACGATGTTGGTCTCTCAGTGATATACTCAACATCGATCTTTCCATGTTTAAGTACTTCTTGGGAAATTTCACCACAAATCACGATGTATATTCCAAACGTTTCGTGGTCTAGGTCCGTTTAAGAAACTATTAATGAAAAAGGCACAATTCAAAATTTCAAGAAAATTGCTGTATATTCCAAACGTTTCGGGGGTAGTTTCTTAACCATTGACAACGGGGTCTAATCTAGACCCCGAAACGTTTGGAATATACAGCAATTTTCGTGACGTGTGGTGTTATTTCCCAAGAAGTACTTAAACTTTGAAAAATATGCCACAAATATCATTCAGAAAACAACATCGATTTCCTCGAAGTTTCCTTGGACTTCCATAGTCTAGAACCAGGAAACTTCGAGGAACGAGTTACATTGTCTACCAACTTCAGACTTTCGATCTTTCCATTGCCCTCTATGTTTTTTAGTCCATGCGTTATGTGTTGTGTGAGAGTCTAAGTTTGTGTTCCACATGTGATGACTACTTTACACGATGTTGCTATTTATCTTTGCTCTTACTATCTTATTATAACATAGAGTACAATATCCTAATAAAAAAATAATTTCCTTAATCTGTTATTAGCATGAGACATGTTTTTTATAAAAGTTTATACATAAACTATCACGTATTGGTTGGACAATAATACTGTCTATCAACAACATTTCAAAACAAAGTGTTAACGTTTTCTTAACTTTTAAAAAAATATATGAAATGCAAAAAAAGGGTAAAAAAATTATGCAAATCAACAAATTATTGCAAATCAATGCAAAAGCAGTCCCAGTAACCTTTCATTTTTTCGGAAGTTTTTGAGTTAAGCTACAATACAACATTAAATTCACAACTGTATGTTTATTACTTTAGGAGTTATTGTTGTTTGAACATAGCGTATGCGCAAGCACAAAAGACCTTTGTCGGGACTTTAAACAGATAAACATTAAAACATAAAATTCTTATTAATTTTTATTTGATACTTTTACAATCTTTTATACACATTAAATTTTATCCTACAGCAGTTGTTCAAAGTGCCCACCTCCAGCTTGCAGACAAGTTAATGCTCTGTGTGCTATCTGAGGAGTTAAGCGCTTAATTAGTTTTAGGCCTGATCTTATTTCTTCGGCGACTGTCAAAATTTTAGCGACGAGGTCTTCTCTGGTGTTTGGAACTGTAGCATACACCTTTTGCTTCATATCACGCCACAAAAAATAGTCCAAGGAGGTCAAATCGGGCTAGCGAGCTGGCCACGCTACTACACCACCGCGACCGCTCCACGGTGCATGGTTATTGTTCAAATATTCTCTCACTGCTCGGGAACAGTGCACGGGTGCACCATCTAGCTGCAACCACATATGTTGACGGTATAATAAAGGTAACTTTCTTTTGTGTTTGCGCATACGCTATGTTCAAACTACAATAACTTCTAAAGTAATAAACATATAGTTGTGAATTTAATGTTCTATTGTAGCTTAACTCAAAAACTTTTGATTTAGTGAAAAAAATTAAAGGTTATCGGGACTGCTTTTGCATTGATTTGCAATAATTTGTTGAATTGCATACTTTTTTTACCCTTTTTTTGCATTTCATCTTTTTTCAAAAGTAAAGAAAATGTCAACACTTTGTTTTGAAATGTTGTTGATTGACAGTATTATTGTCCGTCGAATATGACTATTTTTATCTCAGTAAGACCAAAACTTTAAGAGATACGAACGTTTTTGTTCACACGTAGAGAATAGGTCATAAAAAAAGAAAATGGCTGCCATATGGAGGGGTGGGGTATTGAGCCCTAGTATATGGTGTATTTGTGTAATAAAATAGTTGCTTTACATGTATTTAGATTATCGCTAGTCCATAACCGAACACACTGTATAATGGCCACGATGCTTGTAACTAAAAATATATGACATCATTGTATCATGTACTCAATTATTATATCAAAGATTTTGCAATAATTAATAGTATATAATATTGCTAAAACGATTTAGCTCCGCCCTTAAGATATCAGGCGACCTCCATTAATGATCCAAATGTAGGTTATGAGAACGGCTTTGATTAAACTGTAATTAGGGTTGTGTTTGAATGCTGTGGGTCAGGTTTCTTCACAAGGACAATTATTTGTAATGAACTACGCTTAAGTTTCAAACAACTATTCATTACATTGTCTGTTTCTATTAGCCAAGTTAATAGTCATTGCCCTAAGTGAGTTCATACAATTTGAAAACTTTTCCAGACTACAGTAGTGATTCACCTTTCCTTATTAGTGGTAGTCATCAGGAGATCTTGCTCTATACATACCAAGTTACTTTATTCAATCAAGTTGTGAATTATAACGTTCAATTCAATTGCTAATTCAATTGAAAAAGAATTAATTGAGGTTGTTGGAGTGGCCATCCAAAGGGACACCTAATCATTATAATAAATAATTGGAATATTAATTTCTGAAGAAGAGGTATATTATCTAGAACAGAAGTGTGAGCCGTGGTTTTCCGGGAGCCCCCCAAGAATAGTACATAAAGGATTGCTCGACAGATGTAAATTTTTTCCATAGCATACGTCACAAAGTGACTGCCAATATTTGCCCTAACCTTTTCTAATCAAGACCAGAAAAACTCATCAACCGCCAACAGACAAAGCGCCACAACTCGAGAGCGGCCCCAACACACGGTGATATGTCACAAGTTGGATAGTTTTATTCAAAATTTTTTATCAAGTAATCCTTTGTAAACTTTCCTTGGGAGCCCACAGCTAAATTCATATTTTTCCTGGATCGGGCGACATCATCGCTTTCCTTTTGGTCGACTAGGGAGCCGTGACTGAAAAAGTTTGGGAACCTCTAGTCTGAATAATGTCTCTATCCTCTGTCTTCATTTCTCTAAAATTCTTTTATTAAATATTGCATTCAAATTACTTTACTCAATATGATTACTACTTTTCCATCCATAGGTTGCAGTAGCCGCCAAAGAATTGAGGCTTTTATTATCCCCTATTGCTTCTATCCTACTAACTGCGCCAGTTATATTAGTTTTTCTGAACAACACATTTAAAAATCAATTTTATTTTGTAAACCAAACTTTTGCAAATACCAATGATTCCCTACGGTATATTATGCGGCAATTCGACAATATTGATTACCAACCCTGAAATTAATTATTGTTGACTTTCGTCGCACTTCAAATTTGAGGAATTTAATTTAAAGCAAAACTTTCTCTTTCATTCAGAGATTTTTTATTTTGTTTACATTTTTATGCATCTACATTTGAGATTGCTGCCCAAAACAATAAGTTAATTACAAGTTTTATAATTAATATACTTTTTATTGTAGTATGGGCCTAGATATGACTGGAGTGAACCCTTACAAGGCAATATTTTAGGAGCCTATTTCTATGGATATGTTCCTGCTTCTCTATTTGGAGGGTGGCTTGCCGAAAGACTAGGTCCCTTCCGTGTCATATTTTGGTCCCACGTAGCTATTGGTATTCTTAATAGTCTTTGCGTATTTGGAGCTTACATTCACTACAGTCTGGTAATAGTATGTCGATTACTCATAGGAGTTGGTTCGGTAAGTGATGTTTAAAATAATTAAATAATTTATAAATTAGTTTCGATTGCACCTACTTTTTAACACCATAAAAAATCAAATTTTTGGTTATATATTCTACAATACTCTGGCACATTAACCCTCTAGTTATTTTCTATTGGATATGTAAAGAAAGGCATACTTAATGATTCTATGGCCACATGTTATGACATGCTGAATAAAACTTATAAACGAATTTATAGGAAATTATAAACTGCCTGCCGTTATTAAGTATGGCCCTGTCTGTTAAACTGAAGGTTTAAGATGCAATAACTAATATTGCTTGGAAAACTGTTGAACAAATAAATCGTTAGTGACATAATATAGCAACAAAGTATGGTTGGTCATATCGCAGTACAGTAACAGTTAAGTCAATAAATAATGGTTATGATAGACACAGATGCAATAATATAATATGTATGTCTCTGCTTACATTAGAGAAGTAACAATTGTTTACCAATATTTCAGTTATTCTGCTTATTGATAAAGATGTACATATTTGAACGGACAGATTGAATCTCATTTGGTCTATCTGTTTACATATTTATGAGACGTACTCGTAAACAGGGTCTTGTCACGGTGAAAACTGGACAACACATTGAGAATGCCAAGTCAAGTCAAACTCATCCATAGTAACGATACCTATATATATATATATATATATATATATATATATATATATGTTTGTTCTTTTCAAAATTTTGTGTAAAAGGTCTTTCAACACAATTCAAACGACTACTAAGCAAGCACAATATCCATATATGTCATAAAGGATATAATTTAACTTCAAGTAATTTCAGTATGCTTAAAACAAAAACGCCCAAAAATAAAAAAAGTAACATTGTCTACGAAATACCATGTAAAGACTGCAAGGGTGTGTACATCGGGCAAACGTCACAATACCTTGAAAATAGGTTAAAATCCCACAAATATGACAAAAAAAACCAGACGGCATTGACAAACCATGAAAAAACAAAAAAAAACATTCTTTTAATTTCGAACATACTAAAATAATCAAATCTGAGCCACATACCAAAAACCGTGAATTGCATGAAATGTTGTATATTCAAAAAAATCACTTTTCGATAAATGACAGGGAAGATGTAAACCATATCGGAAAAATCTACGCTGCTGTTCTCAAATAATTGGAAAAAAATTAAGAACAAAACATCGTGATACAATTAAAGCATTGAAATACTAGTGTGAGGGGAGTCAGACATCGATTTGTGTGTGAACGTAATTGTAAATAATTTTAAATGTCTAAATGTGCCCAGAAACAAATTAGTGTTTGTCCATAAATGTATATTGTAAGTAATTTTAATTTTTATATAATAATCATAGTTTTAAAATAATTGTAATTTTTAGATTGAGTTTGACATGTTTGAAAAAGGACAAAATATGTCCGAAACATAACGTTTCAAATTAAATAAACAAATGACCAAAAACATATTGCCCAGTTGGTTTGTTTTCGTCTGCTATTGCAGTTTGATACTGTCATTATTGAGCAAAGCACCGCGGGCAACGCATAAACCGCGATTACGTGGGACAAGTGATTCCATATAATTTATGTATCGTGATACATACCATCTCCCAAGAAATTGGAGAAGGCAATTATTAAGACTAAGGAGTGATAAAACGAACATCAGATTCTTCAGTTGTTATCTCTTTTACTGTTTGCTCTAAATAATAGCATAATTGAATTAAGCTTAATGTACATTGGTTTTTAGGGATTTGTTTTTCCAGCTATACAAACACTTATAGCTAAATGGGCACCACCTGTTGAAAAAGGAAAATTCCTGTCCGGTATAATGGGTAACACGTTGGGTACTTGCTTCACTTGGCCACTTGTTGGAGCTGTTACTATGAAATGGGGATGGAACTGGGGATTCCATATGATAGGGGTGCAATATATCGTTTATTGCATAATATTTTTCTTTGTTTGCTCTGACAGTCCGGACAGAAGTAGATATGTTGGTGAAGAAGAACTGAAATACATAACAGAAGCACAAGGATCCTCCGTCAGCAAGAAAAAGGTTAGTGATATTTGGAACACACTTTGTTAATCAATCTTTCTATCGATGATAATACAATAGTCACTAGTCACATACTCGTATATAAATTCAAGTCATAATTAACAAAACTGCCGATAAGCAGAAGCTCTACTCATATAGACAAAACGTCCAAACCAGAAATTTCCCTTTCAGTGCCGTGAATATTGTGTTTCGTATGTCTGCCTGTCGTAACACAACCCTCCCCCTATGAATCTGACCGTCCTCAGCCTGGACACTTTTTCACTGCCGTAGTCTATCTACACCATCGATCATTTCTTAAGTAAGATAGTGAGAGGAGCAGGTGATAGGAGTTCATTAAGTAGGCAATCACCTCCTCAAAGATATTTTCAGGAAGATTCCCCGTTAAAAAACAGCGACCCTAGAGGATAATTTTCTTTGGTAGATTGTCTTAACAGGGAATCTTCCTGAAATGTCTTTCGAAGGATGATAACCTAGTTAATAGACTCATATCACTAGTCCTCTCACTTTATTCCTTAGCTAATATCCTTCTAAGTCATTGTTCACCTTGGTATATATTTTCAGGTGCGACAGTACCGGATATTGCAGATTCCGACACCGATTCATTTACAGGTACATCTTTAATCGGTACGGTACATGGAGCTAATCAAAAGCTCTATCTACTTCCGCATCTTCATCCATATTTCCCCAAGGTCTATTTCTATTTCTTCAGTTTCTATTTCCTCTAAACGATACCTCTCTACCGTGGACTGTTGTCGAGGATATTGCCACTCTCCATGTACGGTTGCTCGTAGATTTAAATTCATCTTCATTAATGACCACGCGGTGTAAGTTGGATGAAACTTGATCTAATGAGATCAATGCCAGTACGAAATCAGCTTGTATGTTTGTCACTAGTTCCACTTCTGCAGCCCCCACATCACTGGTGACGATACGAAGCCAGACATCGTGGGCCATTGGCTGGTTTTTGTATTGCCTCAAATCTCTGGACGCACCAACGGAAGTGTCGAATATGATGTGTCGGTCTTTGCCACTGACGGTACTCTGGATGATTCAACTGTCATTGTGTTCGCAAATCTCAAATTGTTTGTTACCCTGAGAGCAGCTGGTGGATTGTTATCATTATTAAAGCATCTGGATAGCTAGCGTTCTGGCACTCTATGTTTACAGAAACTGCTCTCACTCCTTGTCTGTATTCTATTTCAAAAGCACAGATTTTGTGGATTACTTTAGTGCCTCTTAGAACAGGGGTTCCCAAACTTTTTCTTAGGCCGATTTAATTACCGAATTATTTGGCGGACCAACAAAAAACGAATAAAGTCAAAACAATAATCCCGATTTTTTTAATAGTACACTAAATTAAACATAAATATAAATCTTTAATTATATATTTATTTTAAAAAATAACTAAAATCCATCTTATTATATAATAATATAAATATTTAACTGTAACTGCAATAATTATAAAATCACAAATTTATTAACTCGAAAGTAAAATCGATATCGCAGGCCGCATTTGGCCTGCGGGCCGCACTTTGAGAACCCCTGTGTTAGAATAATACACACCACACTTGTAGAAAAGTCTGTATTAGTTCAAAGATTGCAAATGTTTCACGGACTAGATCTGATCCCGTTCTCTATAGCAATTATAACAATGTAAAAATTCAAAAGTTTTTCTTCAAGTCTGGTGGTTACTACCAGGTAGGCTTGGGTCGTTCGTGAATGAGTCGTTCAAAACGAACGACTCTTCTACATGTGCCACGAATGGGCAGCACAGTTTAGTCAAATAGCTCGTTCAGTTCGCCATTAATAGAGTCATTCGACTCGAGCGAGTCGAGAGTCATAGGATTTGCTAAACGTTCAACGTTCAATCACGAACTAGACTCGTTCATCGTTCAATCTTTCGATCGGCACTGTCACCTCGGCTCGGAGCAGTGGAGAGAAAAGAGCCGTCAGCCGTCTGGTTCATTAGATGAAAGGTATTTTAAAATTTAGTAGGAAGGTTTTATTTTCAATGATCCATAAATGGGTATTTTAAATTTTTATTATGACATGACTAAGGCACAGGATTGTTATTGTTTTGCAGTGTTTTTGTTATATAAATTTCTATTTGGGCTATAAGTAAGCATAATAATTTTATTTGTTTTTAATGTTTAGAGTTTTTTTCTTATTTTTGTTACCAAATAATACAAAAATAAAAATGTTGTATTTACGTAAATTAATGATCTTTAAATTATGACTCAGCAAAACTTTAATATTAGTTTGAGCAGTAAACTACACAAGTAGAGACATTATGTAACTCCGCCTAAGGCTAAACGGCTGTGTTTTAGGAGATCGTTTAATTGAACGACAATGACTCGTTTTGGTGAGCTGAACGAAATGAGCCGGCTCACTAAAAAGAGTCATAAAACCCAACGCTACTACCAGGATATCCATAAAATCAAAGTGAGATGCCCCAATTATCGTTCAGGAAACAACAACCTTACACTTCAAGGATCGAATACATTAGCCTCGTCTAAACTGAAGATATGTAGAACTGTAATTGTAAGATATAAAAGCGTCTAGCAGACTGGCAATATTTTTTGAAACTGCTGTTTCATAGCTCTACACCCTTGGATCAAAAATCGTAATGAGTCTGAAACTCCTTTGTTGTCGAACCCCCAAGTTGATTTTTTCTACACCTTATACTATACAAGATAAATACAAATATATTGTGATGTAAAGGATAAAAAATCAACTTCAATGGGCTGTAGTCTGAGAACAATTAACTTTGAAATATATAAAGATTTTTCAATTTACTTTAAGAAACTGTATACTGAAAGCAAAGGACTTTTAAGGGTTAGGGCGATGTTTGGTCAATTGTTGACCATAAATTAAATTTTCAATGTTCCTTCGCCCACCTCCCCCCTCCCCCGACATACTATTCAATTTTTCTTGCCTTCAATCAAAATGTACAAAATACGCCCCTGCCGTAAGTACTCTGCCGGTTTAGAGACATTACTATTCTCTGAATAGCTTTATTAGATAACAACGAATCGGTAAAAGGTTTCACACTAATGCGGTACACTGTATACATACATTGGTAATAATAATTAATTCAGATATTATATATTGCCAACAGCAGAAAATATAGTGCGTGCTTGTTATTGTTTCATGATAATTTTTATATTTTAGGCAAATCCTCCATTCACAAAAATATTTACATCATTTCCTTTTTGGATTTTAACTATATTCCATTTTGGTAATCTTTGGGGACTTTATGTGCAACTAACAACCGTACCGAAGTACATGGCTGAAGTTATTGGATTCAATTTAAGATCTGCCGGTGGTTTGGCCGCTTTGCCTCAACTTGCCAAATTGTTCACAGGCATATTTTTTGGAAACTTGGAAGATTTCCTGAAATCCAGAAATATTGTGGGTACAAAACTTATCAGGAAAGGTTTTGTAATTTTTTGTAAGTCTTTGTTATATATTTACTTTTCTAAACGGTTTTATTTAGCTTGCCCTGTTTATTTATTTATTTAGTAATTCCCTTCCTGTTGACGGACTGATCTGATATTTGGCGCACACATTTAGTTCTGATGGCAATACAATTTAATACATTTTGTATCATTGTAAACCAAGATGGCCGCCACCGCAAAATGGCGGATTGCATGTTCTTTCAGAACTCCCTCAATATGGGCATCAAATGAAAGGGTTAGAATAAAAGAATAAAGCTCACTATGAAAAACAAGAAAATACAATATGACCGCTAATAAAATGGCGGATTAAGTATATATTTTTTCACACCCCTTCAATATGGGTATCAAATGAACGATTTTGTATCTTGTCGAGAACTGTGTGGCTACGTGAGGTAGATTAACAGTAGAAAGAAGAGTATAATCTAACAAAATAAAAAAACTAAAAACTTGAAAATAAATTAAGTAAAAGTAAAAAAGACAACATTCATGTTAATAATGTACTAAAAGCTAAAAATTATTCGTTAGGTCCTAGGTACCACTCATCACACCAATCTCCTCAACAATCTAGGACATTAATCAGACAAAAAAAGTAAAATCGTTGGGCTCATCGAATTTCTACCAAGCCAACGACTATATCATAATAAATGTTATTTACCTACATATTTACTCAGGTTACGTTACGGCTAACGATTTTATTTTTTTGCCTGATTAATGCCATAGATTGATGAGGAGAGTGGTGTCATGAGTGGTACCTATGACCTACCGAATTATTTTTTTGAGTTTTTAGTACATTATTAACATGAATATTGTCTTAATATTAAATAAAATCGTTTAACTTAAAAATCTTTATTACTTAATTTTTACTATTAAATATTAAATTTTATTTACATAATAGCTATTTTGACAAAAATATCCCACAAAAGAATCAATCACGATAGAGCCTAAAGCCCAACCTATTTGTAAATCTCAGTATGGAATTTCTTATAAGCAAAGGTAGATTATTGGAGGATGAAATTGAAAGATTGTTGGAAATTAAGTTAATCGCCCTTTTATGTGCGCTTGCTCAGCACAGTGGCGCTTGTATCCAAAAGAAAAAAGGGTGAAAAAGTAATAAAGATTATAGAGGACTAAACAGCTAGAAAAATATTATCCACTATCAAATATTGTTAATGAACTAACACTAGATTTTACGTCATTGGGATTAACAGTAGAGTCTTTTATGGATTTTATTTGGATGATATAGTAACACGAATATATAACTCCGACGGACCAAGAGAACAGCTGGTGACAGATTGTGCCACCAATTTCTCGCTTCTGCCTCGAAGGGGGTTAAAAAGTATGTAATTGTTGAATGCAATGAGAAGAAATTTCCGAGAGGTAAGCGTAGCTACCCTTAGAAAGATTCGTTTTCCATTTTCCGAAAAAAAGATGTTTTGCTCCGATTTTCTCGCCTCTGTCATGGTAACTAAATGAATTCTATGACACAACCATGCTTCAAATTACGATAGGCATAAATGTCGGATATGGCCAAAAGGTTGAGATAAGCACGTCATACTGTAAAGAAATGTAACAGTACTCCTCGATTTCCTCGCCTCTGCCAATCGGAACAATGAAAGTTGATATCGAGAGTCCATAAAAATTTGGCATGAAGTTTGCAAATGGCCAAACAAGATTAACCCTAGTAAGATAAACTTATTTTTTTGTACAGAAAAGATAAACAGGCGCCTCAGAGGCGCCAAATTTTAAGTACTGATTTATTTACATATTTAAATAGAAATACTTTTTTTATGTATGAATTAAATGTTACATTATTATTAATTAAAAAAAACACAAATAGGTATTATTATTTGTTTATTCTAAGGAATAATGTTAAATTTTCAAAAATGTAACAAAAAGTAGAATTTTTTTACAGTACTAACAATTTTAAGTTTTTTTTATGAATAGCTAACTTTTTATAACATTTTGTCTTACTAACTAATAAGTTACAATATAATCAGTCTCAAATCACAAAAAATACTGAAAAAATCTCAATTTATAAACATTTGTTGCAAACATCTTTTTTATGTTCTCCACATACGGTATTTTTACATTTCGTACAAGTCATCTTAGACATTCTCTTTTTTTTTGTTGTACAAATGCTACAATAACGCCGCACTTTAGTCGGAGGTTCTTCATCAGCTTCTTGAGAAAGTTCTAGATTAGCCTCTGGTACTTGTGGTAGGATCTTCTCTATATTTTCTCTCAAACTTCTTTGCAAAGTAGGAATGCGCAGTCTAGATCTCATCCACGGTGCACACAGTTCGATCGACAATTGTTTCATGTACTCTCTACGGTTTATTGGTTTTTCTTGTTTTGTTAAAATATTGTGAGTGTAAATTATATAAGAATTGACAAAAGCTATGTTCAACATGCCATAAAACATTGTCATCGGCCATCTGTTAGTTTTCCTAGAACAAGACATCGAAGAACACATCTGATCAAAAGTATCGACGCCGCCTTTAGTCTGGTTGTAGAACATAATGATCTCAGGTTTACCAGTTGTTGGATTTATTGCAACATCTTCATCGCACGATGACAACATATACACCATCTTTGAAGGCTTCGGCTTGTATGATGCTAGGGTCAAAGGTCCATCAAAACAGAACATAGATGTACCAACAGGTCGAGAACGAGTGTTTTTCAATTCTTCAGGAATTTCCCGTTTGTTTGACCGAATAGTACCCACAACTGTCAATTTATACGGTTCCAGAAGCAATGACTTTGAAACAGGGATAGATGTGAACCAATTGTCACATGTTATATTGCGGTGGGAACCATGAACTGGCTGAGATAACTCCTTCAAGTAATACTTTCCTTGCGGCAAACCATTTGTATTTGTAGCTTTTCCAATGTATGGCAAAGCATTTATCATATAATAGGTCCCACTATCGCACATCATAGGAATTTTTATACCATACTTATTTGGTTTATTTGGTATGTACATCCGAAATGGACATCTACCACGAAAACCAAGTAGTTGTTCATCAATAGTGACATTACTTCCTGGGGAATAATTCATTTTGCATTGAGCTATAAACATATCCCAAACCTTTCTAATTGGAATAAATGGATCTTGCTGGCGACGATCAGGACGTAAAGTTTTGTCGTCCATTCTGAGACACCTGACAATAAAGTCAAACCTATCTCTACTCATTACTGCCACATATCTTGAACCAGTAAATGAACTGTCAAACAGCTCAACTGTTGATAAATGATTATCTTTCATCGCAGCGCTCAGAGTAAGTAGTCCTATGAAAGATTCGATTTCAGTGGCATTTGTGTCTGCAAATGTCAAACTAGTCATAGTATTAGAACGTTTATTCGATATCTCTACATTGGTCCACTGAACAATTTCTTGAATGATTTCTTCCGTAATAAATAATTTGAAGCATCCAAGTGGTTCAAAAATATTTCTGCACATACGACTAGGACCTCTATTTGAGCGAACTATATTGATCGCAGCTGTTCTGCCACTACTTTGCCCTTTAGAAGTAGCCCAAACATGCCTGCTCTTACCTCTAATCACTCTTTGCGGCGGGATTACTATGCGGTGGTCATGTCTTTGATTTTCAGAAGTTGTTGAGGTATCATTCGGACTTTCTTCGATAACTTCGTCTATGTATTCATCTTCAAAATCACTCTGAACATTATCTTCATTTATATCGTTCTCCGTCTCGCTGTTACTGCCATCCTCGGTCTCTTCCTCTCCCTGCATCAAAAAATAAACAAGTTCGCTGTCATCCAACCCTTTTCTGCGCGCCATGATGTTAAAACGTTCCTAAAAACCATTTTAATTAATTTAGTAATAATAAAATATCTTTATATTTACCATAAATGCGTAATAATAGGTAAAAAGTAAAAAAAACTAAATCACTAATAAATGTGCGAAAGTTACACAGAAGATAAACTTGCGCCTCTGGAGCGCAACGCAATGTCATAGCGGCGAAACTAAAGTACTTACCGAACAGCAGCGGTCGTCCCTCGGGCGTGTTGATTGACGACTGAGTTAGCTCGAAAACACAAGTGTAAACTCGCGCGGGTTAAAAAGAGACAGCGATATATCTGTTTCGCGGGCGCCTCTGAGGCGCAGTTTATCTTTCTAGGGTTAAGGACAAGATTACTTCAAGTTTCCACAATATTTTCTGTTCCTTAATCTTGGCCACTGGTAAACCTTATGTAAATTTTTTGTGGACTACTCTCGAAATCAAGTTTTATTCTTCCGCTTTGCAGCGTATTGTTTACTTTTCCTTATAGGATCAAATCCGTATCTTAACTTTCTGACCACATGCGACACTTAGGCTTAGGCTTTGATGCTTGGTTGCATCACAGAATTCATATAGTCAACATGGAAAAGGCGAGAAAATAGGTTCTAGTGCAAATTTTACCTTATTGTGTTAAAAAATAACACACTTTGCGACCCTTTTCGATGAAGAAGCTAGGAAATGGTGAATTAAAATATGTCACCAGTTGACGGTCTAATACGAGTATAAACCGAATAAGAAAAGTATTTGAAAAAAATTAAATAATCGATGTTAATATTAAACTGAAGCGGAATAAATGTAATTTTATTGTGTAAAAAGTGTAAAATTTAAGACATATTTTAATAAAATAAGGTATTTTATTTTGATTACTAGCTGACCCGGCGAACTTCGTAGCGCCCTATAATCAAGAAATATCTATTACCTTTTTATCTGAATTAAGTGTTGCTGTTGGTATATTAATAAATCAAAATTATGCCTTGCAATATTGACAAACAACGTTCATTGGTCCAATAGCAATGATATGCAGTTTACTGTAGTCAATTTCTTTGTTATAATTAAATGCAGCTCTATAGGGCTTAAACGCAACGCTTCTATTTTGTTGGTTTCGGTTCCATCGATTCCGTTCAACTTCATTCCGCATTTCACGTTGCTCATCAGTTTGACTTGCTCTTGTATTTCTTTGACTTGCAGCACTACGGGTTCTGCGACTTAAGCTTGTACGTCTAATTGCCGGCATTTTTAGAAATAAAAATTCAACTGAAAATTGAAAAAAACTATAGTGCCTAGTCTTTTGTAAAAGTATCAAAATGGTCTATTAAAACTTTCCAACACTATATTAATTTGACTAACCTTGTTGAACAAACACTTCAGAAAAAAACACACAGTACAAATTATCCTGTAGAACCCAAGTGAAAAGTACACTAAGAAATGGTAAATGAATTATGTAGGTATTTTGTTATTATAACTCCGACCACAGACCAACTCAGACCGATATATTTGCAAAGAGCATGTAAACTACGTTTCTTTGTTTTAATGTCAACTACGTGAACATTACTGCCAGTGACACATTATTTTATTAAAAAAGTGAAATGTCCTAATTTCCTGCGCAACTTTCGTAATTTTTTCTTACATAAGAACCTTCTCCTAATAATAACAAATACAACAAAAAAATAATTAGTGAAATCGGTCCAGCCATTCACGCGTGATGCCGTGACCAAGGGAAAAATTTGTACGAGTAGTAATTGGCGAAAACACTATTTTTTTATAGAGAAACTCTCTGATCAGATTAACTGAGAAAAAACTGGTCTACGGACCTGTCAACTCTCTTTCCTGTATAATATAAGTGAATATATGTTGTAGGCTAGTTATCCGTTGGGTTTGACGTTTAGATTCCCTCCGAGGAATTTGATTACTAAGGGATAGTTGTGTGTTCAATCAGGCTCGAAATTGACCATGAATACACAAGGGACACTACTGATTTACTCCCTTTGTATTTGCATTCAATAACAACTTCCAACAATAACAAAGATTTTTCAATTTTAACAATCACACATTTCTCCATACAACACTGTTTTTGAGTCTGACGAAGTTTTGCAACAGTACTCCGTTCACTAATGTTCAAAAACTACAATAGCCGATTGACGCCACATTTCTTCCAGCAATTGTCCTACATTCACGATGCTTTAAGAACAATGATATGTGAATTAAACGAGCTTTTACCCAAGTAGCAACGTTTTACTTTCACCAAGAACTTTAACAATTAACTAAATTAATACGACGATTTACTATTTAGAAGTATTAACTAACACTGTTTCTTTCCACGGTCTACATTACAAAAATGCATTACGACCTTAGTTGAAAACCAAAAACTAAATAACTACCATTAAAACTACATTTGCATCGTTTTAGATACGCAATCTACAAAGCAAACTAAAAGTATGCTTCACGAGGACATATTTTACTTCTTCTCTTCTACGTTACTACTGCGCACAGGTTTCGAGACTATTTTCTTTTGGTTCTAGATTAAAAACATTGCTGTCAACTGAGCGTTCTGTTGGTTCATAGACTAATAGTTCTAATGCTAATGCCAGTTTACGCTGTTGACTAAATCAGCCGTTAGAGTGCGCCACTACTCATCTCTTGTTAGGTACTCGAGGTGATTTAACCTTTTTAAAAGAAAACTTTGTTTTCGAACAGAATTGCTATCGAACAATGTTTTTCTAGAGTTTTTTATTAACCCTGTTTTTCTTTAATCGCTTTTTCAATCTCCGAACTCAGAGCCCTCGTCGTCTATTGCTAATTTTTGTGCTAGTTGTTTCTGATGGTGTCTTGTCCGCTCAGCATTTTATATTTTCCCATTTTGGTTCAACATCCTCCTCTGTTGATATCTGTTCTAAATAAACAGTATAAATGCGAGCTGTCAGTAGAAAGGGGATCTGTGTATTTTTGCTTCGTTGATAGAGTCTTATGACTTACACTAAACATTTTTGGTCTATTTGTTTTTACTCATCATCCTCCGAAAAGCAATGACATTTTGGGGTGTCTTTTGATATTCATTTCTACACCCAAAAGGAAGTTATGATATTGTTACGTATGTTCAGCTGTTCTGGGGCTAAATTAATGGGTAAACAATTTTTATCGTTATCCAAACACTTCGTTACCCATTCTATTAAGTAACATAATTATGTTATCTGGCAGCAGATATCTTTCTACAATGTAAAGCAATGCTTCTGCGACAGGTATTCTCTCCAATGCTGAGTTGATTATTTCGGACAATAATAAGTTTTTCCATTTTGAGTTTTTTAGTATTCGTTCTCTCTAGTCCCATTTTGGAAAAGTTAATAATTTGACATTTTTCACATTTCTGGATATTATTGATTTTTGTAAGAAATGATAAAATTTCAATGCAGAAATAATTCAAACATTTTATATTTTAGCACATATTATACCGGGATTATGTTTGATGGCTGTTACCCTTGCCAAATGTAGTGCCACTTTTAATGTCGTTTTATTGGTGGTCAGTATGGGATTTAATGGAGCAATAACTAATACAAACTTGCGGAATCCACAAGATCTAGCCCCAAACTTTGCAGGGACATTATTTGGAATTATGAGTTTCTTCGGTGGTTTCACTGGATTCATTGTACCAGCTATACTTGGACAATTAATTAAGGATGGGCAAGTAAGTAAAGTTTATACAATTTATGAAATTTAGCAACGTTTTTGGAGAGTCATTTTTGAAATAACCTAAATATCAACAAGAGCACAGTGCTCGACTAGTTGATTCTGAAGCTCCCTTTTGACTGTTCATTCGACCGATTAGTTGCCATGATCCATATTTATTCTTTGTTTCACAAGATATGATACTTTCCTTCTTTTTCCTGTTCTTTTTCAACTAATAATTTGCCCCAATCAATTTTGTGTATAAAATTATCAGTTTGCAAATTTTGATTGCTCTATATATTTTCTGAGTTGTTGTTTTGATATTATTTTTCCTTACTAGAGAGGTCTTAACAACTTAGAATTCAGGCGAATTAATCTCACAAATTGCTTAAACAAAACTCTGAAAAAACACTGTTAATCAACAATTCCTCAGTAGGTATCAAAACATCACATCACACATATCTTATAGTTTTTCTATAAGAAGCCAACTAGTATTCAAGCCAATTTCGACAAATAGCCCATGTTACACCTTTATTTTCACTTATTTAACTTATTTGTTTTTCCGAAATCTCTGTTAAGAGAGAAAATCCAAATCATAATAGTTATTTATCTCCTTATTCAGAAAGTACTATAAGATCTATTTATTTTTCAGAGTGGTCTTACAGAATGGGGATACCACTTCCTCCTTGGCGGAATTGTCTACATTTCTTGTGGAGTGATCTTCATAATATTCGGTTCAGTTAATCTTCAGCCATGGAACGAAATCAAAGAATCATCTGACGAATAATACACCATATGTTAATGGCAATTTTCAAAAGTTGTGAAATAAATTCATACTGTAATACAATTTTATATAAAATATATGTCAAATTCGTCATAATACAATTTACAGTTCACTAAATTAGACTAAGCAAAATTAAAACTTAGCATTCAAAACATATATGTAAAACAGAGTTTTACAAAAAATACGTCTCCAGGTCATATTTATTTAACTGTCACAAAAGATTTCACAACTATTGTAAATATAAGATGGCCGTTGTGTTTGTCGACAATTCTGGAATTTTGTCAGTATTATATTAAGTAAATTATTTTACATACCATTGTTTCAAAAAATATCTCTCTTGGAAATTTCTATATTCTACCGGTACTAAAACCATAGATATCCATCAACCTAATTCAAAACTAGATATAAGTAAGATATAACAAAATTACATCACATAAATATAGCGGTACCTAATACTTAATATAGAGTACTTGAGGCCTAGAGAAAAACGTATTGCACAGTGAGAGGGAAAAAACCGAGTGGACGTCTATGCCTCATTAAGCACAATCATGTGGCTGATTGGTGCATCATTGCGTCAGTCAAGTGACGTATAGCCTTTGATCTATAGAAAGACAGATGCGTTCAGTCGGTTTCCTTCCGCTTGCATCTAGCATTACGATTTCACTTGTATAGGCGCCCATATTCCACCTAATCTATCTTAAATTATTACCTTGATGACCCCAACGAACTTAATACCTGCACAGAATTTGAAAATATATTGTTGCATAACGTCAAAGCATAAAGTAAAACAAATGTTTCCTTACTACTTCTCCGATTTACCCCGTCGTCCTAGTACCTGCTTAAACTTTGTTTGAACTCGCTGGCCCGACACCTCAAACGACGGCCTCAGATCCTGGTCGCCGCTGTGTTTGGCTCGGTCGTCCCACGAGTTTATCCTCAAACCTCGAATGTACACACCACAGTGTTAGCCACTGTTACAGCATTATCTATAAACCTACCACATTAAAGCTTACGCAATCTGCGGCAGGCGCCTGGCCTCTAGGCCGAAACAACCCGAAGTCCATTCCTCTAATATGCAGACGGTGTGCTAGCGGACCTACTCAACCCACCGCGAAGACGGCGACGAGCACAGTTTTTTGAGGGTGCAGGTGTAGACTAAGGTAGGATCTGCCTCGGATTCTAGACTGTTCATTTCCACCAGGAATGGGACCCTCAGTCCGACTGCTCAAACGGCCGTCGTCTACCGTCCTATGCTGCAAGAGTGAATGCATCGTACGACCGACTAACGAGGATCGACCATCCATCCAGGGGTACATATGATTCGATTAGACAACTTGTATCATGAAAATACCACCACCAAGTCACACCAACCCTTATTCGTAGTTAAAATTTTCGCGATTCTAAAATCTAAAACTTATACCATGAATTAACTCTAAAAGTGCTCGGAGAAGTTCACCAATACAGCAGTATCACCTGTATATGTAATATTATCACTTAGAACTCCATTAATTTTAATTCCTGTGTAGCCCTCTTCCAAGATTAATTGAAACTTTTTTCCACCTATACCTTGAATAGTATCGACTATAACATACATCCTTGGAGAAGTTAAATGTGTCCGTTGTTAATTCTCACTGTTGCAGGCTGATGCCAATATAATTGTTGAATTATTCTGATGTCTTCAGAATCTATGCCAATCTATAGCTTTTCCAAAAAAATGTCATGTCAATTATTATCAATAGCCTGCTCATAGTCTATAAAACATATACGTTGTTGTTACAAGGGATTTCATGGAAAACAGCGCCTCTTTTATACCCAGACCTTGATATAACCGAACTGGAAAGACCTTGAATGTAGGCTCATAATGCTTATAAGTATGAAATCTATCCAATTTTTAGGGATATTTTTCTTGGGTATCTACATAAAGGTACACTTTAATCAATCCCATGGGATTTTACCTGATTCGTACATTCTATAGCGCAGGTAGGTTAGAAATCACGGACGTTATGTCCTCGAGTTTTCCTGTTTTTCAAATTTTTAAGTTCTCATCGTAGTTCTGTCTCTAGAATTTAAGGACCAGTTATTTTCTCTTGAGTTTTTCTCGTGCAGGGTTTATCCTTTAATTTAGTATAATATTACGTCAAATGTGCTCCATATATCTTGTTTAAAAATGACTAGCCAGAATCACACTGCTTGTTCAGAGGTCGATAACAGAAGAGAGCAATTAACCACGAAAACAATTTAAGGCAGCGATTTTTAAAAGAGTAATTTTGGTAGCTACAATCCGCATAAAAAACTCCCAAAGAAAAAGAAAACAAGAAATTTGCTTCTAGCAATAATAATTGAACACTAATCAATCTTCTAAAGCTACACGGCTACAAACACATTTTGTATTCAGTCCACTTCTTATCACTTATTATTTCTCTGCCTCAAGGGCAAAGACTTCAATCTGCTGCTGTATTAGTTCTTAATTCCTGAATTTCGGGAGAGATAAAATACATTCCGTGGAAAATTACTCAAAGTTCCAAAATATATGTGTTCAGTGTGCCTTGTATCTGCAGAAACATATAGACCTGTGACATATTAAAAAAAAGAACATGAATACAATAAATTGACAAACCAAGTACTAACGGATATTGGTAACCAGCTGACAAAATGGCATCATTTTGAATTCTTAAAGAGTTCATATTTAAGATTTGCACATCATACGTCACATAATATTGTCAAACATTTTAATATTAAATTTTGCAATAGTGTTTTTTTTTCATAAAGCTTACTTACTGCCATTAACAACGGGGCTGACCTAGAGCCTGAAACGATAGGAAATAGAAAGCAATTTCAAGTGTGTGTGTTATTCCCAATAAGTGCATGAACACACAGATAATATCCTACAATATACATCCATTCCATACATATTATATGTACGGGAAAACTACTTGACAACTCTATAGACGTACTTTCCCTCAGTTAATCCTGCGAGAGAGTTTTACTATGAGAAGGTAACTTATGTACTTACTACACCTTGATTTTCAATTACTTATCTGTAGTTCTGGGAAACCATTGTGTGGACCGAATATCCAAATGAATATTCAAAATAAAACTATCTCTATTCATGAATTTCAAAAGGCCCAGTTCAGACTAGCCTATAACTTATTGCTAATTATTTGATATTTAATTACCCAATAAGAAAATTAATTTCTCCAACCTCTTACGAAAAACACTAATAAAGATATCGTGATCTTTTTTGGGTCAGAATTAATTGCTAATTAATTCCTCTTCAACTATACAAAAAATATTTATTGTTCCAACTACAAAATTTTGGTTAGAGTGGCATAAGAGTTATGTTACATTAACCAAACTCATATCTCCGGGTCTTATAAGAATATTGGAATGCTTCTTGTGCTAAAAATAATTTCTAATTAATTGTTTTTTAACTCCACAAAAGAATATTCAACATATTTCGCTCCAACCCCTCCGAAAAATTTTGGCAAATGTGACATGAGTTATGTTACATTAACCAAACCCATATCTCCGGATCTTATAAAGATATTGGAATGCTTCTTGGCTAAAAATAATTACTAATTAATTACTCTTTAACTCCAGAATAGAAAATTTATTTCTTCAACACCTTTCGAAAAAACATGGATATTGTGGCATAAAACTTATGCATTAGTCATACCCATACCTCCGGATTTAAAAAAGATAATGGGGTGTTTCTGTGCTACGATTTTTTGGGTATTATTTTGGATGTTCATTTAGCTTTTCGCTACCAACAATAGTTTCTGAAAAATACAAGTAACTAAAATAATCGAAAATCAAGGTGTAGCACCTAAGAGTAGTTTGTCGAAACTGCCTCGATGCTATTTATCATCTCAGCTGTCGGCGACTTGACTTAGGTGTTTGTGCTTACCGGGCGATTCTCAATTATGTAACTCACTAGTTGCATTGTTATAAAAAAAACTCTTTCGCAGGATGAACTGAGAGAAAGTAAGTCTACTAATTTGTCAACTAGTTTTCCTGTATGATATGTATGGATGTATTTTGCGTTACAGTTATCTGGTTCCTTAACAAAGTCCCAAAAATTGTATGTACAGTGTACTTTGTGGCTGCCGAAAACATATACCGATGAAACATCATGATCTCTCCAAATAAGAAACAAAGAACAGCAATACAACGTCTCAAAGAGATATATAGACAGATCAAGATCAGATTGGCAACGCATGTACTCACGGATAATGGTATATCCAAAATGGACTGGAATAAGACAAGGATATTACTTAAAGAAGAAGTCAGCAAAAAAGGGAAAATCAAAGAAAATCTCTGCATGTTGTTAAATGATGGCAAAATTGGGACACCCTCTATAGAGATACGAGTCTCGTGACAACAGGTCCTGCCAAATTGCTAATTTTCATGGTGAACAATCCAATATCGGGAGAGTTCACAAGGTTTGTCCTAGGTTTTCCCTTATGATTTTAATGGGATCACTTAATCAATACAATTCTTTGATAGCATTAATATTGCCAAACATGTTAATTTTACATTTTAGAATTGTGTTTCTTATCCATTGACAATGAAGTCTGACCTATACCCCGAAAAGTTTGAAAATATACAGCAATTTTCTTGACTTGTGGTGTTATTTCCCAAAAAGTGCTTAAACATTGAAAAATATGCCAGAAATATCTTTTAGAAAACAACTGCCAAATGAACATCAAAAAGGAAACTTCAAAGTCAATTAATCAATCACCTGACATGGCGAGAAACGTTAAGCCTAGTATATTTTACAGTCAAAAACATTGTTCGACAACAATTCCTGATAAGGAAACGAAACGTCACATCAGACTGATAAGTATTGCACAAAATACATCTAAACATATTATACGTAAAACTAATTGGCAAATCAGTGACCCAGTTTCTCGTTAATCCTGTGAGAGATTTTTTTCTATAAGAAGGCAACTAGTGTTCCGGGTAGTTTCCACAAACTGCTCTTGGAGACTACACTTTGATTTTCAATAACTTAACTTATCTGTATTTTTCAGAAACCATTGTGTGGAGTGAAAACCCAACTGATCATTTTAAGTAACTAGTATTAATTGCTCTTCAACTGCACAAAGAGTAAATTTATTGATCCCTTCCGAAAAACTTTTGTTTATCTGAGATGCTTAAAAAGTCTTATGCCATGTCACATTAACCATGGTTTTTCGGAAGTGGTTGGAGCAACAAATTTTCTTTTTTATGCAGTTGAAGAACAATTAAGTAATTACCAATTCATTCTAGCACAAGAAGCACCCGAAAATCGTTATTAGATCCGGGGTTATGGATATGGCTAATAAAGCATAAGTCCTATGCCACATTAGCCAGGGTATCAAAGAAAGGGTTGAAACAATTTTTTTGCGTAATTAAATAGCAATTAATTAGCAATTAATTATAGACAGTCTGAATTCGGCCTTATGAAATGGACGATGTGGCGTAATGGACATAGTTAGAATGTCAGATTCAGAAAATGAATTCATTGCACTTCTGCATAAACTTAAGAACTATATATGTAGGAAGCTGTACTACTTTTCAGCTTACAACGTAACCACTTTGTTCGTACATATTCGTTCGAAAAAAATTCTTAAGAATAAGTCCGAACAAATTTTCATACGATTTTTTATCCAGTTTAACCAAGGGCCTTAAACTGGAACTAACTCAGAAAATGTGGGATATATCCGATGTATGACCACCATAGTGATACTATACGTTTATCGTACACAAATAAACCCATCAAAATTCATTATAAATAACTAAATAAAAAATTTAATATATTTTATGGTAAAACGAATCTTTATCCAAATTAATCTCCCAAATAGATAGTAAGCGATACCACTAACGTTTGAAAATACAGCGCTGGTTTGTTTTGGACCTTGAACGATATTGTTTATAGTGTGTGTGAGTTGTATTGTATGTGTGCTTAAGAATATGAACTTTGAAACGTAGATACCTATTATCAAATATGATATAATTTTTGCAATTTTTTAAATAATTCGATGGCAATTGTAAGTGTGTTCTGGCTGATAATCAGATACAGTTCCTAAATCTTGAAATGTTCCAAACTTATCGTTCTATTCGTTCGTTAAACAAGATCTTTGCGCGGCCCGCGTTGCTATCTCGACATACACCTCTAGCTAGTCAGGCTTGTCAAGTCGAACTTAATTCAACGAATGCAAAAATGTCTGAAGTAGACGGAAATACTGTGGTGGCACAATCGTTGAAAAAGCAAGTAAGTATTTGTTTTTATTGACAAGTTACCTGAAGTGTTTGATACATTATTTTAACCTATTCTGGATTGTATAAATAGATTTGCCTTGTTGTCATGCTAAAATTAATATTTACCCAACAAGTTTATTTTATTTCCTGTTATCGCTGAAATATCTATATTGTATTTCATAAATACTCTCTGAATTCTACAATTATTTATATTAACAATAACAATACCTCGTTTGTTGCGTCTGAACTTTGAAGGTTGCGAACTCGTCTCATTATCAGTATCAATATCGTAGAACTGGCAACGTTGCCTGCCGTTGTCGATGGACTTCGTCGCCGAGTTCTCATGGGGGTAACAAGGGCAATCATGTTTTCTACAATTTCTATTTAATTTAGTGAAAATTAAAACTACATGCACATTTTTTAAATATATGCATTACCGGTCCGAATCAACTTTTTTTGTTTTATAATCAAATTTATTTATGTTGGAATTTGCTCCAGTCTGCAGCCGATTTGCTTCCCTCCCTAAGCAAGAAACTGGATGCGCTCAAATTACATGTCCTTCATCTTTAATTTTGAAGATTGTTATCGTGGCACTCTCTGTTCTCTGTATTCGTACTTCGCACATTATTATTTACAATACTAATCCGAAGTCATTAAACTAAAAACTGAAATCACAGTATGAAAGTGGATTTTTCTTACCATACATTTACCTTTTCCCACATTTCCTTTGAATATTACCCGAGTATGAGGTAAACAACTTGTTAACCCCCCCCCCTTCATTCATTGTTTTAATTAACCATTTGCGGTCTGTTTGTTTTTTACCCATACCTAGTGGAATGAATTCTGTTATCTTTGTGCAAACTTGAAATCACTACTAAGGTGCAGTCTTCATATAACCAGTTCTTACCATTAAAAAGTTTGGAAGGAATCCCATTTGATTAATTTTTATTGTTCCTATAACAATCCCATTGCAAATTTTCAGCATAATCGAAACCATGGTTATACTAGTAATCCTACTAGCTATTTTCATTTTGTTTTCAAAATTTCTTTTTAAAAATGTAAGAAAAAAAACAACCTGCACATTGATACACAATATTCACTGTTGGCCATGTAAACACGTCATATTTATCGCTCCATATATACCGTTAACACTAACCTAAAATCACTACATGCCAATAGAAATTTTCACTTCTAAAATACAAATGTAACTACACTGCTGTTCTAAATTTGTTATACTGGTACTTCCTCCTCTGTATTCAATTTATTACAGCTGATTTGTGTTGAACAGCAATTGAATGTATACTGGGTTTCTAAGAAATTTTGAATAATAAACTAATTGCATAAATTTGTTACTCATGTTCTGTTTTATTTTTATAAAGGGCATCCAATATGTCTTCGGCATCATTGGCTTCCCTGTCATTGAACTGGGAATGGCCGTTCAAACTGCTGATATGAATTTCATTGGAATGAGAAATGAACAAGCCGCATGCTACGCCGCTCAAGCAATCGGTTATCTTACTGGCACCCCTGGAGCTGTTCTTGTAGTTTCTGGGCCAGGAATGCTACATACTGTAGGAGGAATGGCTAACGCTCAAATCAACGCTTGGCCTGTATTGGTGCTTGGAGGTTCCTGTGGTCAAGATCATGAAGGTATTGGCGGTTTCCAAGAGTGCAATCAAGTGAGTACAATAAATGGGGAAATTAGGAAATAAATGAAAAAAAAAAGTGTGTCCAATCGTTTTGTTAATGCATATTTGAGAAATTAGTCATTTGAGATACATTCTAAAAAGTAAATTTTCAATGTTGCTATACAATAATAATAGGTTTTACTACTTCTCGACTAATAGATTTTGTCTGATATTCCAAACCTATTTGTTTATTACTACAAACACCCCCGCAACTGTTTGAGATTTCTTTACATTTACGTAATTCAAGAGAGTCTAGTTCTATTATCGTTGACTAATTTAATGAGAGTATATTTAAATATGGAATTCGCAATTTACCTTAGTACGGTTTACTGCGTAGAAATATTGTGTGAATTGAAAAAACTATGGACAATATTTTTTCACTTGAGATAAAGACAAATTCGATTATACCTTTACCATAAAGTCACGGATTTTTGCTCCATTATTGGCAGAAAATCGAATGTATCTAATTGCTAATTAAATTTCCTTCACTTTTTTTCCACATATCTTTATATATATATAAATCTTCTGTACGTGTGTTAGTCATTGAACTCCTCCTAAACGGCTGGACCGATTTTGATGAAATTTTTTGTGTGTATTCCAGGGGGTTTGAGGATGGTTTAGATTCACAATACGGTCAACTAGATATTGTTTTTTAGTTAAATTATTTATTTAAAAATTGTTGTTGATCTTAGCACAACTTACATAGGATCCGGCAGACTGCGCTGTAGTCGCTGTGTCAAATATTCAAGAGTGTGCTTTAGTTTCAGTTACGTCTGATAGATGACGTTCAGATTATATTGTTACAGCTAATTTTTAAAAGTTTACATGGGACAGGACAACGTCTGTCGAGTCCGCTAGTTATTTGATAAAATTCGTAGCCAACCCCAGGAATAAATCGATTTATCACCCTATATACCCCAGCTATTTTATATTTATGCATTTGTTGGTAAATTGAATTAAAACTTCTGCGTACAATAATTGCCCATTAATAACTAAACAATTAACTTCTGTATACAATATTTCGGAG
Organism: Octodonta nipae; assembly: GCA_034190945.1. Taxonomy (NCBI): domain Eukaryota; kingdom Metazoa; phylum Arthropoda; class Insecta; order Coleoptera; family Chrysomelidae; genus Octodonta; species Octodonta nipae. Next base: position 190,281,008 of record CM067216.1, on the reverse strand, counting down.
GAGACTGAAACTTTTTCAAATCGTCTGGTGATATTTGGAGAGTGGAGAAATTGAGACCTTGATATCCATTTAGTTTGTCTGCGTACTTCTTTCAATCTCAAACGGTTTAATATAATGCTTTTTAGGTAGAATTGGCAAGACCCTATTGTAAATATTCAGCTAGGCCACCAAGTGTAAGTCTAATTCCACAACATGTTGAAAAGGCAGTGCGTTTGGCCAAAACTGGCAGACCTGGAGCGGTGTATTTGGATCTACCTGACAATATTTTGAAAGGTAATTACTATTTTACATACTTTTGGTATTTATTATATTTTTGTAGTTAGTTCATGTAGATTATTATTTTTTTCTAGCAATTCGACAATATTCTTCAAATGTTATAGTGATATCGTTTATTTAAAACGTACTGTATATTATGAAATAATTGTTGGCGCGGCTGTTAGCAATCGTATAACTTCAGAACGATTAAGTTCGTATTTGTACCACATGTTTTGAGACGATTGTTCATGGCTATGTTAGGATAGGTAACGCCGTAGTCAAGTTATTTGCTAGTTATATAATAATAAATCCAAATGTATGATATTTCCACAATATATTAGTGTGGTCAGCAGAATACAGTGACATCCATGAGCTGACGCTATTATCCCTACACATTAAATTTTGACTTGTGAACTTAATATCTGTTTCATCATCGATCTATTGAACATTTTCATTATTTTTGGTTAAAATGCAATTTAACTGGGGACACAAATGTTTCAGTCTCACTCTTCATCCGCTAATCATTGTAACATTGTGTAACACAGATTTTATTCAAATTAATGTTTAGTGCAACTCAGCAATCTTTCTGTTTGTAAGACATGGTTTTATCAATTTTAATGCAGATTTGTATCATGGAAATTACTAGCAAATAGGGAAAAAAGTATATCATACTTTTATATATAGAAGTATAACAAGACATGATGAATCTGAAAGTATTATGATAAACTATAAATTAATTCATAGTAAGTGCATTTAATGATTTTCCGAATATATGTTGTTTGAAAATTTTCAATTATATGTTAGTGGCGTGCAATGCACATACTGCAAGGTTGTCAAATTATTTAAAATTTCAGATATTGCGAATATTTTGCAGATTCTCAAAAAGTGTTAATGATCAAACCCCATGGAAAAGTCATAAACTCTCTTATAGTTAAATAGTTATTAAATGTATCTCTGGCTCAGCAGCATTTAAAATAATAAAATCGCGTTTCCATATTACAATTTTTTAGGGCGAATTAAGGAAGACGCCATTCCCGATTATTATGGGCCAACATTACCGCCAAAAATTTTTCCCAATCCTCAAGACATACAAAATGCAGTTAATGTTATTTCAAAGGCGAAAAGGCCTTTGGTCATTGTTGGAAAAGGAGCGGCATATGGTCGAGCAGAAAAGGAAGTAAGAGAACTAATAGAAGCCACCAATTTGCCATTTTTGGCTACGCCTATGGGAAAGGGAGTCGTTCCTGATGTTTCCCCAAAATCTGTAGCTTCAGCCAGGTAACAATATCACATTTAAAATATGAACAAGACCGAACTTCAATTATTGATAATTATTCTAACCGACCTCCATTAAAAGTAATTTTAGAAATTAAAGTCATTATTACGCATATATAAGTTCACAGTACATCAAATAATTATTATCGTAAGCTTAATTAATGCATTATCAATTAATCATAAATTAGTCATTTGTCATTTGTAATTAAGTAGGTAATAAAAGTATTGATATGAAAATGCAGATTCATAAATTTAACTTATATGAAAGGTTATTTTCAATTTCTTTATAATGATCGTATTATAGTATAATATTTGGACAAAACAGTACCTACAATATATTTATAATAATATTTTTGGTATGCAAGTCTTCTTTACACCATTCCTACTAAAATTAGTAAATTTGGTCTTTAATTCAGTTATCAAAATCGTACCATAAATCAACCGTATAATCAAAAATGTTAGGAATAAAAAACTCATATACTACCAGTGTATTTGCATTAAGATCAATAGTTAATTGATACCACATGCACATCATCAAAGTTGAAATCAGGAGTAAGAACTCTTGTCTTACCCATGTTTAGTCTGCTTCCTGTATAAGTCTCTCAGATTCAGATCTTTATTGTGATTTTGATTAGTAAATTGTTTGAGTCTTCTTTTACACCTAAGCAGTTTTGAAACAAAATTTAAGTAGAAACTAAGTTGTGAGAAATATGAAGAAAATAAGAGCACACAGCTCTCAAGAAAGAAACATTCAAAACTCTTATTACATCTTCATTGGCTGCACGTTTGGATCGGCTAAACCATCCTAAGTACCTTAATACCGGTGTTATGATGTCAATCCAATATAAGTTTTATATGTGTTATAATTTAGTTTAAACTAGTCGTAGTAGTAAATTTATAAATAAATATTTGCGAAACTTTTTTAATGACTGGTCATGTAAGTATGTGGATTACTATTTTTTTATGTTGGGGGTTTATACAATTTTACAGCTTTTATATTTGCTGGCAGCTTGTTGTAATGCCTTGAGCCATAATAAAAAAAGACATTTCGATATATTTTTTTATTAGCTCGGTTTTACGTTTAATTTTGTTATTGATCTTTTCCCGTTGTCTGTCACTTGTGTTTTGTCTTGATCATTTAAAAGCCCCAGTAGACATTGATCTGAATCTGTGAATTAATATCCTTGATATGTGAGTTATATGTTTTTTAGAGGTTGGTCGATGAAAACGAGATATTTTATGGATAATGCTCATTTGCAGTTATTAATTAGTGTATTATGTAGTTTTATTTATGTCTCTCAGTTGATCTAGTATTGTTGATGAGAATTTGGTTTATTCTATGTTTAATGTTAATACATTGCTTTTTAGCCATAAATACACGTTGCCAGTTTCCCAGTTTTTTCCGGTACTCATCAGCACAGTTTCATTTGCATAACATATGAGGTGTACATTGGCGTTTTTAATTTTAGAGATACTGTTTTCCAATTAGCGCACAATTGAGCACAGTGCGGCACAGTGCTAAGCACTGAGTGTTCCAATTACAGCACTGGCTCGCACAAATGAGCACAAGAATTAACTGTGCCTTTGGGATGTTTTATATAGGTTTACTAAGTAAACATAAAACTATATCATGAAAAATGAAGTATGTTCCAATTAACGCCCGAAAATTACGGTACAGGGCGACACAAAACACTTTGTGCTCTAGTAATTGGAAAACAGTCATTATTGAATTATTCTGTAAATAATTTACATACACATAAACGTCAATTGATAACCTATGAGTAATAACCTTAGGGTGATCAGTGTACTCTACCGGTTGGTTTAAAAAAAAACATGTTCCAATTAACGTCCTAAAATTGTCGCACTGTGCGGCACAAAATCAGTTTGTGCTCTGGTAATTGGAAAACAACCACTGTTTCTGTATATTACATGGGCGTAGCTACCGCCGTATCAGCCGTATCAATGATACGGGGCCCCCAGGCTACAGGGGCTCCTAACGCGTGTAAGCAGAAATTAGTAAAATGTTATCCACAAGGTCACCTAATGTCGTGCTTCCCGAAAAAAAAACTGTCATACATACTTATAGAGTTTTCACTTCAGAAATGTCAAAAGTCAAAAAGAGCAATCCCTTTTTTTCGGGTTAAGTGTGCGCCCAGAAGTTGGCAACATCCTACATCGGTTATTTCGGGATTCCACGTTTAAGAGAATGACTTAAACAGGCGATTATTATTTTACAATTTAAAAAGCTCAATTTCTGGCAATGATTTAGGATACAACACAAGAGTTGTCAAAAATTGACCAACTTTCTGTAGTTTTTCGATACATCTCGATAAGAGGAAATGATGATAATGTACTAAAAAATTAAAAATATGTGCCCTTTTTGGAGTTTATTGCAATGCAGAAGGATTTACAACTGAAATTTTAAATACGAATAAATAACATAGAATTGAGTAGTCTAAATGTGGTGGATAGGGTTATGATGGAGCAAATATTGTCGGGTGTATATATGTTACGGTAAATGTACACTCTTGGGAAATGTACACTTTTACCGTAAAATGTGTACATTTCCCAAAAAGTTGAACTGAATATAATGTATATGGACATTTCCCGGAAAATGTGTACTGTTACCTTCATGTTTTAAGAAAAGTTGTAATACAAATAAATTAAAAATGTTGTTGCAGTAAAAAAATATTTATTTAAATAAACATAATACAAAAGGCTTTAACAACGAAAATTATTTTCAATAAAAAATGTAAATGACAAACAAAACATACTTTTCTTTGCATATTATATAATATGTCGTAGGTTATTATCCCAATATTCATAAATACAATTTTCGTCCTAGTTTTACAGGATCAATACGATGGGAATCAAACAAATAATAATAATTACATACTTTTCTTTCTTATAACAGTTAAATGTTATAAAACTATAAAGGAACATATAGACATTTCAGAATGAAAAAAGTTTTACTCATTTTAGCAAAAATTGTATTTGTGGCACTTGGAATTACATAACATTCCAGCATTTTTACAACTGCAATTTTTGAGGGACATGTTGCTTTACAGGTGCATCTTTTAAAACCTTGTCTACCAGTAAGAGACTGCATTCCCATAATTTGATATAAAGTATTGTTCGCAAATGACGAATTCATGCCTGGAATACCGGTAGTTCGCGTACCACTACAAGTGCGCATGCGCACCACATTACTAGCACTTGCGTATTTTGTATGCTCACATTTACCAAAACGACATGGTCAGTGTGAATTCAAAGTACGTTTCCCTTATTTGAAATTGTAAATGTTAGTTGAATGCACAGTACCCAAACGGGGAGCCAAATGTGCACATTTACCGGAAAATGTGTACATTTGCTGCAATATCTACTTTTACCGTAACATATACATACACATTAAATTTAATTTTAAACTATGCAGTAGAGATGGGCAAAACTGATAAATTTAAATAACAGTTGCTATTGTTATTGCTATTTGCAAATAACAACTGAAAATAACAGATAACAGTTACATTGTTTACGCTGAAAATTGCTGTCGCCATCTCTTGGTAAGAAACTAAAATATGCAAAATTCATTTCGGTTGGCTACTAATATGATAGAGATCTTCGCATTTAGTACGATATAGAATATATTTGTAAGACTCTTATTATTCCTGCAATTTTGTATGTTTAAGAATAATATTAAACTGCAAATTCAGAACCAAAAATTAAAATACACCAAACGATCTTCTGACGTTTTATTTTTTATGCTTGGTAGTGCTGTTATGGAAATATTATATATTTAATCCTGGCGTAATTCTCAACTATATTAATGAATATATCTAACTATCCAAATTGAAGGGATTATGGGAAGAGATTGTTTGGAACTGTTGCTAAGTCGTTGTCTTGCAAAAGGCTTTTCTCAAAAACTGGAAAACTCACGTCATAGAAGGCGGTTATCTACTGATAAAGTACAAAGAAATATAATCCCACTGACCCCAATCCCATACCTAAATTATAACATACTCTCACATTCTATGGAATCTGTTTTACAGAACAGGAATATATATACAGTCTTGATAACAAACAATAATTTACCTAGACATATAGACATATAAAAAACAAAAAAGATAAGAATGACAAATTCTAACTCGTGTGTCACCAGGTTGAACTGTGGGAGTTGCCCCAACTTCTATATTGGTCACACTGGAAGATCGTTCAATTCAAGATGGCGTGAACACTCTAATGCTTTTAAAAATGAGAGCTCAATAAATTACATTTTCTGAACACTCAGAAAACCATATACCTCAAAAAATATCCCAAAATTTAGATTTACAAAACAAAAGTAAAAAATTATACCTTCATGAATCCCTGGAAACGAGCAAAAACAAAATTCTCCGAATTCTTGACTGTTCAAACTGATACCAATTCATCTCCCTTACTTAATCTGAACCACAGATCATACATCTGAACAAGCAGTTTTAAATAATATTATATTATCTACATCTGTTGTCAACAATGTTTTATAAATGTATAATTTACCTGAGCTTCACCACAACCACTTCCTCAGAAATCCCCAAAATTAAGACAAAACCTTTAATTATTTTATTACCCTATCTGTACTTTCTTTCTAAGAAATATAAATTTGGCATTCCTTGTATTTCCAATTTCTAATGAAGCCAGACTTGGCAAAACATATCAAATTAAAAATAAATAAAAAAGTGAAAATTTAACCAGGTGTTTGTTGTTTTTAAGTAATTTTAACAATGAAATTTCATTAAGTGGACACTGAAACAATCAACAAAGAAATGATGATTTTAAAACATTTGTAATTACCTACTTACTTTTTACTTAGCACTATTTTTTAATTAAAGATTGGTACATCATTTTCATACCATGGTCAATATAACGAATAGTCTTATTTGTGGCTTATGTTAATTCGTTAATTAATGTAAAGAACTAATTCACTATATGTTAATATTCTAGAAACAATTTAAATATATTTTTTTCAAGAACATAAATAATAATAAAATATAAACCCTTAATATAATTTCTAATACATATAATATATTTAAAATTCGCTCATTTATAATTACATTGTCAAGATTTCAGCAATGACAACGATGAACGAAAGTATATCTGAACGCTATTATTACGTTTGCAGGATCAGACAAACTCCTGTTAAATTTTTCAATAATGTTTTTCTGCTTGGCCGTTCAGCGCGTTCAGTACGAATCAGTTAACAGCTTTTGGTATTCAGTAGTGGTGGGTGTTTCAAACCGTAAACAGTTATTAAAACTATGTATTACACTAATAACCTAAAACTATGTATTGGTTTCGACTGAAACTAGTTATTCAAAGAAATACTTTATTGCCACACAACACATAATATTGCTCCATGAGTCACTGTGGACAACGAAGAAACTACTACTTACATTTTACCGGTCTAGGTACAGGTACAGATTTGTATCGGCAGAACCGAGATTAGATTTCAGTGGTATTGCCGCATCGATAACACAAAATTTTTATACTGATGTGATGCGGGATACGATCCAAATAGGTTAGGTTCATATACTTTAGTATTAAAGTATATGGTTAGATTGGCATAATTAAAGGCGAATTTTAAAATATTTTTGACGGCCATACTCAGGTATTAATTACAGTAAAACGCAATAAAATTTAAACCAAATTATTTTTCAAAATAATTTCAGATTCAGGCATAATATAGATATTTCATCTTTGTTTTATAGAAGTTTTTTATTTAGGAATAGGCACTTTTCAATAATCTTTCATGTATCCAAATTTGTCAAAACTTTTCAAAAATTACGGAAGGAAATATAATGGCTACCTACGTTTCATGTCAACAAATCTTTAGTAAAACAGGTCTCATAATATCTCAGATCGTTAAACACGGCTGACAACTTACAAAGTAAAACAACTTATCTTTCTGAATATAAATTTAGATGAAAATAGTTTTCAAAAATAAGTATTTAAATCAGCCATTAGCAATAAATATATACAACAGTCTTCCAAAGGAACTAAATGCGTTAACCAATATAAGTGCAAGAAAAAATAAGTTCAAAAAGTGGATAATTAATAAGGATAACAGAATTAGACAGGCAATTGTCAAACAAGTCACCGTTGTTATAGATACTTTGTTTCAGTTTTTTTTAGTTTTTATTTGTTGTATATATATTTTTTATTTCTTTTATGTTTAGTTTATATTTTCCATTATGTTAAGTATTATGGCAAGCCCAAACAGGTATCTCCGATTACCTTTGTGGGGTTTACATAATAATATGTACCTAAATATTATATGTCTATTTGTTAAATAAATAAATAAATAAATCTTCAATAACTTTAACTACTTACTACTTCATATATAAAATCCGTATTTGTTATTTGTAATATGAATAATAAATTAATAATATAAATAGTGAAATATTTACATCCTTGAAAATGCATTTATATTTGAAATTTGAAGGATTAAAATAAAAAATGATATGCGTATGCATACCTGTGCCTAGTATCACTTTATTCATGTTTGTCTAAACACCTAAACAATATATAACTTCACACTTCTCGACATTACTCGACAATTGTGAACAGTTACATATCTATCTAAATAAAAAGAAACCGTAACTTACTACACCAAGCATACCAGTACCTTCAAAATTCAGTCGATAACTAGTTATAAAAAATAAATAGTTTCAAAACTATTTATTAATTAGTCATACATAGTTTCGGTTTGGTACCACCAAAAAGCGTTATTACCCACAGCTAGTATTCAGCCTACCTTTTATTTTCAACAACTGCGAACAGAAACGTTGTGTATGAAAATTGCTGTGTGCGTTATCGGTCGAAACAGAACAACTGTTTTTTCAGTCGTTTAGTTTTCGGTCGATCTGTTATTGCTATTCGAAAAGGCAGTTGAGGTTAGAACTGTTTACGTTATTGTTTGATTAGCGCTAAGCTGCAATAAACTTATATCTGTTATCTGTTATTTTTAGTCGGCAATAACAGTTGCTATTGTTATCGAGTAAATAATAGTTGTTTAATAGCAGCTATGTTAATAACGCCACATCACTACTATGCAGCGATGTTCTTGCAGTGTCGACTGTTTGTGATAATTTAGACAACATATATACTTTTTTAGCAGTAACATAAAACGCTAGGCAATATTGCGTAAAGATTCACCTGACAAAAATAAAATTACTCTTAAAAATGTATGTCCTACTAGAAGGTTTTCAAAGAACGAGGTTTTATTAGCGATATAGTAAAATTATTTATCATTAGAACTTTGTACCAACTAAATTTAATTTCCACTAAAAAAGATGAACGTGAACAACGTAAAAATAAAATTAACATTTTTGCGAGTTATGATTTGTTAGTTAGTTTTTCAAAATTAAAACTTCGTTTTCTGCTAAAGATGATTTAATAAATCAATTTCTAGGTGGAAGTAATAACTTAGAATCAATAAATATTTATCTGAATTGAATGCAAGCACTTTTGTTTCTTTTGTGAGAAATCTTTACCCTTCATTTGGGCCCCCAAGTAATTTTGATACAGGGCCCCTCCAAGGCGTGCTACACCACTAATAATTGAAAAATAATTGGTCCTAGAACTGTGCACTGCGGCATCCCAATGTTATTGTAGCTTCTGAGCCAATTTTCACTTTATGACTTCTATCTGATAGGTAATTTTCCATAAGTTTTAATATTGCTTCTCTAAAGCCATACTTTTCCAATTTATCATTAACTTTGAATGGTCTACTGTCTCAAATGCTTTGGCTAGGTCTTAAAAAACCACTAAACATTTTGAAGAATTGTTTGTAGCCCTTACCACTGTTTTTAAACATTCATAAAGGGCATTTTCGGTGTTTGAATTTTTGATGAAGGCAAATTACCTCTTTATGATGATAGTTTGTTTAAAAATGATATTATTCTTATTTTTACGGATCGTTAAATTTTTTTCGCAAACTTATTTATAACGGAGATCGGTCTGTAATTATTTAGTTGGGACGGGTGTCTCGATTTGATTGATTTGATTCTTTCCTCTGCTTGGGATTATTCCATAAGTAATATTTTATATCTTTCAGTGACATGCTTTCCAAACCCAATTGCAAGAAGGACTGTTATCTACTGACTAAAATATGAAATCATATTCTATGAAGTGAATTATAAACTAATTTTCCAAAATAATTTCAAGCTTTTTTAACGTAAACTAGGAAAAAAGTAGGAAAACATTCCACGTACTCCCGTACTCATATATTTGTCACTGACTGATAATATCTCCTTTCATAAGAGATAATTTACTGTTTCACTGTTTCAGGTCACTGGCATTACAGAAAGCAGATGTTATTTTATTGCTAGGAGCTCGTACCAACTGGATTCTTCATTTTGGACGTCCTCCACGATTTTCTCAAGATGTTAAAGTTATACAGGTTGATATTCAAGCTGAAGAACATCACAACAGTATTAAATCAGAAGTCGCTATTCAGAGTGACATGCAACCTGCTGTCGCACAATTAACTGCTGGCTTGAAGAAATTAGGTTACACTTTTAATAGCCAAAATGATTGGTGGAAGGAACTGTTAAAGAAATGCCAGGATAATCAGAAAACTATTCAGGTATGTTACTTCTTACTAATATTTAAGATCTTTGTAGGAAGATTATTAAATTACATATTTGTTTTTATTTTCAACCGCAAACAAAAAAGTATTCCATTGTATTTTTATCTTAACAAAGAATCATATTGATTGGCATGTAATAATCGACTGTTCGTTCGAAATTAATCATAGACTAAGTACTCCTGTACGAAATCTTGGCCACCATAGTAATTCGGAGGTTCTAAGTTGCTAACTTCGTTAATTAACCTAACCTACGGAATGTTTCTTTGCGGTTGGGTAAGTACGACGAAAATTCTAAATAACTTAACTGTTAAAGTATTATAAAGCGTTTTCAACTGAGATGTGTACTTGTTGCTCAATAATACGGCGAATTAATTCTGATCTGTTTGTAATATATAAACGGTTTTTCTTGAAATTAGCTCATAGGCGTAACTCATGGAGCGAGCTTGCATTAGTAATCACATAATTGCAACACCTTTATTCTTATTAAGAATATTCTCTCATGCACACACACACTACTTTCTCCATATTGACAGTCTACTAAATACAAACTAGCTTTTAAACTAGCCGATGTTTGAATCAAATAGATAAACATATATAGTCACATAGACCTAGCCCAGAACCACATTTTGAAGACGATATGATGATTGGTCTTGTTCGTGCTATCTCTCTCTAGCTCAATCGAATATTACGTAAGTGATATTCTCAACTAAAAGAGAACTTACTTATGAACTCCATAAGTAAGACAGAGATAGAAAGAACGAGAGGAGTAAAATATGGTGTCGTCACTCCGTTGCATCACACACTGAGTATACGATAAATTATAAGTCTACCGTTCTGACCCTGCTTTCCTTCCCAATCCAAATCAACGTTAACCTAAAATTTGTCTAGGGACATCTCTAAATTTATCATTAAAAACTAAGTTACATACAAAAATCTAGAGCAACACATAATCTAGAACTTGTATAATGTTATAAAGTAGCAACTTATGAAACATACTTCATAAATAACAGCTTATATTCAAAAATCTCTACAAACATTCTTGCACGGAATACATACTGACCGAAAAAATTCAATAAATCCTAAAATAAGCAGTATTGTACTAAAACGTGTCAAGAATCTTAGAGTTACCTAAGAATCAGTTACTCCATTTTCTTTTCTTGGAATTCGCTGATAGTAAGTTTGTAAAAATATAGTACTCGAACAGAAAATGTTATAAATAGATACCAACAATACTTACTACAACAGTAAAACAATAAAGATCACAACTAACAATTGCCATGATAAAGAGAATAGCAAAAGTAACAGTACAAAATTTACTGATACTTTTTTTACTTTCATTCATCCACATACTGGCATACTGATCTCAACAAAGTTCCAGGTCAGCTATTCTTCTTCATAACTGATACAATTTCTCAATTGCACAAAGATAACATTCTCATAAAATCTACTTTTCGCACATCGATAATAAATACATAGGCAACTTCTCGATTGTACCAACCAAATTTTCCTAGAAACCATATACGAGAAAATAGATGAAACACCACAAACCGAAGAAAATTGAGCCTGACATCAAGAAGTTAATTCGGTGTGCTTTAATATGCTACCAAACAGTTTATACTTCAGAGTCACTTAAACCAACAAACAATAGTAATCAAAACACTAGTAGCACAGAAGTTACGAGCCGGGTCAGAATGGCAAAGAAGTGCGATTTATAGCAAAAATATAACCAGTTAGCAATAGTTTGAAGCCAGGTACAAGTAATAAGAAACATAAATATTTCAGTTGAAAATGACAAGACAAAGATGTCTCTTGTTAAGACAAATCGGTTTGAAAACCTCTTTAAAATAAAATTAAATTAAATTTCCACACAATGACTAGATCCAAGAATTAGAGCAAATTATAACCCAGAATCTAATATCTATTAACATATACATCAAGAGAAAATAAGGAAGAAATTAACTTAATATACTTCTTTTCGAGATTTTTCTATCTATTGAACGCAAGGTAATATATGATTTCCACTTGAAAACCTTAATCAGTTGTGTTCCCTCAAATAATTGAAATTTCGAATGTAACAATTGATAAACAAAATTAATTTAATGCTCTTTTCAGACTTTCTATTAGCTTAAAATCATTCAAAGTTTGTAGAATAATAATGACAGCAAATGAAGGAAAAATCGTAGTGGGTGATACGTCCACGAACTATTGGCTCACTGCCCTTAATATCCCCACTGTTGGAAATGTCTCTCTCAAAAAATAGCCCAAGAAATGGACTCGCAAGAGTAGATTCCAGATAAGGTTTCTGTTATGAGTTTTTGAATGGTGAAACGTCTAATAAATATACCATGCAGTCAGATGTATCACCAGGTAGCATTCTGAGGCCTTCTCTACATGCTGTACCCTTTAGGAAAGTGGTTAAAAAATGAAAAATAAAGGCCAACCAATCAACTTACCTAACCTAACCTTTGCACTCTAGATATAATTTATATACGTCAAGTCATTGTAGCCAGCAAGAAGTAGTTAAAAATGCTCTCCACCTATCTTAAAGTAAATGTAATTTGCTCTAACTGAAATTAAAAGTTATCAATTGTTAAGAATCACTCAAAAAATATACATATAATATAATCACTTGTTAATTCTACTGTATATCAAGTTAACTTATAAAATGTATTATTTAGGAATTTTAAAAACTACATCTACATCTACATCTCCTTTTTCTCTTTCTAAAACATCGCCATATACCTACCATTTTTTATTTTAGGCTATGGCAAATGATAATACAGTTCCTCTGAATTATTATGCAGTTTTTAAAAATCTTACAGAAAATTTGCCTGATAATTGTATTATTGTAAGCGAAGGAGCAAACACGATGGATATCGGTAGATCAATGATATTGAATAATGAACCTCGTCATCGACTTGATGCTGGAACTTTTGGAACAATGGGAGTAAGTACAATAAAATTTGATTTCTATGGTTAAAATTTGTAAAATGAGTACAAAAAATAATATATTTCCCACTAAATTTTTGGCTAACATAGAGGTAAATGTATCATTTTTTAATTTCAAACGGTTCTACCTCTTTAAAATCTTTATTAGCTGACCGACTTTGATGCATTCTGTTTTTTTTTAAGTAAGCATATAAATGCTTAAAGCAGAGTAGAATAAATTTTCAAAGATAAAAGTAAGTCAGAGTTTCTTTTTATTCAAAATATCAATTATTGAAAATGTCTAGGTACCAAATTTTGTCAGAAAAAATGATATGCAGAACGATTAATGTAATTTTAAAAGCCTTTTCTAGAGATGGGGAAAAGTCAGTGGGAAATAAATTATTTAATAGATGAATACATAATTTATGAATTTCAATAAACAATTGTTTATGTAAAGAAACGTAAGAAATAAATTAAAAAATTACCCAAGTTAGAATTCGAGATACCTGCTAATGCTTTGACCTTAAGCCAAACCTGCCTTTGTAAGAACTGTATGATTTAAAACTTACATAAAGCTGACTTTTGCTGAGATATTTTGTCTTTTTAATTAAATTTTAAGGGTCACTTTATTTTTTGCTTTCAAAATTGACAAAATTAAAAAAAAAATTACGAAACCATTTGGAGATATAACATACATGTTAAACTGTGACTAGACAATTTATACTTGTTCACCAACTTATGTTTTTGCTTGTACACCAACATATTTATTAACCGCCAAATTCATACAAGGTACGTCCTTGTCTCTTCAATGCATAAGCAACATCCATAACTGTGACTGTTTTCCTCTTGGCATGTTCAGTGTATGTGACAGCATTTCTTATAAAATTCTCAAGGAATACTTTAAGCACACCTCTAGTTTCCTCGTATATCAATCCTGATATACGTTTAATACCACCACATATTGCTAAACTTTTTATGGCTGGTTTTGTTATACCTTGGATATCATCACCCAGCACTTTACGATGACGTTTTGCGCCTCTTTTTCCTAAATCTTTGCCAGCTTTGCCTCTTCCAGTCATTTTGAAATAATATAAACGTATATTTCGACGTTAGTAGAGAAACTGAGCCTTTCCTTACATATTTAAAAATTCTAATAAAAAAGGCAGTTACATTCTACATTATTTAAGACAATTCGTATCAGAATTAATGAATCAATAAATTTAGAGAGGTATCATCAGGGGCGGTTCCAAAGGAGAGGGTAGAGCCTCATTGTAATGAATTGTAATCTAAAGCGAGGAAATCTTAACTCAAAAAGCTTGAAGAAAGTAACTCTTATAAGAAGCTCCTTTCCTCTATTAAATAAGAGATCGCCCCAATGAAGGATGAGATCGCCCCGCTTTCCGGAAGACCTTAGTTGGATCCATCCCTGGTTGGCACTGGTCAAAATTGGACAAAACTCTATATACTTGTAAAAGTACATCCAAAATGAGTTACGATTTTCCCTATTTTTCCAAATTTTTACCTCCTTCAATTTTGTATGGCAGTATTTTGGATCTATTTTCTATTCTATACTATATCTTGAGATTAGTCCTTCCGGGGGTGTGTTTGGTAGAAACCATTTAAGAAGTAAGGCTGTCAATAAATTATAAAATGTTTTGTGGATTTCAAAAGGTTTCTTAAAATAAAGTGGGTGATCAGTATGGTACTATGAGATTGGTCAGCAGCGAAATATTTAATAACACAGTGAGTCTGATCATCTCCATTCGACAAATTGTAGACTGTAATTTATTTAGGGGGTTTTGATCTAGAGGAGGTTCTTTTAGTAGGTAGCTGGGATTTCTTCTGCAGTTGTCCTTCGAAGAGATGATTGCCTGTGTGAAGGGCAATGTTCCTCTTACTATTTAAAGGACCCGTCTATCTATTTAAGTGCAACACTAAGCACATTTAACCAGCGATAGTATAGATATTTTCGGTTCTTGCTCTGAACCACAGAACAGTGATAGTTCTATGAAATAATCCTCAGTATACAATAAAAACCAATTTTCTAGCAGAATATTCGGTCTCACTCGAAATATTCTCTTCCACAAACATATCATGGCACCCAGAAAATATCAACCAGTTATATTTTAAGCCTAAAAGTTCAGGTTCTACTATATAGACTTTTTTATAATTTTGAAAGCTCTTACTATTTACTACTTTCATTACTTTTGCTACTATTTCTTTTTCTTTCCTGAATTATTTACAAATGCGGTAGTACCTGTTGTAGACACTCATGTACGAGTGGAAGTTACATAGGTTGAGTACTTAGAGCTAGTGAAGCCTTAGTCGTTCTCAACCTACCGACCTAATCTTTTCTGAATCTAATTTATCTCAGTTCCATTTACAGTCTAAGTGACGAATCTCTACTGGGATACCTCAGGGTGATATTAGGTTTTGTCAATTCAAATAACTCAATACGTTGTACCTCTTATCAACGCGAGTCTAATGAGACTCTTGCCCACTACAAAGTAAATTTTAGTGTCTGCCACTAGGTTACAATGTTGAATTCTAGCTTCACTTTCCTGTAGTTCTACCATTACTACTCATCCTACTCATCCTTTTTTAACGTTGATGGTTTACAGCTAAACGATGTCGGATGGCCTCAAATCTCTGGATGCGATATGATAATATTACATCTGCGCTCTGTCTGTTCTTTGCATCACGGGAAGTGTACACGATTCAGTACAATTGCAGTTTCCGTTCACGTGCTCTCACTTCTAAGTCATACCATCCCTTTCAGATTCCAATAAAGCTGCTTCTGAATAAGCATAATAAACGGCTACATGTCACAACCCCTCAAACTTACGTTGCGCTAATCTAGTACCCTGAGAATTGACACGCAAGGGGGGATAATTAATTTGAACTTTTTTCCCAGTTTTTAAGTTATTATTTATTTATCGATTCTCTATGCTAATAGCTTATCCTCCCTTAGTTTATTAGGTTATTGGTTACCTGTACACTATTACATTGTCAACAATTAAGTTATTTTTTACATTTTTAGTAAGCTTCCCCTTGCAGTAGGTATATTACTGAATGAGCTACTGTTTTGTAGTTATGTCACAGAAACAATATTTTGTTCCTATTATAAACTCACATTTGCAGTTTGGGGCATCGTCCTTGATGTTAACAGATGTTTGGAAAAACATTTTATTTCTCACTTCGAGTGAAGTCGTTTTTTGCTGCAATCTCACCTGATGGAGAATGAAGACAAGGCTGAAAATTAAGCACACCGATCTTGTAAAGGCTACTCACTCGCGCATTAAAGATAGCCATTTGTTAGTAACTCGAGTTTCTGGATCGTTTTTTGAGGTTATTTGTCACACCTCAAGTTATTAAGAACTGTATATTTTCATAAACCAATGGTTATAAGCTCTGAATTTGACCGCGATGTCAATGATATTATAATAAATTAATATAATTGGCCCATATTTTTTTAAACACCCTTTTATCTGTATTTATTATTTCGCTGATAGGTTGGACCAGGTTTCGCTGTTGCTGCAGCCCTCTACTGTCGACACCACGAACCAAACAAGAGGGTTATTTGTGTTGAAGGCGATTCAGCATTTGGATTTTCTGGCATGGAATTGGAAACCATGGAACGATATAAATTACCAGTAATAATAGTTATTGTAAATAACTCTGGAATTTATACTGGCATGAACCCTGACGATTACAAAGGTCTCCAAGGCAGTGTGTCTGTCAACGAAATTTCTAAAGTGTAAGTTATCAAAACCAAATTAAAATACTTCATTATTTGTAATATTTAATTTCTTTTTTTTTTTCAGAACACCTCCTGGCTGTTTAACTACCATAACACGCTATGAAAACATGATGAATATATTTGGCAAAAGGGGTCACTTTGTGAACACCGTTGAAGAATTACATAGTGCTGTTAAAGAAGCCCTCAAGGTTCAAGATGGTCCAACTGTAATCAACGTAGTGATAAGCCCAACCGCTGACAGAAAACCGCAGCAATTCAGTTGGCTAACTGAATCAAAATTATAAAGCCTTCATATTTTATTAAATTTATAGTCATATTTTTTATAATTTTTATATAGATATGTTGAAGTTCGCATTGTGTGAAAGCATTTTTTTCTACTGCAAACTATTGTGGTTACTAATGTGTTGTAAATAAGATTATCGTGGGTTACGTTGATATGTTTATTAAAGATGTGTTTGAATTTATTGTTTTATTTTTCAGTCTTCACTTGCAACTTTAGAATTATTTTTCATTTTAATTGTATTCACATGTATTGAAACATCATATAAAACGGTTAACGTAGCCAGAATAAAAGGAGTTTTTTCATTTGCGTTGTCGCTTTTGTAGTATTAGCTGTCAAACAAAAAAATGTGTCGTTATTTTGCCCTTCTTTCAGTAAATTTCACATTTAGACAACTCCTAAAAATATTAAATGACAAGTCAAGTACATAAAACCAGCTATTGGTGTTTTTCTATCATAAGTTGACCAATTTTTTACCACGAAAAAGGGGACGAAAAACTAAGAAACAAATGCAACGTAAATAAATGAAACACTGTAGTAATTCAAACAAAAATATTAAAATAAATCTTACATACCTTTAATTATGTAATGAACAAGTATTTTCCATTTAAAGAATATTTTTTACAATATGTCATTTTCTAACAATATATTGGAACTTTCCAAGCTTGAACCAGCTTTTATATTGAATTTTACGGTAAGTGCTGCAATATCAACATTCAATCGTTTGTTTCTTAATTATCCAAAAATCATTAAAGATAGAAAAAATCCTTTCAGCTACGAAACTATCCCAAATATGTAAGTTTAAATTATTTTTTTTTAGTTGAGAAAGGGGTGTTATCAACTAAATTAATATAACATATATGATTTGTACTTATTTGAGTATAATATTTACTAAGTAAACACGTGGTACATAAAGATAAAGTAATCAAAGTGAAGTGTGTAAGTGAAATGTTGTGTTACTAATGAAGCACAAGTGAAGTTCAATATTCAAAGAGGGTACAGTTCGACGGAGGTCAGAACCTACAAAAGAAGCAGTGTTCTTCTTAAAGGAGACATTTGGTCACCTTATGTTCAGAGATACAGGCAAACATATTCGATATCTGTATAAATTATATCGACATAAGTAGAAATGGGTAATTCTCATGAAATCTCGAAATTACCTATCAATAAATTAATGAAAAATATTTTAATTAATTTATCTCCATTTGCTCATAAATTTGTACTATTTATCTTACTAGAAGTGAAAAATATCGTGGTCCCCAGAATCAATGAGTTTGCCGCTGACATCTCTTCCGAAATTTCTCTTTTTGTCGAGTTTCTTCTTTTAGTTTTTTTTCTAATTTGGCAATTTTAGCATATTGTATTGCTCGACGCTTTCTTAGTTGCTTCTTTCTCTGAATAGCTACCATACTTTGACGCTGAGTATTGTGTCGATGGACAGGTTCTGTCAAATTCTCACGTATTTTAGCTTTTCGGTCTCTATTTTTTTCCAATTTTTTAGTTTTTTTTCTTTGGAACTCATTGTAGCTATAGATTTAACTTGGCCTTTCTGTTTTTTCTTCAGGTTTTTAGCTCTTTCTTTCTCACGAAGTTTTTCTAACTTTGCTGGATCAGACTTCATTTTCTCTCGACGCTTTTTATCGTATTCTTTTTTTCTCAATTTCGCTTCAGCAACAGACAACTTTTTACTTTTTGCCATTGTATATGGCTCTGAAATAAGGCAAATTGGTAATTAGAAAGTTTCTATAAGTAAAGATGTATGAAAACCGACTCGATCTAGTCTGAAAGGCATTACGTCATAACTTATCATTCCCTCACTTTTACTCAATATGAGGAAATGACAGTGAGGGAATGACAAAATAAATCGTAACCTAAAAAATCTCGCAACATAACCTTTCATTACCAGCTAGCTTTTCGCTACGTTTTCTACATCTACAAACATACTTTACTACGTCATCGAAATTGAAATACTATAATTACCTTTTTTATTTTTCACTGTGAGGGAATGATTGCATAAAATGTAATCTTTGAAATATTAAAATTAAATCTTCTTCCAACGATTACTCTACCAAATTTTAAGTTAATTCGCTATTCCAATCAAGTTACCATACTACCAACTCTCAAAAACTAATGAGAGTGTTACCAAAGTCTTTAAAAATATACCTACTTATCGACTGTTGGTAATGCTGTGAGGGAATGATTATTTTTCATGGGACAAATATTGAGTTAACATTAGAAAAGTTTTGATGACTTATGATCCTAAATTCAGAGAAATTGTAAAAATTTGTTGAATTTACAATAGACAAGTCATAGTTACAAACAAATTTTTTGAGAACTTCTCAATTAAAAGTTTAGACAATGTTCTAATCTGGAGTTTGGGACATAGTGAGGGAATGATTTTCAGAGTATTATATATTTATTATTCCTTACAAATGCCCGTACAATCCCAAAGTTATTACCAATATTTTTAGCCTTGATGATGTTCTTTTGAAAAAAAAAACTTTCTAAGTCGGTTAGGATTATTCTAAAAACTGCTAGGACAGGAGTTTCAGGATTTCATGAGAATTACTCAAATATTTCGTTGCCTATTGCAATTCATCTACAAATGAGGACATGCCTTACGCAAACTTCTAACTAAAAACCTATGACATTGATAGCATAATTGGACAAGTGATATGGTCAGAAATTGAAAACATTATTTTACATATTAAATATTTGCTAAACTAAACTCTTCTTAGCGATGAACGACGCTCCTTTTTCCTTAAAATGGGCTGAACTGTAATGAATGTAGGACGAGAATGTTTTATAAAGTCGATGCTACTCTTGTTACTGTAAATATTTTAGATTGTTGCTCTTATTTTCTCAGATACACCAAAGACTTGTGATAGTTCTATGAAATAAACCTCATCATACAGTAAAAACCAACTTCCTGGCTCAATATTCGAATTTCACTCACTCAAATTATTTCTCTTCCACAAACACTCCATGCAACCAGATAACATCAACCAGTGATATTTTGAGCCTTTAAAAATTCAGGTTCTACTCTATCGACTCTTCTGAAAATCTCCACCCAGAACATTTTAATCGTTTTGATTTTTTATTTATAGATGTCGATACTTCCATTCTATGTTACTGAGAGGACCAGAACTGTTGCACGTCCTATCCTTTTATGGAGTTTGGGTGTGCGCCACATTATTTTTAACAACCAAAGTTTGGTTTTCCAAGAAAACGCTATGATCTGTATATCAGATATTATTAACGGGAACACTATTTATTTTATCAAAAATTCCATGTCTGAGATTTATTCGGGTATGACACTTGAAAGTTCCGATGTTTGAAGACATTTATTTTCGGATTCTGACAATTCTGTACTAGTGTTTAGGACTCACTACTATCAAGTTTGTGCGTTAACTCTAATTAAATATAGATCCTCACAATTTTCATAGAGCCCTCTATGAACTATTCAAAGATAGAGATTATAAAGGGGTTCCAAGGCCGTAGCCAGGTTTTTTTTTTTTCGTGGGGGTTTTCGGGGGAGGTATTTTTTTGATTGATGATGGCTGATTAGGACTGCAAAATGTATATTTTTGTTCATGTATTCCCAGGATATATAAAATAGTATAAATATAAAATTTATTCTTATGAAAAACATGATTAATTAGTTAAAATTGAATCTTGAAACCAAAATTTCCAAAATTTCGGCAGGGGGGGGGGGTTGAACTCCCAGACCCCCTCGCTGGCTACGGGCTTGAGGGGTTTATTAGGCTGGTCGTATGGTCTTCTCTAGACAAGGTTGAACTATTTGACTGATAAACTTAGTGAAATACGAGGGTGAATCAAATATGAACCGGACTTTTGTTTTAAAAATTTTATTGGTACGATCAATACAAATTTTAATACATATTATTTTTCTACATAGTCTCCTCTCTTATGTATACATTTTTCCCACCGAATCGGAAGTTTTTTAATACCTTTCTCAAAGAATGAAACTGGTCGTGTCGATAACCAATTGCGCACAAACGTTTCTACACCTTCGTTGTCCTCAAAGTGTTGGCCTCCCAGTTCTTCTTTAAATGGCCCAAACATGTGGTAGTCACATAGCGACAAATCAGGACTGTAAGGCGGATGTTCAAGGGTTTCCAATGCATTTTGTTCAATTTTCCTTGAGTCAATGCAGCTTATGTGGCCGAGCGTTGTCATGCAACAGAATCACACTTCGGATAGACATATCCCGCCTCTTTTGCCGATAGGCAAGTTTCACTTGTTGGAGTAGTTCGCAGTAATACTCAGCATTAATTGTACGGCGTTAGTGCAGAAAATCGATCAGCAGTACGCCTTTCGAATCCCAAAAAACTGTTGCAAGAATTTTCCCTGTAGAAAGACGGGTCTTGGCTTTCCGCGGTGCTGTCTCTCGGCCATCTGAAAACTTTTTGTGCCAGTCGTACACTTGGGTCCTTGAAAGTGTTTCATTGCCGAACTGTGCAGAGAGTCGACGCAAAATTTCAGACGGTCTAACGCCCTCCCGCGCCAAAAATTTGATAACAACAGCGCATCGACTACACCTCGCCAAACCGACGAACTCCCCTCTTCTTAACATCCCTACCTAACATATATCGAGACGTCACGCCACTCGAATTACCTACAGGGCGAGAAACAGAAAAGTCCGGTTCATATTTGATTCACCATCGTATTTCCAAACACATACTTTTCAAGCCCTCAAATTTGTTTTCTTAACTCAATGGATTGTTGGATTTCTTGATCTTGATCTTGACAGCATGGTTATTTATGTCGAAGAGTTTCCTGGTCTGGCGTTCCAATTATTTTTCTTTTTTCTTCTTTTTTTTAACCTGTCTCTGAGGCAGCTGAACATTTCAACATCCATGTGTGTGTTGCTCGGAAGTCTTTTATAATCGTTATTACTTCAATACAATATGTCTCTTTAAATTTTAATTTTACATGTTCTTCGTCCATCATTTTTTAAATATATTTGATCCATGGGCGGATCCAAGGAGGGGGCGATGGGGGCAATCGCCCCCACCGAGAGCCTCGAAGTTAGTAAATTTAATATTACGAGGAAATCCTAACTCCAAGAGCCTAGAAGAAAGTAAATTATATGGGTTTAAACCTCAGAACGACTATTTTTAATGTTATAACCCAAGAAATCTGGGTTTAAAATTTTATTTAGATATATTTAGTACTGGATCGCCCCTCCCCTGATTTGATCTTTAACCCGTTCTTTACTATTGGCTATATTTACGAACTGGGCTATAAAGCAACAATAGCGTCATAATTTAATACAAATGCGTAAAAGGATTAATAAAACAATACTTGAAATCTACAATAACTTTATTCAACGAAAGTCAATGAAAATCACTAGATAAATAACACTCACAACATTCTTAATATAAATAAATCAGCTTTTTGAAACTTACCTAAAATAAGTAGGTATCGAAATATCACTTGTTTCAAATTTATAATTTGACCGATTATTTTAGAAAAATATGCACACGGTTAAAGATTACATTCAATAGTTTTAACAAAAATGTGGGTAAAAAGCAAACAACACAGAAACAGCATTTATCTTAATGTAACATATATCGTCCGTGTTTTATATATATTATATAAGAAACGTTACTTTTTATTTTTTACCGATTAATACCTCAAACATAGTAAATGATTGTTTCGGCTACGTCCGTTAAAGTTAGCCACCAATTTTTGCCTTAATTTGCTCAAGCAAATGGTTATCATATACTGACTGTTTAGATTTAAATATTACTTTACGTGAAAGAGTTGATGGTGGAAGCCATTACTTTGTGATATACTATCATTATGATTGTAGAAAAACGAATTACTTTGTTTTATATCACTAATTTATTTACTACTGTTGTTGTAGACAAGACCCTTTCGGTCTGTTTCAAAATGTTTTGTCGTCATTCATGAATTTGTTTCCGTTTGAAAATGACATAGTATTGTCGAAACGAGTCACGGTTTTTATGTTTATTTATTAAAAAATAAATAAATAAATTAGTGATATAAAACAAAGTAATTCGTTTTTCTTACGTGAAAGAATTTCGACATGAACATTCGGCTATGTAAAGTACCTCCTTCAAATTTCTTTTTTTTTAAATTTCATTCATTTTGAGTTTAATCAAATTTTAATTGGTCATCAAAAAAACTAAAGTCGAAACATCAGAAAACGACATATTTTTGAGATTGCGTTGCCTTAGCAGAATTAAAGAAACACAGCTTCTGCTTCTGACTTTCTTTGAATTGAGCCACTAGGGCTATCCGACCATAAATCATCAGCTAAGTTCATCCACTGATTTACTCTTGTTTGGCGCCATTCTGTACTTTTAATAAAATTAGTCTAACAATCATATTAAACAATTCAAATAATAAGCTAAGACATAAGAAAAGCAATAAGAAAATTTAACATGTGGTCTTACCGAGCAACTAATGAGCTCTAAAAAACAACTTCTAATAAGAAAATTAACAGGCCCTAACAAAACAAAAAAGAACTTGGGTGAAATACAATCCTTGCCTAGTATGAGTTAACAAATATAACAAACTGCTAACAAAACATCGTATTAAGTGACACCAATACAAAAATTGGGCAGCACTCCCTACACCAGTTTGGGCAGCTACTACTATGGTAAATGAAGCGAGTATTTGGATATTTTTTGGCCTTAAGGTCAAAGTATCGTTAAGCGTTTATACTGTCAGGCTTCTACTATCCTACAGGTCTACAGGTCTCTGTTTTAAATACTTTCGAACGCTTGAAGTTGACCCAGTAGTTAACGATAAACAAATTCGCTCATGTAAAGGTTTTTTTTAATCTGTATACTTTATTTATACTCAAAGTATCCAACAACTTTTAGTGGTTTTCGTTACTTCATCATCATTGGCTTTCGCAACTTCTCGTGAGTTTTAGCCGCACCGACTCTAGCCCTCTATTCCTTCCGTCCATGTGCTACCATCTCCCATTATCTATGTCCAGCTTACGTAGATCTTCTGTGACAGCTTCGTTACATCTTCTTTTGGATCTGTATACGCATACCGATCGTCTGCCCTCTGTTCTATCCCAGTATATAGTATCAATGAAACGCC
The DNA here is from genome assembly GCA_034190945.1 of Octodonta nipae. Taxonomy (NCBI): domain Eukaryota; kingdom Metazoa; phylum Arthropoda; class Insecta; order Coleoptera; family Chrysomelidae; genus Octodonta; species Octodonta nipae. Next base: position 190,256,780 of record CM067216.1, on the reverse strand, counting down.
AATCTCCACTTCTTACAATATATCCTGTTCATCTCAGTCCGTATAGCTCTGCTGGTTCCTAGTTGTATCTACCTCACCCCTAGTTCCTGACTAGAACCATGGATAATGACCATACTAATAGTTTATTAATTCCATTTTATTCAATATCCAAGTCTCACTGCAATAAGTAACAACTGGTCTTAATATGGTCATATATATTTTGATTTCTGTGTTTCTATTGAGAAACTTAGACTTGCACAGGTGTTGCGTACTGAAAAACGCCCTATTAGTGATGATCTATCCCAAATATTTTAATTATGTTGCAACTCTTTTGTCTTGTATGTTTTTCGTTTTTTTCGATATTGGCTTCTTTTACACTCTTAATAAAATCCAGAAGCTTTCTACTTAGAGGTACCGATCAAAAAGAGGGGCGTCCGCCCGCTACAAGAGCCTCAAAGTCAGTGAGATCTAAACTATAAGGTGTCTAAAACCATTGTGAACCCCTTTTTCGACATTTATACACAAAAAGCTATTTGTTTGCCTTATTTCATGAAACTCTAGATTGGAATGAATGGCTTTTAAGTTTTTAGCTACAGCTAAACGTATTTTACATTTACGACAACTGGGTAATGAAAGTAAAGCACATTCAAAATTACAATTCAGAATGAATGAAATCAATGCTCAGGAACGATTTCCTGATAACGCAGAAAAAATGTAAATTTTTAGTCAGAAAGAACATATATTGTTTTGCAATAAAAATTTGAAGAATGAAATTTAAAAATGTTCTAGTTGTTATTTCATGAAAAACAAAATTCTCAGCTACATACTCATCAAATTTAAAAATAAGAAGTTAACTTTAACGTGCCGATTGATTAAAATAAGTGAAGCCATTGTACCAACGCTTGATTGGTAAGACACACTTGGTTCAGTGAAAAAAATTTGCTAGTTTGAGCCATTCCTTAAAATTAACTTTTAACTGAAAAAAATATCACAGAAAATAAGGTCATATTAAATAAGTAACATGCTTTTGACCTTACCAATTGTGACAAAAAAAAACATCGTCCATCACATTCTCACAAACTCAATACAAGGAGATTCGGGACATATTTATTTTGACAAGCAGCAGTTTATGAAATCATTGATAAATATTTCACTATATTTTTGATTATAAATATGTCGAAGAATCTGCTGGATTTAAAAAATATGTTAAATATTTTTCCTATGATTAGATTAATACGAATTAACAAATTTTCCCAGTATTTTTTAGTCATTTTACATTTGCATCTGATTTTTTTCAAAATCTCTCATTTATTCTTATCCTATTTCTAATTTTACTAGATATTATACTATCGATAATCCATTTTTAAAAAGGTAAACTTATGCAATGGATTATTTCATTATAGATTGCACATTCCCCGACCCGAGCCACATTATAAATTAATAATAACTTACTGTTTAATATCTACAGTTTTCAATTTTTTTTCATCTACATACATTACTTCGTACGTGAAACTGGTTCAAATTGTAAGAATGAAAACAATAAAAATGTTAGACCAAGATCCGAGGGCTCCAGACCTACATCATATTGATGACATTGAGATTTTCTCTGAATATGTAGCTACTATTCAGGTAAGAATGCATTGTCCATTTGCTAGCTTGGATCAGGGGCATTTAAAAACAAATGTTACTCTTTTAACGTTACAGGATAGTCTCGAAAACGTATCTTTGGTATTATCAACACTTTCAGTGGAGTCCAAGTTGTTCCAGAACCTATAATAAAAAGCTACGATGACCAGCATCTGGCTATGTGGCACCAAAATGACCGACAGAAGTTTTAAAGGAGCGTTGAAGGAGGGAAAGAACCACCGGTAAATTGGAGAATCTCGAAGAATCGTAGGTTTCTGGATACGCTTATGCAATACATAAATACAGTCAAGTATTAAACAGCAGGAATTAGTAGAATAAATGTTGATATCTGAGGTTCAGTATCTTTTTCGAGGTAAGTGGTGATTCGAAATAAGGTTGAATATATGCGTAATTTCCTACCCAAGTCGACTTTGCGTACTAACTTCGCCTTGACTTTAGTCAACTCAGACCCAAGTTGACTTTGCTACAATCGAACTCCAGTATTCGACATGGTAGTAACAGAAGTTCGGATATTTTGTAGTGAGATAAACTATCTTGGATAGGACAGGAGATCCAGAATCAATTAATAAACTCTTTATGTGACAAACAGAAGTTAAATAACAAAATCGAATCCATCAATAGAGAAAAGGCTTTGAAATTTAATTCGCATATTAACAGAAAACCGATATTAGAGAGAGGTCCTTTGAGGACAAAAAAATAACAAGACAAAGGCAAACTCTGAAAAAAAAACAATTCCATCGAATTAGATCAATGAAAAATGTCAACAAGAATTTAATTATAATGTACTATTTCACACAAAGTGTTACAGATCGAAAGAAGTAATAATAAAATTGCTAAACTAAGATCAGACGTAGATGAGGAAAATACCAAAATTCCATTAATAAAATTACTGCAACGCATTCTAGTAGAATAACAATGAGATTTTTATCAATTCATTGCATTTGTTCATATATGATATACGGTATACAGCAGATTTCAAGTTTACCAATTTCAACTCAGTCCACAATCACAAATGTATGTGGATAACTTGTACAAATTTGATGCACCCAAAGGATTTAGAAAAACTGATCAGCACCCAGAGAGTTAGAGGCACTGAAATTCAGAAAATGACTCAATGACACAAAGTACCGGGACGAAATCATTTTTTGTACTTTGAGGTTGAAGGTATTAAGGGGAAATAAGCTTCATTAGAACATAGGGACTCAAAGGCAGATGGAAACAATGTTCAGCAGTGCGAAATAACACCATAATAAAATGTTTCAGCTGTGGACGGAAACAATCAATTTATTGCGAAACATTTCTCAGCTCACAAGGGAGTAACAAGATGCACAATGATCAACTGAGAACTATCCCCAGCGAGTTAATACAAGGTAAGGCAGTACCTGGCATTAGGTCGTAGTGCATTAAACTTCGTACCGAACTTGGATTCACATTTGATTTGAAACTACGGTTTTTGGAATTTGAATTTCTTCACGTTGACATTCAGAGCACGAGGTAGCAATAACATTGCGTCAACACCCGTTGGAGCCTTCGCAATAAATTGTTTTAAATAGACAATCGGATTGTTCCTATGCGTGCCAGTTCTGACCGTTGAATGGCTGCCGAAGAGAACAGCGGGAAGCGCTTGCGAGCGTACTTCGGGTCTTGCAGCAAGAAGACTCCGCGATAATCCAAGTCACTTCACTGACTTTACCTCGTCCAGTCCGACATGCCACGATCCCCAGAGCCACCCCTTATCTCGAAATTACTGATCAATTTGATGAAGTGAGGTTTGAATCTGGTGGATGAGCTCCCAAATATGAATAAAATTAACAAAAGCTAAGTTCAGAATCAAGAGAACGACCAAAGCTGAGTTAAGCGCAATGTAACTAAACCTATTGAACATAAATCTCTAAATGAATTAGTGCAACTGCAATATCCTGTATTCTCCCAACTATTACTAACATAATAAGAGGGCAGCGGTAAGTGTTCATGGACCAGGAGATCATCTCTTCGAAGGACATCTCCAGGCAGAACCTCTGCTAAGGAATCTTCCTCAGGAAAGCTACATAGACTGCCTTCATACCAAGCTGAAGATCAGAACGATCAACCTCAAGGCAGTGTTTTGGAGGGAAGCCCATGGCAATAACCAACGAGAACGCAAATCAACTAATGTTAAGTACGGCTCAGACCCCGAGAATATTCAAGATTGAGACTTAATATGTATAATATGTACACATAGGTGTAAAAACAAAGTTTGCACCCTAACACCAAACCTGTATTTTAAACACTCAACGCCGTTTCAACAACTCTATGTTGTCATCATCAAGGACTAAACCAAACAGTTTGGTTTACTCTGTTTTTACATTTGTGACACACCAAAGATTTCACAGCATTTCCATTTGTACACATAGTGTTGAGTTGTACCAGTGGTGTCTCACTCAAGTGTAGATCAATATATGGATATAAAATTTGTTTTATTAATTTGATCTTTAATACGCCACCGGAAGTTAAGACCCAAGGCAAGCGTCTGATTACAATAAAGGTAGGATTGTAATAGCTTATGAAATATAACGATGAAGTTTTGTTATTATGTATCTTCAGTACCACCATATCTGTCACATCACCCTGATACAAACGGTCGAATAAATAATACATTTTTACATACGTAGTACGTATATAGGTATATGGTGCCTGGGATCTCAGGCAATGTCGGTCTTAGATGACCTAATGGATTTGATAAACGTCTAAAAATGTAAAACAAACATGTAACTTATTCAAAACAGTTACAAAAAGAATTAAATTAATCCAAACTGTAAACAATTCGTGCTATTTAAATTAAAACTTAATCATATTCTATTGCATTTACATATACTATCACGCAATTTAATTTATACAATTTCGTGTTTGAATACATTTATCAATACAAGGTGCTGCAAATTTTCACAATATTAACGTTCTAACTCTGAACTCTAGTTTTTAAAAATTCACCTATTACTAAAACTGTTATAACCTATCAATTTTCTATTATTCCTTCTAACTAAAATCTGCGTAATCTCACTTCAAAGATGTCGACTTAAATTTTATCAGCTATATATTGAATTATTTTTTTAGAGCTGTTAGAATACTGCCTAAAATCATTTCTTAGCACCTTGTATCAAATAGTTTCAATCACAAACGTACCAAATTTTGCTTGAACATCCCCGATCGAAAACATCTTAACAATTTTACCGTAATAATGAACATGAACACATTAGAGTCCGACTGTGATTTCACGGTCATCCATTTTGTACACAAAACAAATAGAAGTGTTTTAGGAAAGAAAATGTTTACAGTCACACAGTGATATTATAAAAAAGTATAGTACAAATGAATAATATTGTTTTTTAAATAAAAATCATGGTTTCTAAATTAGTTTTCGTTTAAATTTACTTTTAAACTATAATCATCAACAACGGCTACTAAATATTTTTCATATTCACTTTATGGATAATAGTTATGTTTCACATGAGACGAAGAATATTTTCCTTTATTATTTCTTTTTTTCAGTATAAAAACATAAAAATTATTATTTTTACAAATATCTGGAACTGGCACACTTAGTTAAGACAAGAATTTAAATGTGATCGTTTTTATAAGTTTTATCTGCGTTTTACAGTCTTTAGCACAAAACTGTAATTCCTTGAAATACTCCTATAGTATGCAGATATTTGGCTTACATTTCCACTATCTTCTTGCGTCTAAATGATTTAAAGAACTTTTCTTCCTTATGCAATCTCTCCATTATCTCGGATCTTCTTCCTGCTTCTTTACCCAGCTATCGTTGTCCACTGCTAGACATAAGAGTCTTTCTTTAGTTTCTACAGTTTGTGGTTTTGTATCATCTCTTGTCTCTCCACCTCGTGATAGCCCTTCTAAAAGTTTTGTCGTCCATCTCTCCTCGTTAACTCTAGCTACATATCTTACGTATTACCACTCCTGTTCTTTTATGGATATACCTATTCTTTAAACAAAAACTTACGTTCAACATTGAGCTTTCCATCTTATATTGCGTAAGTGTCTCTGAACTCGCTCTGGTTAGTGTTAATGTTTCTGCTCACAGCTTACTGGTTGTACACCTTACGGTTCAAGTATTGCGTGATATCGTGCGTCTGATTATTCGAGTGTATTTTTATGTCGTGACCTAGGTGTAGTTTCTCCAGGTACTAGATATATTATTTTTATATTTGTGTGTTTCACTGTAAGCCTTCTTCCTTGATGCTCTCTATTAATTCCCTCAATATTTCTTGGGTTTTGTGTTCCTCACTGGCAATGACCACGATCTCAAACGCAATTTTTTTAATCTCTTGCTATTAATGTTTATACCCTGATATTCCCATTCTAGTTGTTTTACGGTGGTAAAGAGTTTGGATGAAATCGTTTCTCCCATTATAGATTGTGCTTCATCATTAGTTGCAGGGATTGTCGTTTTAAATATATGTGCTAACTGATTTGGTGTCTCCATAGTTTATATACAGTTATTTACGTTTTGGTCTCATTTGATGTTGAATCTATTAGTGTCTTCACTTTTATTTCACGGTTGCTAAATTTTAGGTTTGTTCCCGTAGTGTATGCTCTTGTTTATGCCAGGTATTATTGGCTCACTATTCTACTGTATGTGCTGTCTATATCTTACTAACGATTATCGTAGCCATACAAATTTTATTGGCGTAACACCTAAATAAGATAGTTGAGTTCGCTATTTACAACATCCTTTAAACATGAGTTTCTCCTTTTACTAGGACTTTTTTTCCTTTCTACTTTATCTTGTATTAGAATCTGTAGAAAGCGACATGGTGAACAAAAGTTATGGAAGACATTGCGTTTTGTTTTGTGGTAAGTGCTCAATCAAGGATTCTGCTGTAGAATGAGATCTCAAAAAGTCTTGTTTCACTTTTCTATACCTTCCGAGATTATCCATTTCTACACTCAATATTCACATGGGGTAGATGCAGTAATTTAACGTATGCTTCTTTAAGTGGAAACTAAATTCTGACAACCAAATTTTATCCAAACATTACTGAATAACATGAGCTTGATCTTTTGGTAATCAGCTCTAGATCATGCCTTTATTAGTTGTTGTTGAACTATGTCAGGTTCAAGAAGGTTAACTATTTGTTAGAAGAACCGAGTTTACAGCATATGATCCTGCATCCTTCTCGCTTTCTTACTAGTCTGATTATTTGACATATTGCTTTTTTCATATTTACCATGTACATACAAGTCACTCTTTGCCAGATGACTGCCTCAGCTTGAAGTAGAGGGGAGGTGAAAAAAAAAGATATACTTTTGACCAGATTAAAAAGTTATCCCATATAAATTTATTAAATAGCTCTCCAAACTAAGAGTATTATGCATTTAGTTAATACAGCTACATATAACAGTTATGTTTATTGTTTAAGGTTCTAATGATCGGTTTTCCAGTGATCCTCTGTTAGAAGTATTTTTTTTTAAGATAAAGGAAATATGTCTTCATGTGTGCAACAGTCTTAAAACCAATTAATATTTATCGTTTGTGGGGTAAATGCTGGTTCAATAAGCTTCGTATTTTTACCCATATAAGTCTTCAACGCATTATCTGAAACTATTTTGATTTACTTTAAAAACTTGTTTCGTTCACCCAATCTGACTTCACTAACTTGCAATATCTTTCAAATCTTGGTAGTTACATAAATGTTCCAGATTTATTAAACTTGTACCTACTGATACTTTGATCGAACATTATTTTCTTTAAAGTTAGTTTGTACAATGATTCTAGCTCTTTCCCAAAACACTCCTAAAAGTACTCAGCGTACAAATACAAACCGCACTGGACATTACTAAACTTCGCAGGGTACCGTAGGCATTTCTGCCAAACTCAACTTAACTACAGTCACTTCTTTGCGTCAAGCGGGCGTCGCAGTCCCTGTATTACAGTTAACCACAGGTACGGTTTGACAGGCCATCGTCGCCATATTGTTTACCACGATGTTACCGATACCGCACGCTTTGAGTTCTGTGAATATTTCGGTGAAGTACCCTGGTTCCGCGTTTATTCTCAACATATTCGACGAGAGCCTATTAACAATGTCCAAACAGCGGTCCCAGAATTTTTCTTTAGAATCTTCGACGAGAAAGGGTTTAAGGGGATAGGAAATTTCATTACCCATATAAGAGTAAGACAGATAAAGGCATGTAAGAACAATCGCTTGGAGGTCTTGTTCGTGTTCGATATCAGATTCGACTAGATCTCGGACTAACATGTAGACGAATACGACGTTGGCAGGATTAATGAAGGCCACATCCTGAAAACAAAGAAAAATACGTTAGTTTAGTCTTCATGATTCTTATATTTTTTTTCTTTTTTACAATCTTTTAAAAAGTATTTACTAAATATTTTTAACCAACTTCCAAAAAGAAGGAGGTTATCAATTCGTCTACATCTTTTTAGGGTTCCGTATATACAATATACGGATACCCTTATAATATCACTCAGGATTTCTGCCTCTGTCACATCAAAGCAATTTTCGCCTAAACTACTGGACCGAAGAGGTTGAAATTTGGTATCAATCTATAGTGACACGATCAGGAGTACATATCGCAAATGAAGAAATTTTGATTTTAGGGGTACTTCTGGGGGGAAAAACTAAAAAAATCGACAGTTCCCCCCCCTGATCTCCGAAACTACTGAGCCTAAAATTTTGAAAAAAATAGGAAATATAGAACGTTGCCCGAACTTTACAGGAAAAATAAGGAGAAACCATTAATATTAATTTTTGGGGGGCAAATTATAGAATTAAATAAAAATTTAAAAATAAAAAAAAATTCAACAGCATCATGTAATATATCAAATGAAAGGTCTCATTCTGAGGAAAACAAATATATTTTTTTCATATTTAAAAAAAATTATTTAAAAAGATATTAACGAAAATATACCAAAATTTACCCATTCCCCCCCTTATCTCCGAAACTATAAAACGAAAAGTTTTGAAAAAAATTAGGGGTATAGCTTCTGACCTACAGTTTACTGGAAAAATAAGAAGAAACCTCTGGTTTTAATTTTGGGGGGCAAATTACAGAATTAAATAGAAAATATAAAATTCAAATTGTTTCTAACCCATCATGTTATATATCAAATGAAAGGGCTCATTATGGCGAAAACAAATATATTTTTTTCATATTTTTAAATTAAATTAATTAAAAGATATTAACAAAAATATAAAAAATTTTACCCATCCTCTCCTCTATCTCCAAAACTATAAGCTGGAATGTTTTGAAAAAACAATGGAGGTATAGCCCCTCACCTGAACTTTAGTGGAAAATAAGAAAAAAACCTTAATATTCATTTTGGGGGGCAAATTATATAATTAAATGGAAAATAAAAAATTATAATTGTTTGTAACGGGCCATGTATATCAAATCACAGGGCTCATTATGACGAATACAAATATATTTTTTTAATTTTTTTAATAATATTAGAATCTTGAAGGTGGTACGGAACCCTAAGTATGCGAGTCCAAATCGCACTTGACCAAATTATTATTTTATGTATGCCCAGTGATTATTCAAAAACGCCTTAAGTAAATTTGATGATTTAAACTGCATTGCTTTAAGAAATATTACGGAAAGGTCCCCTATAATTTTCTATATCATAAGATCTGTGGCTTTCCAGAAAATCAAAAAAAAAGTAATTAAGGGACTACACTTCAGTGAATCTTCTCTGTTTCCATAAAACGGCTCACTAGATTTGAATATTTTAAATTGTATCTTACAAAGATATATTCCAGCTTGATATATTTTCTGTAACTTAAAACATATCGTTTTTCAGAAAATCGGAAAAATACTCGTATATGTAAAAAAAGGTTAGCATCAATGTAGATGTCAAGGTATGTCATAAAAGTATATCGTACAGAGTGTTTGTAACGATTTTCATTTTGATTCATTTGAGGTCACTTTACTTTTGAAACGAGGTTATTTTACGGGACTTACAGTGGAGTGAAATGGGAGAAAATATTCAATTAGTCAATAGGTAGAAAAAATTAAAATTAGTGCGTGCTACTATCGACATTAGAGAAGCAAGCAATGTGAGCGGTTGAAATATCAGGGGAATAAAATTACACTTATACAAGTGGATTCAAGAAAACTTGAAAAGGAATGTAATATTGGATGGTACACAAAAGTTGCATATATAAGGTGGTTGAAATATACGGTGGAATAGAATTATAGTTATACAGAGTTGTTAAAAAATGTTGTGTTGGGTGGCACATAAGTAATTGCGTTTACAAGGTGGTTAAAATAAGAGTGAAGTAGAATTATTGTAATACAGAGAAGATCAAAAATTATTTTAAAAAAATGTGTTCAAGAAATGTTAGAAGCAGTTGCACCTATAGGATGGTTAAAATATAAGGTTGAGTAGACTTATAGTTATACAAGGTGGATCATAAATGTCTTTTATAAGTATAAGCAGTTACGATGTTTGAAATATAGGGCGGAATATAATTACAGTTATGAAATAGGTTACAAAATGTTATAATATACTTACAGGACTAGTAAAATACTTACTTTCTGCCGCAGAGAAACTGTGTTTATATTTTTCATTTTTGTAGTCAAAACAAAAGTTTTCAAAATTCAAATTCTAATTTTTTTAATGGAGTGATATTTATTTTTGTATTCTACTTTCAAATCTTTTTTTTTTGTAAGTATGTCCTGTACCTAACTGTAATAAATATCGATCTTTTTGGTATTTAAAATTTTTAGAAAATAGGAAAAAAAAAAAATATATATATATATATATATATATATATATATATATATATATATATATATATATATATATATATTAGTCATAAAAATTGCTTAATCTTGCCAGCTTTTCACTTTTTAGGTTTTAGAAAGCTTTATTTTTCCTTAACATTTGCCTTGCTTCTGGGAGATGTTTTATAAATTTGATCTTTATGAGCGCCCATAAAAAATCGAGTTTTGAAAGATCAGGAGATATAGCTCGCCACGAAATTGACCCGCTTATGCCAATCCACTTATTTGGAAAATTTAAATTAAATATTCATATACAACTCTACCAAAATGAGGACGGGTTTCATCTCCTTAGTTAGGATTATACAACTTGTAATAAACCAAATTATTAAATTATATCAAACATTCAGTTTGTGTAGACCTAAGTTCTTTTTTGTCATTTTTCAGCTACAAAATAGTTTCTAAAGTTTATTCATAATTTTTCAGTTCTTCATAGCTATTATATTAACAATGTTATAGCTTTGAAACTTAGCTTAAATAACTGTTCAAAAACTTAACTTCATGGCTTTGCTGCTTTTCTCGCAAATGTAATTTTTTCTAGAGCATTTCATCTTACGTGATATTTACGTTGCTCCAATTTTGGGAGAAATTATTATTTAACAATCTGAAAGTCCTTATCAAATATTTCAGCACAAGTCCTCACATAGGTATTATAATTTTTTTTAGTTTCCGATGCTTTAGACTTGATATGAGAATTAAACTATGACAGGTTGTGCTGAAACATTTAATAATTATGTTAAAAAAATAATGTGTCCCAAATATGAGGATTATAAACTTCACGTAAAATGAAATGCTCCCGAAAAAATCACATTTGCTGGAAAGATGAAATTTTGATCAGTTATTTATAACATAAATAAAAAAATGAAACTTCTTGTTAAGATTTCACAGTTCAAACATAAAAGAGGTATGCACGATAGCCTTTTTTACTTTTTTGGAAACATAACTCACTAATTAACCAAAAAATAGTTATAAAACAATCTAGGAAGTTTTTTTATAACAAAAAATAATAATTTTCCCACGGAAAAATTGTATTGCTTACACATTTATATTTACTTAGGGTGTTTACGTTTATCTTATTTTATTTCACAATACATATAATATCTTACAACTTCTTTTGAAAACCTCGGCTTCGGCCTTCGGCGTCGGCTTGAGTCCGTTAGCCCCCCTTGGATCCGCTAATGTGCACTGGATTATTTTTCCTCTAGTGCAACAAGCTTCACATTGAACCGACGTTTAAATAATAATGTTTTCCTCTATAGATTGATTTCATAAGATGTCCTATGGCCTCTTCATTGTTATGACCATTATGTTTAAAGCAGTTTCCCAGTTATTCCAATTAATTACGCAAATATAACATTTGCTAGATTATATGTAAACGAATCATGGAATGAAATTAAATCATAACGTAGTTTGGAAATACATTAAATTAATATGCATGAACCTCATTAGTGTCCAACATACCTATTTCAACGTCACCAATTGATTTTGATCTCTTTAACATCCTTGGTCTGATTAAAAGGACACGTGTGGGCAAATCGAAAACTGGGAGGGATATAACAGAGACACTCCCTTCTTTCAACCACTGCAGACTCTCAAAGCGCATTATCGCTCCAATTACGTCTATAGAACATCCATGAAACTATTGTAGCGAAACTATCAAGTATTCTATTTTGACATCAAAATTTATTTTTGAAACGACCATCATTTATTAAATCCGATATACGGTGTTCGATCAATTACATGAGATAAACAGCAGCATAACTATCACTATTGTGCCTAATGTAAGAATTGGCTATCAGGCTCCTCAATGAAGTTTGAATAAAAATGGAATTTTTTACATTAAATCTATATAAATCATAATTTGGTTAAGTGTTAGTTGGACTCGCTAATGCCCAATGACCCCCTCTAACCCAAAACTGTGGACGCGCTCCCTCTATTTTAATCTATGCACCCGAATTATTAAAAAAAGTTCATACAAAACTTGTTTACGGCACATTTGGTGCAATTAATTTTGACCTTGAGCTTAATTTTCAAGGTCATTTGAAGGTCATGGTGTTTTTTTTAATGGGAACTTCTGCTTTTGACACCTTATTCGAGGACAGCCGGAAATTTTACGTCTGAAGTGATATTAAACAATTTTTGTCACCCTCAAAAGATTATTTCAAGGTCAAACGATCTAAAAAACCTGAAATGGGTATGTTTCCCTTTTTTTCGACTAAATAACAATGACACAGACACCTGAGTAATAAATATCGCATAACAGTAATAGAAAAAATATATTTTGAACCGACTTGAAAAATATACTAGATTGGTAGGTAATTAATTTGTATAGAATGAGCACCTTTTAATGTTTACATTTTTTACTTCCTGGGTAGGTACCTAACAACATTGAATGTGTTATTTATTTGCTAGAGTTGTATTTTGTTATAATTATTTTTAGCTTTTTAGTTATAGGTAGAAGTCGGTTATATATTTTTTTAAATGTTTTATTTTCAACTTTTTAGTTTTTTTTTGAACTCAGGTAGTTTTCATTCTTTATTTTTAATTTGTATGTATAATAGACAGAACCAGGTAACATTGAAAGCCTCAACATTACACAATGATACTTTATCATTTAAATTGACAGGTAAATCTTTACGAACAAAATGTACTAGTATGCGTTGACTTAATAAGCCCAAAATATATTTATGCCTTATGGTCTATGCCATGTAACATTTTTTCAACTTTTTTTTACAACCCTGTATAACTAGATAATTCCACACCAACCTATGTACCAACCAGCCTGTACATAGGACTGCCCACGAACAAGCTTAAATTTGTTAGCTGCCTTCTGTAAACTATAGGACGGAGTAGAAACCATCCTATATTTACGGAGTCAAATCCGTCCTATATTTCAACCATAGTAGGTATATAATTCGTTGTGGGCTACCCCATAAATTATTTAATTTTAACATTTTATGTTATCGCCCTGTGTAACATTAATCCCTCTCCCCACTTTATGCAACTTCTTATGGGCTATAAAAGAAATAATTTTTTAATTACACTGTATAAATATAATTCAACTCCAGCATATATTTCAACCATCCTGTATATGATTTGCTTATGTCCACATCATATAACAGTTTTTTAATCACCCTATATAATTTTAATTTCACATTTTTTTCAACATTTTTATACCATCAAACGTCCAGTCCACCCTATATTCTAACCATCCTGTATATACGGCTGCCTACGGACCACTATCATTCTAGTCCGTCCCATATTTCAATCTTCATATAAATGCAACTTCTTCTACCATTTTACTTCGTGATTTTGTTTGCTATAACTAAACAGCCTGTCTATAAACGTACCAAATAGCAGTTTAAAGTTAGACATGTGTTGTCACTGAATTTTCTATTAGGCCGGGAGAATGTGACAACCAAAAGTACCGTGTTCGCAAAATGGAAAAATTTGCATTTAAATAGGTATTTACCTGGTATACAAACAAAACGAGCTTGGTACTCATTGATTTAAGGAGCCGAAAATGCTATGCTTTACTACCTATATACTTGAGATGTACATAGAAAATTTTCAAATTCGCAATTAAAACTTTCAGTGCCTAAAATTACCGCACTATTACGTTGGAATTAAAATATTTATGAGGAAATGTCCATTATGTCATTTCGATGAAATTTTTAATAAGAATTTTGAAATTTTCGGCGATTTTCTGCAAAACTGCAAGTTGCACGTCGCAGAAAAGTATATGAGATCACCTAAGGATCTTCCTTAATAAATTAAACGTTAAAAAACTATACACATCCATAAGGAGTTATCGAAAAATCGACTAAAATATTAGGGATATTGGTCAATTTTCATGCACGCATGTGTTCATTCACAAATTTTATCACTTTACCAATAGAATTATTTTCCAAAATTTGAAGTTTCACCAATCCGGATATATACTCTATTAAACAAGACCATATTCGTCCCAAACGGTGCACCAGAGGAGAAGAAATCAGGTAACATACATACAAAAAAAAAGCGAAAAAATACCTGACGAATTGATAACCTCCTCCTTTTTGGAAGTCGGTTAAAAAATACTTTGACCTTCAAATGGCCTAGAAAATGAAGTTCAAGGTCCAAATTACTTCTACCATGAAGTGGCCTCTTCGCCTTGAACAAGTTTTGTATGAACTCTTTTTTCATACCATGCTTAGAAACGAAAAGATTCGGGTGCATAGATTAAAATGACCCACCCAGTATATAAAGATGTAAATAATTTGAGGAATCATAGTTAAGTTAAAACTATTAATCATCATTACATCATTTATTAAAAAGAGCTATAGTTTTGACAAAAATGGAAATATTTAACATTTAACCAATTTGGCACCAATTTTTACACTCATACCTAAACAGAAAATTTATAGTAACTATGGTATATCTTTTCTATCAACCGCGTTTTAATTAAGGAACATGCCACAATCCCTTTTATATGCGTTTTAATTAATCCAGAAAAGGAAAAACTAACAGCTGCATTCTGTGATGCATGCGAAGATAATTAAAACTCCTAAATAGTAAGTAACAATGGTAATTTTTCATTATTGATAATTTGAATTATTCTATTTTCTTGCCCCATAATCAAAATGCTGAAAATACGCTCCTGCTAATTATGAATATTTTAAAAACAAATAAATGTTTGGTAACCCAATCTGTAAATCTGGTAATAATACTGGTAGCTTCTGGCTTAGAAACCATTGCTTTGTTTCTTCTTAAAAGTCACTCAAAAGTCTGGTGTAGCCATTCACACAGAATCAAAATTAGGTCCTAATATTTACCCAATATGAATAAGCGTAAAAAAATTGATAAAAACCTAATATGTCTGTGAGGGCATTGGAATTAAATGTAGGATGCTGGTACCAAAATAATGTTTCTTTATTCAATTTTTTACTAGTAAGCTAATGGAATAAAACGCTTGAATAACTAGGGGAAGCCTAAATTTAATGAAAATATTTCCATTCCCATTATAACAATAACGTTTTATTGGTGAATTTTTATAACAGCTTTCCACAAAAATCAATTAAAAATCTGTAAATAATCTAAAGGGTAGTTAGTATCATATAAACACATATAGACAATAGATGAATAACGGACATACTTTTCAGTTTTATGTATTCTTTTATTTTCCACAGACAAACTTTCCAACAACACAAATAGTAGTAAGAAAATAGCACTACTGTCGCCACGCTTTGAAAAATCGATTTTTTTCTTGGAGCTTGTTATTATATGATACGAGTAATATACATGACAAGATCCTTGGCTATATTTTTCTGCCCTTGTACTGAATAATGAACTTTCTTATTTGTGAGTCTGGTGGAGTGGACTTCATAATAAACATGTTCTTTGTTAGAGAATTTGGGTTAAGAATTTATTCAATTATAACCTTGAGTCACAACAAAATGTGGGTGAATAAATGAATGAAATTTCAAGGCAACTTTATTGCAGAACTTCATTTTTCACAACTTGATTTTAATCAAGATAAAATCCAACTAAATGAAAATTAGTATTTCAAACTTAGCCTAGTTACATGTTAATACTTCAAAGTAAAAGAAATGTAATAAGAGGTAAAATCGCATTCAAATAAAAAATAAAATAAGTGTACTTAAATTTCTTTAGCAACTATTTAAATAAAATATGATTTAAACAGGTAATAAAAGCAACGTATGTACAAAAACAACAGATGTATTACGGTTTTCACGTTTTCCATTTAATTCCTGTCTACACTTATTACGCTTCTGTAACCTTCATAGGTCATGCAAATGTGAATAGCAAAGGTTTAATTAAAAACCTTGGCGTGTTCAGTGAAATTTAGGAAATAAATAGATTTGATTTGAAGTATCAGACAAGCTGTTTTGATTTGTAAAAATTGTATGAGTCAGGGTTTTAACACAAAGTTAAAATACGTTTTATCCATATCCGCAAGGTTTTATCCAGCAAGGTGTTTAAAGTTGGCCTGAAGAATTGGTATTTTTGAGCATAGCTTAATGGGTATCCCAGAGTATTAATCGAACAACTCGAGTATCCAAGTAGGTTTGAATTAATATAATAATAGAGAGCAGTTGTTTTTTTTTTACAGTATTTCACGATCTAACAAAAATTATAACACATATATTACATGTAGCCACTAGCTATTAATTTGGTGTTAGATTTGTTTAAATACTTCACTTCACACGTCCTATACAGTGAGAGAGTCTTTTTTTCTTGCCATACAGGGACTTCAACTTTCCATGATAAGTGTCGGGATCACACTGTCCTCAACGCTTTTATATAATCACTAGCTTTCCCAGCAGTCGTTGTTCTGTCAGTTACAAATTATGTTCTAATATACGAGAAAATAAAGAAAAGAAATCGACAAATAATAAAAAATCCTAGAACCCGACCACAGGGTAATATTCTTGGATCGGGGATCCTTTCAAACAAATTCAAAAGTTTTATCTAAATCGGTTCAGAACTAAATTAGACGTTAGGATTGAAAGTTGAATCACAACGAAATAGTTACATAGATACAAGAAAGTGAATCAGAGGCAAGGAGATAATAAGAGCAAGAGGAATATCATGTCGTAAGAAGGAAAAAGAATTTCGATCAAAAGCCCGACAAAGTTATAGAACTTACTTATTGACCAAAAAAAACTAATTATCCAGAAATGAGTATTAAAATGCATTTAATTATGCAAGAACTTCCAAGATTACTGGCGAAAAAACCCCTTTGCAAATGTGGAGTAGCTCAAAGAAATTTTGATTACCGATCTAAAACAAATTAGTGACATTCTCTACATTTATCGCTAGTTAATTTGCTAATAAGCTTCATGTAATTCATGTGAGCTATCAACTGAATGTCTAAGTGCTTCTTGGGAAATAACACCACAGTTTAAAGAAAATTGTTGTATATTCCAAACGTTTCGGGGTCTAGACCCCGTTGTCAATGGTTAAGAAACTTAGATAAAAAAGGCACAATTCTAAGATGTAAATTAAAATATTTGACAATGTGTATTATTTGATTTTTGACGTAACTAAAAGAATTTTATTTGTAATATACAGGGTAGCACAGAAATTTCTAAAAATCATATAATCATAAAGTTCCTTTCAAATTGGAAGAATTTGAAAGGGAGATCTTCAGAATTTTATGTGGCGCTCCTAGGTGCATTCGCGAAAAATGCGACCAAAGAACTTTGTTGATTCAGTGATCCCATTAAAATCACAAGGGAAAACCTAGGAAAAACCTTATGAACTATCCCGATATTGGGTTGTTCACAATGACCATTAGCAATTTCTTCCTTAATCATCGGCAACCAGGAACGACTGAATTCTACGGAGGTAGTAGCGATACAATCGTTTTAATTTAACAAAATTAAAGCAGACTCTTTTAGTTTTCTTTTGGTGTTGTGTTCTTCTTTGTGTAATGTAACTGAATTTTGAAACTGTATTTTATGACCAAGGTCCCAAGCATGTTCACAAATTTTGGATTTTTCAAATTGTCGTTTTTTTATGTAATTTTTGTGTTC
Source organism: Octodonta nipae (assembly GCA_034190945.1). Classification (NCBI taxonomy): domain Eukaryota; kingdom Metazoa; phylum Arthropoda; class Insecta; order Coleoptera; family Chrysomelidae; genus Octodonta; species Octodonta nipae. The sequence goes on along the minus strand of CM067216.1, from coordinate 190,238,808 downwards.
GTTTATTCGAACATTCAGAGGTCTAGAGGTTTCTCCAATATAGAATTTATTACATTCACACGGGATTTTATAAATGCAATTTTTTGTATTTTGAGTTGTGTTATTTGCTTTGGTTTTTGATATAATTGATTTTAGTGTATTTCTTGTTTTAAATGATGTTTTTATATTATAACTGTTTCCCACTCTTTTTAGTATTTCTGATAGACCCTGTATGTATGGTATAGTTATTGTATTAATCTGATTATCTTGGGAGTCAGTGTTGCTTGGTGAAGTTTGATGTTGGTTGTTAGGAATTGTGTGGTATTCCATTTTGTTTAACTCGTTATTAATAAATTTATTTGAGTAATGCTTGGCAGAAAGTACATTTTTTATAAACTTTTTTTCTTCATTGAATTTATTGATATTAGAACAGTTGGTTTTTGCTCTGTCATATAGAGATTTAATGATACCTCTTTTTACTGAACTTGGATGATTAGAGTTAAAGTTCAGATACCTCTTTCAAATGTCGATTGTGTTTTGGTTATCAAAAAAGGCTAAGAATGGTAATTTGTTATTCTGTTCAAGCTCTAGTGTAAACTGAATAGTTGGTTCTGTGTTGTTTATGTCGTTAAGTAATGCATGTAAATCCTCAAGATTATGTTCCTAAATAACGAATATGTCATCAACATAACGCCACCAAACCAAAGGTTTAATCTGTTTTGAGAAAATTGTTTGTTCTTAAAATTTATCCATAAAAATGTTGCTTAAAGCGGAAGACAAACTGCCTAATATGTACGACTGGCTAAAGTTAAACTCCGACGTTAAATTAAAATTATTTGTAGTATTCCCCTCACATGTCTAGTTATTTTATTGACCCGCTATCGATTATTTCCCTTTTTATATGTGTTCCAAAATAATATTGTTTCGCACATGCTCCCCCTGTGGGTAGAGAAGGAAATTAATCTATCACTAAAAAATCAAGTGTTTCATTGAGCGAAAAAAGGGTTAAAACAGTGCACAATCTCTAATTGATCATTTACGCATTTATTTATTATTATTTAAACTAATTTCGAAAAGATTGTTGAGGAGGTCTTGAATTATTTTGCCAGTTCATTTTACGAAATTGCCTTACTACACTTTGTTCTCCAAATACGATATTAAATCCTTATCTGCTGCAGGAAAAAAAAATTTGAGGAGAGAAAACCCCAATGAACAGGCAAAATAATTATTTAAACTAACGCAACAAATTAACACATTCGTGTCATAACACTACTTGATAAAAATGTTTCCTTTCTCTACAAATTAATTTCTTAATAATCTAAGTCAACGTATTATTAGATAATTTTAACTATTAGTACACATTATCAACTCATTCTTTATTTTTTTATACGAAATAATACATTAACCGGAATTACATTGTATAGTTAGATAAAAGTATAACTGGTATTGATTTTCAAGATTCTCATTTGCGCCCCTATATCTTGATACCTACTCTAAGCGCTTGCTGACTACGTATTAATCAAATTCATAAGAGCAATTCCAGTCTACTTCAGAATCAATTTTCAGTGCTTCTCGTTAGAGTTAGGTATCCTATTGATGGCAGCTTTACATGAAATAATAGCCCCGTTAAACCGACAAAGGCTTTGTTGCTATAGTCTAGATTTTAGCCGTTAGGATGTAAGGCAATTAGTGAAAAAATATTTTGACTACTGTACAAAGATATATATATATATATATATATATATATATATATATATAATATATATATATATATATATATTATAATCCGTGTTATTTAATAGATCTGTGAAGTAAATAGTTTTGGCAAAAAATAGCCATATCTAGAATATATTGGCAAGATCACCAAAATAAATTAAGTAAAAAATATTTTTAAGTTAAACGGTTTCATTTAAGATTAACACAATATTGATGTTAAAAATGCACTAAAAGCTAAAAAATACATCTGTAGGTCCTAGGTACCACTCATCACACCGCCCTCCCTATCAATCTAGGGCATTAGTCAGACAAAAAAATAAATTCGTTAGGCGCCTTAAATTTCAAGTCAACCACTATATTATTATGAATGCTATTTATGTACATATTTACTTAGGTTAGGTTACGCCCAACGATTTTATTTTTTTGTCTGATTAATGCCAAGATTGATGAGAGTGGTGTGATGAGTGATATCTAGGACCTATCAATTTTTTTTAACTTTTAGTACATTATTAACATCAATATTGTCTTAATTTTAAATAAAACGTTTAACTTAAAAATATTTTTTAATTTATTTAATTTCAAGTTTTGAGTTTTTTATTTCGTTAGATTATACTCCTCATTCTATTTAATTCCTTGAGTGCCTCATTATTACAAGGTTTGGTCCCTGGCAATTTGTTGCAGTCTAACTCCTCACTACGTAATCCTTGCAAAGACTCTATCCGACTCACGGCAAGATATGTCTGTCCTTATTCAACCAATTTCGAGCCTAAATATTGAACTGCGTGCTCGACAGTGCTGTGTTGCATTTTGTGGCAGTGGAAGCCCATAAATAAATTAAAGGCAACATCCTAGGATGAATAAGATATCCGCCGTTTCTTCTAAAGTCGATCCGAACTGACGGTATATCTGTTTCGTACATTTGGGTACAAAGCCCAATCTTGGGGGGGACGTTAACGATATATCATTTTTATCCACCCTAATGCCACACAATCCTCGGCACGTTTTAACCTTATACCTTAACTTGAGTCGTGTCCCGCTAACGACGTATCCTATGCTTGTATCAAAGCTCTTTCATTTGATATTCATATTGAAGGGGTGTCAAAATATATAAATATATATATATATATATACTTACTCGGCCTTTTTGTTGGCAGCCATATTGGATTTTCTTTTGTTTTCAGAGCATACTTTATTCCTCAATTGGGCCCTTTCATTTGATACCTATATTGAAGTAGTTGTGAAATAATATGTATTCCGCCATTTTGTAGCAGCGGCCATATTGTATGTACAATGATACAAAGTTAATTAAATTGTATTGTCATCAGAATTGAATGTGTGCACCAAATTTTAGATCAATCTGGTAACACGAATTGGACGAAATTTTAATTATTAGATTTGACAAACAAAGAAACAAATAAACAGGGAAAACTAAATAACACCGTTTAAAAATGTCACATTAACTTAGAAATACCTAGTAAAAATCAATTGGAACAAATTCTTGTTAAATTTTGACAGCGTTTTTTTTCTGATGGTAGGTAAATTCAAAGACACATGGTGATCCAAAAATAATGTGCGACCAATAGGGTCGGTAGACATAACTGGCTATTTGATGAAACTTCTTCTGCCAACTCATTTATTTGGGAAAATATTGTAAAAGTAATATTGGACTATTCTGGACTAATGTGGGGGCGCTCCATACAAAGAGAAGTTAAAACTGGATCGAATTTGCTGGTTTATTTGGGTTCTTACTATTCGTGTAATGGCGGCACTTCACTTATTGTGGCGTATTCGTATATTTGCTATATTTGTCCAAAAACGGCGATGTGTGGAGAGGTTATTCGCTATTTTTGCTTTATTAGAACAAATACGTCGAATACCGCTAAGAGCAAATACGCCTTACCGTCCAAAGGAGTCAAATAAGCCAAATATTTGCTTTAGCCGTCCACACTTGGTTCATACAGTTGCACGCGGCGCTTCGATCGTGATCCACTAGTGTTGTTTTTAATGACAAAGTAGTGTTTGTGGCAAAATTGAGTGGTCGAGCAATAACATCATGAAGTTTCTCGAGTTGTACCAAATGCATCCTTGCATTTGGGACCCTAAACATACCATCACAAAAATAAAAATAAAATAAATGATGCTTGGACAGATATCCAAAACAATATGGGACAACCATGCACAATTGTTGATTTAAAGAAAAAGAGGGAATCTTTGATGTCTGCGTTCAGGGGTTAAAACACAAAAATTAAGAAATCAGAAACATCAGGAGCAGGCACGTCTAGCATATACAAACCCACATGGTTTGCTTACAAATATATGAATAGTTTTCTGGGAGCCATCTATAAATCCAGCCCATCTACGAATACTGAGGTAGGTAAAAAATAAACAAAAAACATTTTTCATTAATTTTGTTTATTTATCTTTACGGTGAGGCATGTGTCACATTTACTGGTATTCAAACATATTTGGCATGTTTGAGTGTTTCGCGATATGTGTGGATGGCACGTTTGGAATATTTGCGAATACATCAAATATTTGGACGAATATAGTGATACAAAACAAAAATACGCTAACACCAAGTGAAATGCCGCCATAAAGTGTTAAGTTAAGTAAATGTGTTTACCTTCTGGAGACATTCTGCACGAGTGGGTTTTGCAAACTCCAATGTAGAATATGTTGTCACTTTGTCGAAAGATTGCAGCTAAAGGTTGCCACGTCGGAAAACACTATCTTACTTTACAAATTCGGGTTGGCCAACATCATTCACAAAATTCTAATTTGCGTCGATCAATTTCAATAAGCTCCTAAACGTTTAAATCAATAGATTTATAGTTATTGACTGTTCTGCAGCTAGTTCCCAGCTTGCTATTTTACGATTTTCTTGAAAATCGAACAAAACATTCAATTGTGTATTAGCTAGAATTTTAGGATGGACGATTCCTTAATTATCTCTGTGTCTTTAAACTTCTTTTCTATCTTACTAACTACTTACCGTGTAATAGAACTCTCTTGAAAAATAGAGTAGTAATTCTAAATTGAGCAAAAAACTTGAAATTGGCAAAAAATTGCAACAAAAAAATTGAAACCGCGGGCATTACGCAAATGTTTTAAATGCAATAATCAAAGATTTACCAGGTACATAAGAAGATTAGTAAATTTGAAACCAGTTTTAGCAATAAATCACTATTTATAAAATAATGTGAGCCCACGGGGCTTATTAAGAGTCTATGAACAACTTCTCTGTGGTTTTTAAAAGTTAATGAATATTTTCAGTAGTGAAAGAAATTATTTAAAATTCTGTTTTCCCGCCAAGTGAGAGGGAATGCTTTAATAAAGCGTTAAAGCATATAAATTCTCCTCTTTACTGCTTTATAACTAAAAAAAACGTCAAATTCTTTGTAGAACTCTTTGAGTAAAAAGATTTATGTTCTATGGTTGAATTATGCAAAAATACTACCAACAGAGAAACATAATTGACAATAAGTAATTTCGAAAAGATTGTTGAGGAGGTCTTGAATTATTTTGTCTATTGATGGGTTTTCTCTCCTCCAAATTTTTTCCTGTAACAGATAAGTATTTAAAAAATTGTATATGTAGAACAAAGTGTAGTAAGGCAATTTCGTAAAATTGCCCTGATTACTGGTTGTCTGTACAGAGATTCTTCCTCACAGTTTTTCTGAGAGAAAGAGATGTCTATAAAATGATCAACCAGTATTCCTGTATATAAGTAATGTATTGTATATTGTGTAATACTTATCTGTGTATGGAGACGTTTCAACTCCGAGTCTGGAGTCGTTGTCAATCGTTTAGTGTTGTTTTCGAGGCTTTTTTCTAAAAAGTTTTCGCTTTGATTATTTTGAATTTATTGTTTGTCAAAAAATTTGACACTGACAATTTGTCGTTTGGCGATCACTTGACGCTGAGGTTACCGTTTTTTTGTTCTGTTAGCAGTAAATTCTTCCAGTCCAAATGAAGGTCGGCTGAAGGTGCTCCGATTTCAGTGTTGTTTATCATCATACAGCTGGCTTCTTTAAGTTTTCTCTTTTTTAAGTTTTCTTCTTTCAACAAGATCTTTGTTTTATCCCAGTCTATCCTATGGCTGCCGGTGCTCGTTAATACATGATTGGCCAAATTTGATTTGTCCACATGTCTTCTGGAAATGTTATATTGATGTTCTTTTTTCCTTACTTCTAAAGGTCTTGAAGTTTCACCGGTATAAGAATGGCCACAGTCACACAAAACACTGTACACACAATTTTTAGAACTCTGGGTTGCGTTAAACGGTTTGGTATGTGTGAGGATAGAGCGCAAGGTATTATTTGTTTTAAAAACAGTTTTAACGCTGTATTTATTTCCTAACCGCTTAATTTTTTCCGATACACCTGGGATATATGGAATTATGTTCATAATTTGGTTGTCTGTTTGTGTTTGGTTGGTATTAGTGTGATGGTTATTTGTGCTGGTTTGTTGTTGCGATTTTCTTTCTAACTGATTTATAGTTTTATTTATAAAGTCTTGGGGATATTCGTTTTGAAGTAGATGTTCTTTGATAATATTGACTTCTTTGTTAAAGATTTGGGTGGATGAAGATATGTTTTTTGCTCTATCATATAAGCACTTTACAACACCTTTCTTTTTTATTTAAAGGATGGTTGGAGTGAAAATTCAAATATCTATTAGTATTTGTAGGTTTTCGATAAGTACTTGTACTTATTGTGTTGTTTGTTCTATCTATAAGTACATCAAGATAAGCAAGTTTATGCAAATTTTCCATCTCCATTGTAAATTTTATTGTGGGTTCTTGACTATTGATGTAATCCAGGAATGAGTGCAGTTCTTCAGCACCATACTCCCAAACCACAAAAATGTCATCAACGTATCTCCACCACACTTTTGGTTTATTTTTATATTTGCCTATGAATCTTTCTTCAAAATATGTCATGAATATATTACTGATTATAGGAGATAAAGAAGAACCCATGGCCATACCAAATTCTTGTTTATAGAAATCTCCTTCAAATTGAAAATATGTAGTGTTTAAGCAAAGTTCGGTTAGTTCCATAATTGTGTCAATGTTTAGTTTTGTTTTGTTGTGTAAGGTAATATCTTGTTGTAATTTATTTTTTATAATTTGTAATGATTTATCAACAGGTACATTTGTAAAAAGACTAACTATGTCGAAACTTACTAGTATATCATTTCTGTTGATAATAATGCTTTTTAATTTTGTTAAAAAATCGTTAGTGTTTTTTAAATTGTTTGGATTATTTTCGTAAGGTTTAATTATATTTAGTAAAAATTTTGATATGTTTTGTAATGGTGAATTTATTGAACTTACAATGGGTCTCATTGGTATTGTGTCTTTATGTATTTTTGGAACGCCATATAAATGTGGAGGTTTACTATAGTGTGGTGTTAAGTGTTTTCGTTCTAATGGAGTGAATTCTTGTTTGTGTTTTGTTATAATGTCTCTAGCGGCTTTTTCTATATTTTGCGTAGGATCTTTTTTGAGCTTAGAATATGATCCTGTGTTAATAAGGTCCATCATTTTGGTGTTGTAATCATTTTTATCAAGTATAACCGTAGCGTTACCTTTATCGGCAGGTAGAATTTTAATTGTGTTGTCTTTTTTAAGTTTTTCTACGGCATATTTCTCTGTAGGAGTAAGATTGTATTTCATTTTGTGTTGCTTCTCTAGAAGTAATTTATTTCTTATTCGGTATTCACTTGACACTTCTGGAGGCAGTTTTTGGGCTGTGTCTTCAATCGCAACTATCAGATCTAGTTTAGGTATATTTTGTGGAGTGATTGAATAATTTAATCCCTTAGAAAGTACGTATTGTTCTGTTGGTGTAATGTGTTTAGTTGATAAATTAATCACAGTTTTATTGATGAAATTTGTATTTGGTGTAAGTACAGATTTTTTGTGTTTTTCATTTAAGAGATGTTGAAATTTATTTATATTTCTGTTTTTACATATTTGAAATTCCAAGCTGTATGAATCATTTAAACAATTAAAGATGCGATTATAGTCTGATGGAATGTGCGTTTCTTTGAATTTGTTTTCTAATATAATGATGTTATTTTTAAGGCTTACCTTCAATTTCCGATGGTGTTGTATTCTATTTCTAACTAAAGCATTACCTGTTTTCAACTGAATTCTAATACTACCTCTGTCTGTGAATGGCATTTTTGGTAACAACCCCTTTGGAATTATTCCCTCATTTCGGCATTTTATTAGGAACGTTAAGCTGTTCTGTGATCGTGCTAGTTTCTTATTCAGGTTTTCTAATTTTCTAAAATTTGTTGTTGAAATTGGCCCATACCTCATTCGTAAGTAATTTCGAAAAGATTGTTGAGGAGGTCTTGAATTATTTTGTCTATTCATGGGTTTTCTCTCCTCCAAATTTTTTCCTGTAACAGATAAGTATTTAAAAAATTGTATATGTAGAACAAAGTGTAGTAAGGCAATTTCGTAAAATTGCCCGGATTACTGGTTGTCTGTACAGAGATTCTTCCTCACAGTTTTTCTGAGAGAAAGAGATGTCTATAAAATGATCAACCAGTATTCCTGTATATAAGTAATGTATTGTATATTGTGTAATACTTATCTGTGTATGGAGACGTTTCAACTCCGAGTCTGGAGTCGTTGTCAATCGTTTAGTGTTGTTTTCGAGGCTTTTTTCTAAAAAATTTTCGCTTTGATTTTGAATTTATTGTTTGTCAAAAAATTTGACACTGACAATTTGTCGTTTGGCGATCACTTGACGCTGAGGTTACCGTTTTTTTTGTTCTGTTAGCAGTAAATTCTTCCAGTCCAAATGAAGGTCGGCTGAAGGTGCTCCGATTTCAGTGTTGTTTATCATCATACAGCTGGCTTCTTTAAGTTTTCTCTTTTTTAAATTCAAAATCAAAGCGAAAATTTTTTAGAAAAAAGCCTCGAAAACAACACTAAACGATTGACAACGACTCCAGACTCGGAGTTGAAACGTCTCCATACACAGATAAGTATTACACAATATACAATACATTACTTATATACAGGAATACTGGTTGATCATTTTATAGACATCTCTTTCTCTCAGAAAAACTGTGAGGAAGAATCTCTGTACAGACAACCAGTAATCCGGGCAATTTTACGAAATTGCCTTACTACACTTTGTTCTACATATACAATTTTTTAAATACTTATCTGTTACAGGAAAAAATTTGGAGGAGAGAAAACCCATGAATAGACAAAATAATTCAAGACCTCCTCAACAATCTTTTCGAAATTACTTACGAATGAGGTATGGGCCAATTTCAACAACAAATTTTAGAAAATTAGAAAACCTGAATAAGAAACTAGCACGATCACAGAACAGCTTAACGTTCCTAATAAAATGCCGAAATGAGGGAATAATTCCAAAGGGGTTGTTACCAAAAATGCCATTCACAGACAGAGGTAGTATTAGAATTCAGTTGAAAACAGGTAATGCTTTAGTTAGAAATAGAATACAACACCATCGGAAATTGAAGGTAAGCCTTAAAAATAACATCATTATATTAGAAAACAAATTCAAAGAAACGCACATTCCATCAGACTATAACCGCATCTTTAATTGTTTAAAGGATTCATACAGCTTGGAATTTCAAATATGTAAAAACAGAAATATAAATAAATTTCAACATCTCTTAAATGAAAAACACAAAAAATCTGTACTTACACCAAATACAAATTTCATCAATAAAACTGTGATTAATTTATCAACTAAACACATTACACCAACAGAACAATACGTACTTTCTAAGGGATTAAATTATTCAATCACTCCACAAAATATACCTAAACTAGATCTGATAGTTGCGATTGAAGACACAGCCCAAAAACTGCCTCCAGAAGTGTCAAGTGAATACCGAATAAGAAATAAATTACTTCTAGAGAAGCAACACAAAATGAAATACAATCTTACTCCTACAGAGAAATATACCGTAGAAAAACTTAAAAAAGACAACACAATTAAAATTCTACCTGCCGATAAAGGTAACGCTACGGTTATACTTGATAAAAATGATTACAACACCAAAATGATGGACCTTATTAACACAGGATCATATTCTAAGCTCAAAAAAGATCCTACGCAAAATATAGAAAAAGCCGCTAGAGACATTATAACAAAACACAAACAAGAATTCACTCCATTAGAACGAAAACACTTAACACCACACTATAGTAAACCTCCACATTTATATGGCGTTCCAAAAATACATAAAGACACAATACCAATGAGACCCATTGTAAGTTCAATAAATTCACCATTACAAAACATATCAAAATTTTTACTAAATATAATTAAACCTTACGAAAATAATCCAAACAATTTAAAAAACACTAACGATTTTTTAACAAAATTAAAAAGCATTATTATCAACAGAAATGATATACTAGTAAGTTTCGACATAGTTAGTCTTTTTACAAATGTACCTGTTGATAAATCATTACAAATTATAAAAAATAAATTACAACAAGATATTACCTTACACAACAAAACAAAACTAAACATTGACACAATTATGGAACTAACCGAACTTTGCTTAAACACTACATATTTTCAATTTGAAGGAGATTTCTATAAACAAGAATTTGGTATGGCCATGGGTTCTTCTTTATCTCCTATAATCAGTAATATATTCATGACATATTTTGAAGAAAGATTCATAGGCAAATATAAAAATAAACCAAAAGTGTGGTGGAGATACGTTGATGACATTTTTGTGGTTTGGGAGTATGGTGCTGAAGAACTGCACTCATCCCTGGATTACATCAATAGTCAAGAACCCACAATAAAATTTACAATGGAGATGGAAAATTTGCATAAACTTGCTTATCTTGATGTACTTATAGATAGAACAAACAACACAATAAGTACAAGTACTTATCGAAAACCTACAAATACTAATAGATATTTGAATTTTCACTCCAACCATCCTTTAAATAAAAAAGAAAGGTGTTGTAAAGTGCTTATATGATAGAGCAAAAAACATATCTTCATCCACCCAAATCTTTAACAAAGAAGTCAATATTATCAAAGAACATCTACTTCAAAACGAATATCCCCAAGACTTTATAAATAAAACTATAAATCAGTTAGAAAGAAAATCGCAACAACAAACCAGCACAAATAACCATCACACTAATACCAACCAAACACAAACAGACAACCAAATTATGAACATAATTCCATATATCCCAGGTGTATCGGAAAAAATTAAGCGGTTAGGAAATAAATACAGCGTTAAAACTGTTTTTAAAACAAATAATACCTTGCGCTCTATCCTCACACATACCAAACCGTTTAACGCAACCCAGAGTTCTAAAAATTGTGTGTACAGTGTTTTGTGTGACTGTGGCCATTCTTATACCGGTGAAACTTCAAGACCTTTAGAAGTAAGGAAAAAAGAACATCAATATAACATTTCCAGAAGACATGTGGACAAATCAAATTTGGCCAATCATGTATTAACGAGCACCGGCAGCCATAGGATAGACTGGGATAAAACAAAGATCTTGTTGAAAGAAGAAAACTTAAAAAAGAGAAAACTTAAAGAAGCCAGCTGTATGATGATAAACAACACTGAAATCGGAGCACCTTCAGCCGACCTTCATTTGGACTGGAAGAATTTACTGCTAACAGAACAAAAAAACGGTAACCTCAGCGTCAAGTGATCGCCAAACGACAAATTGTCAGTGTCAAATTTTTTGACAAACAATAAATTCAAAATAATCAAAGCGAAAACTTTTTAGAAAAAAGCCTCGAAAACAACACTAAACGATTGACAACGACTCCAGACTCGGAGTTGAAACGTCTCCATACACAGATAAGTATTACACAATATACAATACATTACTTATATACAGGAATACTGGTTGATCATTTTATAGACATCTCTTTCTCTCAGAAAAACTGTGAGGAAGAATCTCTGTACAGACAACCAGTAATCAGGGCAATTTTACGAAATTGCCTTACTACACTTTGTTCTACATATACAATTTTTTAAATACTTATCTGTTACAGGAAAAAATTTGGAGGAGAGAAAACCCATGAATAGACAAAATAATAATTGACAATAACTAGAAACAAAAATCTACATTCAGCAAAAGCAAACCGCTGCAACGCTTCAGTGCTTGAATGCTACAATTCCCTGAATGCAACCAAGAACAAGACGTGTAGGACTAGTAGCTGGTCTTTATCGGAATATACAAATCATTTTGTTTCAAGTAAAGTTTGATTTTGAAATTCCAAAAACTGCAAAAAGAATGTAAATTAAAGTCACAATTTCCTTGCATGGCACGTTTTGGTTTTTGTCCATGTAACGCCACTTACATAGTACCTTCACGTTTTTTTAGCACAGATCGTACATTTATTTAATACGTTGAGTTTTACGGCAGATCGTCATTTGACGTAGTACCATTAACCGTGAGTTAAATCATGTTTAGAAGAAATTTTGTCATGAAACGTCTTTCATTCCGTTGTACCAGATGGTCATGTGCTCAGTGGATTATGGATTTTTGACGAATTTTGTAGAGTGATTTTATTTCTTTGGGATATATAGAAATTTCCAGTATCTTAAAATGCTTTAATTTTACACTGTTAAATATCTACAATTGCAAACCTGTATTGAGTTTCAACTGAAATATTCCAATGCCATAATTAATTTAATTGTTATATATATGACACAATTAGCAATTTACGTGTTATTACATTAATATAACCAAGAATTTGACATTTTGTAAGTATTTACTTTGGAATTACAATTCCAGGATACTTGGTGAATTTGTTGTCATTGCCAACCTACCAATAATTCAAGTATATTGGTTATTAACAGTGAGGTGTCCTATTGGACACTACGAATTCGAATAAAGTGATACCTAGTGTTCCTAGACGAATACCTGCCCTGTATACGTCGATACTAACTGACATTAATCTTACACAAAAAGGTGCCCAACGTGCGGCCATCACATAATGGCTGAATTAGTCGATTTTTTTTGAGATAAATAGAAGGTCAATGTACATTAACATCAATATTTTGGCCAGATAGATTTATGTTCTTCCGAATTGATCCAAGACAAATGAGAGGTTAAACTTTGTTTAGAACAAGATTTGGTCCCCAAAGTTATCCTCCACAAACCTTGTGGGTCACCTTTCCTGTGTGAAAATAAATGTATGTATAATTAATTCTACTGGTAACGTTTCAACCCAAAATGTTTAATTGTTATCATTCAATAATATTTATGAACTTAAATAGAATAAATATGGACTTATTATTTTACATATTTCCAATGACAGCTGTCAAACAGAACAGAACTGTTAAAAGTTAGAAGCATGTTGAGCAGTTTTTGCATAAAAACATTATTTGATGATTTCTCAACATTCCGTAATTATTAGACCTGCGTGATGAAAAAATATAATTATAATGCCAACATACTTCTGTAATAATTAAGTTTAAACACGAACAAATAAAATTGGTGAATGTTCTCTGTGAGAATTCGTTGCTATTTCGATTAAACTCTAGAGAGTTTAATTTAGTTTTCAAATAGCATGTCGTTAGTTTATAAAAAACACAAACTCAGCAACGGATTATGACACGTGGAGAAACCATAATTGTACTTATAAACACGTGAAAAACCTGCTGAATTATATTGTGCCAGACTGATGAATAAAGGGCAAATAGTACGTAGACAAGTTGGAATACTTTACATTTATGGTTTTAGAAACTCAAAACCTATATGTAAGATGAAACCAGTATTAGCTGCCGTCTCCTTCCGTTCAATCCGTTCCATTATATTATGAGTTATTAAAGTGTATTAGTATTCGTTATAAGAAAATATCCTAAAATAGGTTGATGTTTTTAATGTAAATGTTTTATTTACTCACGCCATTTACCAATTTATGATGTAATCGGAAATTTTTCTAAGCAACAATGATTTTATCAAACGTTCTAATGTATATTTATTTATATTTTTTAATAAATTGAAAGCAACGTCTAAGTTGAATGAAAAAGTAAGCACACAAAATTAACAATGGTATGTTCAATAAAATGTCCATAGGAAAAAAGAAATTCTCTCACAATTTCCTCAGTAAGTAACTGTAAACTGTTTGGCTGCGTGTCATGTTTAGGTAGCTTGTTGGAATGGTTATGGCCTTGGCCTTATCATTTAACCCGTGTCACTGTCACAAATATAATCACAAAATAGCCGAAAGTGTTAAATTAGTATTTTTTTTTCTGAATGATACTTGTGGCATATTTTTCAATTTCTAAGTACTTCTTGGGAAATGACACCACAGTTCAAAGAACATTTCTGTATATTCCAAACGTTTTGATCTGTCAAAAACTGTCATTAATTTTTTAGACAAACAGTTAAACGCTTCTGAAACCTCAATTCTACAAAAGGGCCTTAATTTTGCAATTTCCTCAAAAACTATTCCAACATTTTATATCATCAGTGCTATAGAACAAACTGCAAACAAATTAAACAATAGTGAAGCTCAAGAGTATCGAATGAGAGCAAAAATTGAACTAGAAAAACCTATGCATACAAAAAATAACCTTGCGAAAAATGAATTACATTCAATTAAAGTTTTAAAAAATGACAGCACTATTAAGATTTTACCTGCAGATAAAGGCAATGCTACGGTTATTTTAAATAAAATTGACTACGAATCCAAAATTCAAAACATAATAAACCAAGGACAATATACAAAATTAAACAAAGATCCAACAACTTCTATAGAAAACAAAATATACCGCTTACTCTACAATCACAAAGATGAATTTACAGAACAACAACGTAAACATCTTACTCCGCACTATTCTAAACCGCCCCATTTATACGGGTTACCTAAAATTCATAAACCCAACATTCCATTAAGACCAATTCTCAGCTCCATAAATTCTCCATGCAGTGAACTCTCAAAATTTCTTTTAACAATTATTTCACCACTTACTGGTAAGTCTAATTCTCATCTTAAAAACAGAGCACATTTCTTAGAAAAATTATCACATATACAATACAAAAATACTTTCACAATGGCAAGTTTTGACATTGTGAATCTCTAAAATAATGTTCCTGTCACCAAAACACTTCCCATTGTAAAAGAACGATTAGAACAAGATTCTTTACTAAATCAACGTACTCAATTGTCCATTAATACAATAGTGGAACTACTAACATTTTGTACAAAGTCAACATATTTTCAACTTAATGATGACTTCTACCAACAAGATTTTGGCATGGCAATGGGTTCCTGTTTGTCTCCCGCTTTAGGCAATATTTTTATGGAAAAATTTGAAGAACAAACAATTTTCTCAAAACAGATTAAACCTTTGGTTTGGTGGCGTTATGTTGATGACATATTGGTTATTTGGGAACATAATCTTGAGGATTTACATGCATTACTTAACGACATAAACAACACAGAACAAACTATTCAGTTTACATTAGAACTTGAACAGAATAACAAATTACCATTCTTAGACATTTTAATAACCAAAACACAATCGACATTTGAAACAGAAGTTTACAGAACACCGACTCATACTAACAGGTATCTCAACTTTAACTCTAATCATCCAAGTTCAGTAAAAAGAGGTATCATTAAATCTCTATATGACAGAGCAAAAACCAACTGTTCTAATATCAACAAATTCAATGAAAAAAAAACGTTTATAAAAAATGTACTTTCTGCCAATCAATACCCAAATAAATTTATTAATAACGAGTTAAACAAAATGGAATATCAACATCAAACTTCACCAAGCAACACTCATTCCCAAGATAATCACATTAATACAATAACTATACCATACATACAGGGTCTATCAGAAAGACTAAAAAGAGTGGGAAACAGATATAATATCAAAACATCATTTAAAACAAGAAATACACTAAAATCAATTATATCAAAAACCAAACCAAATAACACAATCTAAAATACGAAAAATTACATTTATAAAATCCCGTGTGAATGTAATAAATTCTATATTGGAGAAACCTCTAGACCTCCGAATGTTCGAATAAACGAACACAAAAATTACATAAAAAAACGACAATTTGAAAAATCGAGCTTTTTCGTAGATTTAAACGTACTTATGAAACTATTGATATTAAAATTTAAAAAAAAAATGTGAACACGCTTGGGACCTTGGTCATAAAATACAGTTTCAAAATTCAGTTATATTACACAAAGAAGAACACACCACAAAAAAAAAACTAAAAGAGTCTGCTTTAATTTTGTTAAACGAAAACGATTGTATCGCTACTACCTCCGTAGAATTCAGTCGTTCCTGGTTGCCGATGATTAAGGAAGAAATTGCTAATGGTCATGTCCTTGTGAACAACCCAATATCGGGATAGTTCATAAGGTTTTTCCTAGGTTTTCACTTATGATTTTAATGGGATCACTGAATCAACAAAGTTCTTTGGCCGCATTTTTGGCGAATGCACTATCTTATAACAAAGTCGCACCTAGGAGCGCCACATAAAATTCTGAAGATCCCCCTTTCAAATTCTACCAATTTGAAGGGATCTTTATGATTATATGATCTTTAGAAATTTCTGTGCTACCCTGTATATTACAAATAAAATTCTCTTAGTTACGTCAGAAATCAAATATTATGTATTGTCAAATATTTTAATTTACATCTCAGCATTGTGTCCCCTTTTTTATTCGTAGTTTCTTAACCATTGACAACGAGGTCTGATCTAGAACCCGAAACGTTTGGAATATATAGCAATTTTCTTTAAACTGTGGTGTTATTTCCCAAGAAGTACTTAGAAATTAAATTAGTATATCTGGAACTAATTTAGCCTTTAAACATGCTTTTTTCCAGGAACATAAAAAATTAACTAATATTTTTGTTTTTTCCTTTTTGACTTTTATTCGAAAACTGAAATAAACCATTTAGTTCACTATCCTTTGTTGTAACTTTCCTCACTGTCAACTTCTTCTCTAGATTTTACCGTCCTCTCAGTCTAGTTGCAATCCCACAAAAAGTATTTAAATAATAAACTATGGCACCAATATTAATTGTCGTCTGTCAATAGAATGTAGAAATTTTAGAATTTCTACTTATCTACTAGTTGGGCACAAAACTTTTTGTCTTAAAATTATGAATGTAAGGTAAAAACACTTCTTCTCAAGTAACTAACGAAACTGGACAAATGTTTACTTTTTTACAATATTTGCCTTGTAAAATAGGCATATAAGTAGTAGACGAAGATAACTTGCTCAATCAATTTTGCTAAGTAACAAATGTCGACTAGCACCAGTGTTAACTCATTCCGTAAAAGGTGATCAAGCCCGCTCGACCTAATCACATGTCAAAAACATCAACGAAGAAACTCAAATTCGAAACACAATGGAACTCTTTTCACTTGAAGTGGTGGAATTTAGGGCTAGATGCTTAAGTACCGTTACACTAGCCCCATAGAATTCTATTATGCTGAAAAGCCTGGTCGCACTAAAAAAATTACTTTTTGAAGCAAAAGCTTCTATGTATACACGAGGAAAATTTTCAGAGCTTAGTTGTACGAACCCCCCTTCCCATGCCATGAACCTCAATACAACTGCTTCTCAATCATGAGAATAATAAACATCAATGACAGTAGTTGCGATTTTCAGTTATTTGAATAAAAATACTTAGCGAATGATAGCGGACTCATTATGTTGTTTTTGAGACTTAACTAGATCAATTATATTTGTCATAGTAGTCCATGTTGCTTACAGTGGAGTTGGCCAATATCAGGACTGGTAAATAATTGCAAGAAATTATTTACCAGTCCTGATAGATCAGTTATAGTTGAACATATTTCATATTAGATTACAGGTTAGACATCAATCATGGCATAACCCAGTTGCTACAGCGGAAGAGGTGTACAAAATAAAGAAATAACAGTAATTACCGATATTCAGGAAATCCCAAAGTAATTATTGCAAACTAATATACAGTATCAACACATAATTGGTAGTGTAAGTGTAAAAGAATATTTTCAAAACTGTAAGGAGTAGGTGTATTTGAATTAGAATTTCTATTCCATGTATTTGAATTAGAATTTCAATTACAACTTGTAGCAAAATCGTTGGATTATTTTAGTATTCCTAGGAGACATATCACTATATAAGAAAGAGGAGATAGAGAGTTAGATAGAAAGAGATGGAGCCTCATTTATTAAGAGACTTCGCTTCCATCAGTAAGCTTTTTATCATTGTATTCATTTAGGACTCCTATTTTATATATACAGATATATATCCACAAATTTAGAACTATATCATTCAACATATGACAGCCGTTTCGAACCAGGAGTTCTCGTCAGACATCTACCGTCTATTGAGTAATTTAAGTATATGAAGGCATACTATGCTATAACATATACCATACTCTTGACAGATGGTTCGAGTGTTTTATATAAGAACACATAAATAAATATATATACAGATATATATCCACATATTTAGAACTATATCATTCAACGTATGACAGCCGTTTCGAACCAGGAGTTCTCGTCAGATACGCTTCCTTGAATGACAAGTTCTAAAGTGAAATATTTGGATGTTATACACATCAGTAAGACAACAGTCAGTGTATTGAACCTAATAGATGTCGGTGACATCTACCGTCTATTGAGTAATTTAAGTATATGTCAAGAGTATGGTATATGTTATAGCATAGTATGCCTTCATATACTTAAATTACTCAATAGACGGTAGATGTCACCGACATCTATTAGGTTCAATACACTGACTGTTGTCTTACTGATGTGTATAACATCCAAGTATTTCACTTTAGAACTTGTCATTCAAGGAAGCGTATCTGACGAGAACTTAAATTACTCAATAGACGGTAGATGTCACCGACATCTATTAGGTTCAATACACTGACTGTTGTCTTACTGATGTGTATAACATCCAAGTATTTCACTTTAGAACTTGTCATTCAAGGAAGCGTATCTGACGAGAACTCCTGGTTCGAAACGGCTGTCATACGTTGAATGATATAGTTCTAAATATGTGGATATATATCTGTATATATATTAATTTATGTGTTTTTATATTAAACACTCGAACCATCTGTCAAGAGTATGGTATATGTTATAGCATAGTATGCCTTCATATACTTAAACTACTCAATAGACGGTAGATATCACCGACATCTATTAGGTTCAATACACTGACTGTCTCCTATTTTATAACAAACTGGCGATTTTCGATACAAAACTAGTAAATTACAATACCTACACCGATGACTAAAATTGGGAAATTGGTTTAACACTGAAAAGTCATTGTACTCAACTGAAATATTATCGATTTAGTGAAATTTAATTCCACGGTTACTAACCTCAAGCACATTTTGGCAATAGTTTTTGTTAATACCTTTTAACCGATGAATAGAAATCAATATTGTTGTATTTAACTTCAAATAATAATCATTTGTTATGACTTGCCATTAGGGCTCCAAGCGATTAATACTTGTACAACTAGGAGTACTTAATATTTAATATGGTCATTTTCAAACATGCACAAACTCAATAATAATTAGATATCATTTAGAAACGTTCATTATGGTTACTGAAATTTCGGTTTTATATTTGTTCGATCGATCATTCCCAACTCATTAATATTCCTTGGCGTCCTTCTTTATATTATTTTTTCCTGTACTCAAATATACAAATATATAGACAGGGTGTAAACGGTATCAATCCAAATATTTTAAAGAATCACAGTTCATTTGAAAATAACTTTCAAACCCTTATAATATTTAAAAAAACAGCTACATTTTGGTAGTCACAAACAAATAAGTATGCATCTAAAGAACTTGTGAAACTTCAAATGTAGATACTAAACAGATTATGTGACTGTACTAGCGACTTTACCGACGACAAATAACTTTTTTGATAATGAAAAATAAATTGGAAGTACATTGCAAATTGACTGAAAAGATATTGCAACATCGCCACAGCTGAGTATCTCGTTATCAAAGAATTCCGAATTCGATGTTTTTGCATAATGCAAATGTAAGATTTTTACAATAATTTGATTAAATCGTTCATCATGAAATATGGTGCAGTTTTTGTGTCGATTATAATGCTTTGAATATGTACGCAAATTAGATAGGGAATATTAGTATTTTACCAAAGCACCACCAATGTACCAGAAAGAACCCCTAAATTATGTTTAGATCCTGAAATTTTATATTAGTCGTCTACTAGGAATTGGCAGCCGAGATCCAAGATCGATCTAGGTGATCCTAGGCAACGCACAAATTGGACGACTATAGCTTAGAGCATACACCTTCTGGACGAGGTAGCCTGTAACGCTCAAATATATTTGTGCATTGCGGACTACCTCCAGAAAGTGTATGCTCTAAGGTGTGAGGTAACATTACACGAGTGTGTGGCGGCGTGCAGGTGTCACACGATTAGAGTGGGAGAGTATATTGAGGCTCAGTTCGTAGCCAATTGCATCGGAAATTATCAAATCAACGAACGAAAAAATTAGATTTTTAATTTTTGTCTTCATATAATTAGCATCTTATGTATCGTAACGATCCATTTGATACCTTACCGCATCTACTAATATCTCATCTTGCCAATCTAAAATCCTTCATTGCGTATTTATCTACTAATTCATCAAACTTGATTGTTGCTTGGCACCGACTTCAAAAATATACTAGATTGGTAGGTAATTAATTTGTACAGAATGAGCACCTTTTAATGTTTACATTTTTTACTTCCTGGGTAGGTACCTAACAACATTGAATGTGTTATTTATTTGCTAGAATTGTATTTTGTTATAATTATTTTTAGCTTTTTAGTTATAGGTGGAAATCGGTTATATATATTTTTAAATGTTTTATTTCTAACTTTTTAGTTTTTTTGAACTCAGGTAGTTTTCGTTCTTTATTTTTTATTTTGTATGTATAACCTTAATAGACAGGACCAGGTAACATCGAAAGCCTCAACATTATACAATGATACATTTTCATTAAAATTTACAGATAAATGTTTACGACTAAAATGTACTAGTACTCGGTGACTTAATAAGCCCAAAATATATTTATGCCTTATGGACCACGCCATGTAACCTTTTTTCAACTTTTTTGACAACTCTGTATAACTATATATAATTCCACCCCACCCTATGTACCAACCATCCTGTACATACGACTGCCCATGGACAAGCATAAATTTGTTAGCTGCCTTCTGTAAACTATAGGACTATAGGACTATAGGATATCCATCCCATATATCAGGAGTCAAATCCGTCCTATATTTCAACCATAGTATATAACTCCTTGTGGTCTACCCCATATATTATTTCATTTTTCACATTTTATATTATCGCCATGTGTAACATTAATTCCTCTCCACACTTTATGTGCTATAAAATAAATAATTTTTTAACCACACTGTATAAATATAATTTAACTTCAGCATATATTTCAACCATCCTGCATACCATTTTTATACCACCAATCTTCCACTCTACCCTATATGTCATACATCCTGTATATACAGCTAAACGGCCTATCTTATATTTCAATCATCATATAAATGCAACTCCTTCTATCACTTTACTTTGTGATTTTGTTTGCTATAACTAAACATCCTGTGTATAAACCCACAAATAGCAGTTTAGATTGACATATGTTGTCACTGAATTTTCTATTAGGCCGGGAGAATGTGACAACCAAAAGCATCGTCTTCGCAAAAGTGAAAAATTTTCATTTAAATAGGTATTTGCCGGGTATACAAACAAAACGAGCTTGGTACTCATTGATTTAAGGAGTCGAAAATACTATGGTTTAATACCTATATGCTTGAGATGTACATAGAAAATGTTCAAATTCGCAATTAAAACTTCCAGTGCCTAAAATTCCCACACTATTACGTTGGAATTAAAATATTTATGAGGAAATGTCCGTTATGTCATTTCGATGAAATTTTTAATAAGAATTTTGGAATTTTCGGAGATTTTCTGCAAAACTGCAAGTTGCACGTCGCAGAAAAGTATATGAGATCACCTAAGGATCTTCTTTAATAGATTAAACGTTAAAAAACTATACACATAGATAAGGAGTTATCGAAAAATCGACTAAAATATTAGGGATATTGGTCGATTTCGATGTACGCATGTGTTCATTCACAAATTTCTTCACTTTACCAATAGAATTCTTTTCCCAAATTTGAAGTTTCACCAATCCAGATATATATTCTATAAAACAAGACCATATTCATACAAAAGGGTTCACCACAAGAGAAGAATTCAGGTAACATGCATACAAAAAAAAAACGCGACGAATTGATAACCTCCTCCTTTTTGGAAGTCGGTTAAAAATAAATTTGAAAGTAGAAGAACGTCGTTGCTAAAAAAATCTCAGACAATGGACTGGGATGACATCTGCTACACTATTCAGATCTGCCGTTAACAAAGTCATTAGAACAAACCCAATACCCAAAGAGGATAATCACCAATAGAAGAAGGTATGACGAGATTTGGTTCCGGGAAGATGTTTGGATAAAATTGCATACCAAATCATACGTAGAATTATTTTAAAAAATTCTGACAACTAAAGACATTTTACTTATTTTTCCACTCATTTTTCTTGTAAGAGTTTCGACACCTTTATATCAGACCCTGTACACTACGTTTTCAAATGCCTAATTAAAATATAAAAGATAAAAAATGACAGCTTTTGTACAAAATGACCTTAACTAAACGCATTTATTAATTATGAAACTACCATCGCCATCGTAAAGGTTCACTTTACTGGCTTAATATAATATCATTATTACTCAATGTCTTGATTACTCTCTGACAATAAACGCCCACGGTGATATAATTTGAAAGCCTCCCACGGAATCTTTTAAATGTGCCCAAGTTATTTGAGGTTTGGTGATCACTCTTCATTAATTTTTCCATTCAGTGAAAAATCACCCCCAATTCCCTAATTTAACAGTTCAAGAATTTGGTAAAATAGGAAGGTATGTGTCTACGCTGATATAATCTATACTCTTTGTAATTTTGATTAATAGAGGATACTTTATTAATAGTACAGTAAACCAAGCAATTTTAAAGACCTTCATGGATTAGTTGTTAGAAATTGTTAGTTAGAAATTTTGACAGAAGCTCAAAAATGATGCAAATAACAAACCTGATTTGGTGCCAATGTATGCTTCTACCCCAGGGGTGGCCACCCTTACTCGGGGGTGGAAATTTAAAATTTCAAAATAACAATTTTATGAAGAAAATGTAGAATGAAGTTTTTTATTTAACTCAATAATTTCTGAGTTATTCGCGATTGAAAATTAAAAAAAAAAACGTTTTTCAACATTTTTCACGAAAAACTCGAAAATTACGCATTTTCTGGAAAAAATTATTCTTATCAAAATTGAAGCTTATAAAAAAACAAAGAAATTAGTCTGTTTAAATTAAATGTTTTAAATAATATTTAGCAACTTATGAGTCACTGAAAACCAATTTTTTGTTTTTCGTAAATTTATGCAGAGGTTTGAGCTCAAATAACGGAAAAACTATCAATTTTTCATAAAAAAATTGTAATAAACATTTTTAAAGTACTTTTTCAGACCTTTAAAATCAGCTTCTATAAAATCATCTAGCATGAAAATTAAGCGAGTTAAGTCAAGTAACCATGAATGTGAAAAAAAAATGGCGGTAAATTTGACACCATGTGCGGCAAAATTAAAATTAACCGTAGCCCATGTAAAATTATCTTTGTTTAGCCCTAACAACACCTTCCAAAAGTTTCATTGGTTTGGAACACGTATATTTTGAAAAAAGTTGTTTAATGTGAAAAAATTTTTTTCGATTTAAAAAAAACGTTATTTTTTCAAAATATCTCAAAAACTATTGGTCAACGAAAGAATTTTTTATAACTAAAACTATTTTACTGAACATTTTGTTCTTTTTTTTAAAATCCCGTAGCTTGAAAATTAAACGAGATATAAGCGTTTAAAGTATGGATTTAAATGCTAAGGGAGAGTCTTTTTTACCCTTTAACATCAAAATTCTCTGACGAAAAGGGCCTAGAAGGGTTGCCACTCTAATGGTTTTGTAGTTTATAGAATTCCCTACAAAATGATGTTTGGCTGAATGCAGAAAGCTTAAAGGGAATCCGAGTTATTATTAAAAAACCGTATACATTTTTCTAGACATAATGCTGGAAAATCACGAAACGTCTAAGTTTTGATCTTTTTGGAGTATTTATTATTTTATACATGCTGTGTCTCCTTTGTATTTATATATTTGGATTCTCACATGTATAAATACATACAAAAAAATAAAGATATATATGTATATTATGAGTTAAAGATAGAAAATGAAAGGTGCGGTTCTTCCTTCGTAATTTTTAGAGAGAGAAATTCAAGAGAGGAAGGGGCTCTTTCGTGATGAACACCTGCTTAAAATTTCTTTCTTTATATATCTTCATCAAAGTATGAAGTTTAAAAGGTTTAATATTTATAGGGGGTAAAAAATTGTAAAAATATGTCATGATATCAGAAGCAACAATTCATTTTCATTTTTTTAACGAAATCCATTACTTTAAGCTTTCAAAAAAAATGTTTCCCTAATTTTTGTGATAAGGGGTAGTTTTTAGGGGTTGAATTAAATTAAAAACTTATATATCAGGTTTGATATATTTAAATTATATATATTTTTTCTACTCAAAATAGAAAATAAAATGATTTCATACTTTCAGCCGTGTTTTAAATAACTGTATTGGGGTAGTTTTTAAGGGTAGTTACATATAAAAAATATAAATATTACTTACATTGTAAAAAAACAACAACATTTCACATGTTTGAACATATGTTTGAACATAATGAGCCCTATAACTGCTTCCATTTAGTAATTTGCAATTTTTTCCATTCTGAGGGATGGTTTTTGGTGGTTGCATTATTAAAAATATTGAAGGTCAGTTTTCTTATACTTTAAGAAAAAAAATTCTCCTATTACGATCCAAAATAAAAAAATTTCATGTTTTTTACCACATTTTTGAAAGAATATGTTTATGAGGGGTTGTTTTTAAGGGTAGGTGAGCTGTAAAATATCAAAATGTGAAAGTCATGATACAAAACAATCAACATTTATTATATTTAAACATCACTATAGCCCATTACCGCTTTAATTCATTAATTTTCAATTTATTGGAGTAAGGGGCGATTTTCACCCCTTAAAAATAAAAAGCATACCTTGCGACCAAGTCAGGTTTGAAGAGGACGGTAAGATTAACTTAATTCCAAATTTTCAACAAGATCGATGGAGGTCCTTAAAATTGCGAGGTGTCGGTCGATTTGAAGCTTCAATGGCTGTACTATAATGTTTAAGGCGGGAACAAATCGTCAACTTCCAACTGCTATATATAAATATTTTAAATTTATAAGTATCTAAATGTGTATTGAATAGTGACGTATGTAAAACATGTACTCTCTGTTGGATTTATTTATGCTTAGTTTAGTTTCATATAGTTTACCCTCGGTTACTCAAATTTCTTTTAGATATGCATGATATTATTGTTCTATATTTGCTTGTTACTTACTATTATTCATCATAGCCTAGTATATCTATGAGGTAAAAATTTGTTTGTTTGTTTGTAGGGGGTAATTGCAGCACGGACTGAACCGATTTTAAATATTCTTTCACTAGTAGAAAGTTAAATTATCTATGTGTAAAAAAGGGCATATTATATTTTAATAATTTATTGGCTGGAGGCAGTGGGAGTTTCAATTGTTTTTAAGGATATCAATTATTTTGCAAATATCTCATGGGGGGAGGCAGGTGGGGAGTTATTTTTTAAAACGTTCACTACTTCTCGGGTACGAAAGACAATAGAATTGATAACTTGATCCCTTCCTTTAAATAAATAAAAGTACAATTATTCATTAAAAAAAGGGGGCATTGTTGTTTTTCGGGAAATTTAGTTTTCGGTAAACAAAAAGTGATACAGATGAGAATATTGCCCTTTTCCTAAATAAATAGAAATAGGTTTCATCAAAATGCAAAAATTCAATTATCGGATAGGGGTCAGGTGGGGAATTTTATAAAAATAATCACTGTCTGTTATGAAATTAATTATATAAATTAATAGACGTGATTCGTTGTTTAATAAAAAGGCCGTAATTGGAGGGGGTAATAGGGGTATCTATTATTTTTCAAGAAAATTAATTTGTAGATAATGGTAAGTTTTGAAGACGAAAAAATCGGTATATATTGTTATAAACTATCACAATATAATACAACATAAGCTCTTCGCCGTCTCTAACTCACTCCTGCGATTATGGGTCGCTCCTTTTAAATTCAACATCGAATTCTCTCGTAGAATCCAGTGTCAATTTTACAATTGTCGAGTAATTTCGAGATTAATTTTTTGTCCTCTCAGCGATTGATGTATTGGAATGAAACCAGGGCCGGCTTAGATAAATTTCGTAACAATATTCTCCTAAGTGACAAGAATTATTGGTTTGCTACACTTGTGAGTATTTCACGTGTGCGATAAGGAGCAAGAGGAGTATCTTGTCATTACATTAGAATTGACAGTTTGCTTTCATGATTTCACTGTTTTATTAATTGTCAGTCATAATTCTCATAAAAAAACTATGTTATAAATTTGAAATATGTCAAAAGGTAAAATGTCATTGAAAATTACATGACAAAAATATCAAAGCATTACAAAATTCAGAAATGACACCTAATATGCAAAAATATCGACAATGTCAAAAATGTCAATAATGTGAGAAATGTGAAAAATGTCAAAAAAGGTCTACAAATCAAACGAAATACTGCATTTCCAGAAGAGGTTTATGTTGTCATATAAATTTCGCCCAATAAATATTATTAAAACTGTTTTGATAGGAAAATCTAGAAAATGTAGGAATTGTGAAAATTATCAAGTGAATAAAATTACGGATTTGTCTACCCGATGCGAAGCTGGGCCGGGTCAGGTAGTCTTAAATAAATTTAATGTTATGCTTATTATTTTGTACTATTTAATTTTTTCACATTCTTTTGTCATAAAGTCTGAACTAATGCAAGCAAAATTTCTTTGTAGTTTTTTTTGTTTTATTGTTTTTGTGAAAGCGGTATACTGTTGCAAATCCAAACGCTTACGTTATCTTTCATTTGTTTCATCATAGCTGAAATTCCCCATATATTTTTTATTTTCTTCTGATTTTTTTTTCTTGGGATTGTAGACTTAATTTCCAAGAGTTATTTCTTTAATTTATTGTATTTATTTATCAATTTTTTCCGGTATCTTTACTTCAGAATTTCATTATTTTTTCAATTTGTTACATATTTTTGCAATTACATTTTTCTAATAACCATTTTCAGTGTATATTCATTCCTTTTTCTTCCTATTTCTCACTTCTCGTATAAAATATACTGAAACAGTAGTGAAGAAGAAAACATACATTGTTATAATAATTTGTAAGAAAAGTTGTAAATTCCTTGGAATTTCAGTAACAAGTGTATTTTAAAAGCATAGAAATTAGCAAAATCTAATTAAATTTCAGTAGAGTGATTAAACGAGCGTATAACAATTACCTTGCGACACAGGTGAACGTCTTAAGAATCACAACTTTAGTTGCCAAACGATCTTTAATACAAACATTGTACGTACGTCACAGTCTCCTATTTGAAATTATTAAACACCCTACCGTTTTGCTGCGACAAACGCTGGCAACAGATATATTCGACAGGTTGATTAATTATTTAAAGGTGTTATAATAGAATAGCATTTCAAAATTACTTGTGAATCAATCGAACGGAAATACACGTGTTGTCAGTGAAAGATGATCTGAACATGAGCACGCTAAAATATAGAACTTGTTAAAGTCAAATATTCGAAACGATTAAAAACATTATTGAACCAGGAAATGATCTACTCAATATTTAACGTGGGTAGCACTAGGATAATGAAACGTAGCTTTTTACAGAAGTTTGGAACAGTATTTTTGTCATGAAACTCTAAGGTATTCATGATTTCTTCATGAGATATTAGGGAGCATATGATGGCGAACCACCAGATCTGTAATAAGACTTTTGCACTGATGAAAAGTAGAGGATTTCCTGAAAACATGGATTAGTAATAAATGCCCTGATTGTTGGCGTGCTGAGTCACCAAATTTCAATCCTCTTTACTATTTTCGTTGAACAGGTCATGGTTACATACCTAGTAAAACGTTGAATAATTTATAGGCAAGCATTACTCAAGGGATAGATACACTGAGTACCTACCGATATATCAAGGCAACGCACTATAATATCCTAAGAAGTTAACAATAACTATAATGAATTCATATTTATCTGGTATCCAATCGCCTAATTCTTCATATAACAGTTTATATGAAACGTCCAGTAGTTATGAGTATACAGTTTGCTACAACAATATATAATAAATTATGTTCAGCTTAAAAATGTTCCAACAACATTTTAGCTTCATTGAAGGTCTATAATGTACAAATACTCAAGTGGTTTATTGGTAACCTAACCTAGTCTGCTAAGGAAGTTGCGACTTAGAATATTGATTTATCGTATCTCCGATCATTCGTCCTAAGCACATGTCTTCATAAGTTAAAAAGCCTCATGGCTTTTTAATCTAAGTTTTCGGGCATCTACTTTGTTTAAAATACCTATCATTTTTGTCATTGTGGCTTTACTACCCTCAATATTGCTGTTTCCCTTTTGTTTCTTTGTTTACATTATGTCAATGTCAATTTACAGCCACACAAAAAATATACATGTAACCAAAACATACTATTCTTGTGTTTTTTTAGATGCTGAAGCCGAATCCGCGGCTCAATAAATCCGTCCTCGAAAATTGTGCTAGAGCCAAAAACAACCCCCAAAAAGGGGTAAAATGGAGAATAAATAGTAGGTGTTTTGGTCCCGTTGTAAAAATTTAATAACTCGTATTTAAATTTTCAAATGTACTGATGTTCAATTGAGATTAAATATTCGAGTCTATTAAATAAATTTGGAACATTTTCTAGAAACATAATAAAAAAAAGGTTGTAATGTCTTATTTAGTGGAAGTAGCAAAAAACATTACTTGTTCAAGTAGGTAACAACCCTTATGGGTAGAGAGTAACTACTCCTAAATTCAAATTTCATAGAAAAATTGGATAAAATATTACTAGTAAAACAGGTTTATTTTATATAAATGCTTAGGTTTAAATATCGTGTAGCCTGGTAACCCTTATGTGCATTTTGAAGTAATATCAACATAGTTGAGACCTACTTTGGGTCTGTTCCTCTCAGCGTGTGTTACGTCTTTTAGGGTACTGACGTACTCTATATTAAAGTAATATCTCTATGCCTATAACAGGCCTACATGAAAAAATAAAATTTATAGAGGATCTATTGACGAACGGTTATCTCGGAACCATATCAGCAAGGAGGAACAGCACAAAACCTACAACGCAGGAAGACACCATTATAGCAATTCTGATAATACGCTATATTAGAAAAAAAGTTAGTTTTAAGATCCGTAACAGTTTGTAAAACATGATAACAAAAAAGACGCTCAGGTAGTATCTCAAGATTGCATCCACAATATACTCTATGGGTGTGGAAGTTTCTATATTGGTGGGGCAAAATTATCTTTGAAAACTCGGATCAGAGAGCAACGTATGGCTTTTCAGAGAGCCGAGATAACAAAATCTATGTTAAGCCACCATGCCTGAACCGAACATCTGAACATTAACTGTGAGCAGGCCAAAATAATCGAAAAAGATGAGCTGGTAAAGAGAAAATTTAAAGAGACAACATTTCTCATTTCCAACAACAACATCATCAGCAAACTCAAGATCCAAATAAGAAACATATGGCAGCCCTTTCTTAAGCAACACATCAGCAAACTTTGTTTGGTCCACGAAAGGAAATATTACGAATCTTCTGAATTCCCTATCATTCATCTGAAGACGATAGTGAATGTAAAGCTATCGGAAAGTTGTAATATCAAATAAATTTTAGAAGATGGCGTCATTCAAATCTTATAGGATCACTTATATTTCTGAGAAACTGTTGGCCAAAAAAGTTTCGTACTTGGAAGTATATGTAAGGTGACGCATTGATCCATTAACAATTATGTCTAATGGTGTGGTTTATTTTTGGGGCAAAAAATTGAACCGTGTAATATATAAAATGAAAGGGTTGGTTAAATGAAGTACAAAAATATGTTTTCATAGTTTTAACACGCATAGTTTCAATGAAATTAATAAAAACATAGGACAATCTACATCCCCGCAATCTCCAAAACTACCGGCCCCAAAAATTTGAAAAATAAAGATAATACAGCCTTTGTCCTAGTTTACAAGAATTAATTTTGAGAGATTAAAACCTAAAGCAGATTATTATAATTTATCTTGATTTGTTACCTCGAAGGTAGTAAGTACGAAGTACGAAACTCTTAGAACGCGATAGGTACACGCACTAGAAAAACGTTATGAATATCAGGAATACTAATAATCTCAAATGCATATAGAACACAAAATTATCAAAAACACCTAAAGTGTGAAAAATTTCAACAAAAATGACCAATTATGTCACCATGACTTAAAATTTCAAAAAAATGTTTATAATTTATAAACTATTAAAGGTCAAAAAACACCGAATGTATTTTCCTACAAATTATTTGTTTTTCAAAATTTCAGAAATCGTCTTTGGCAAGATTTAGAATATGAAGAAATTAAGAATACTTGCAAAGGAGAAAAATTCCCAGATCTTAAATTTGTCAAAAATTAAATTAAATGCTGCTTTCTGAATTATGATAGGACTATCCACAAATAAATTGAAAGAAATTAAAAACATTTTAACAATAATTTCGGTTTGTGTTTAACCTATCTAAACAACAAATGACCGGAAATTTTATCCATACAATTCATTCTACTTTTAATTTTGTCAGCAAGAACCATTTACTCTGTAAAAGAACAGGACTATACAGCAATTATAAGAAACTCCAAGTCAGAACCATTCCTAACAGACTCGTTCTCACACATATTCAAATTTTTTTAGTATTCTATAACTACAAAAATGTGTTAAAACAATGTTGTCTTTTATACATTTAGCCTGTCTTAAGATGATAGTAGACATCAATAAAAATCCCGGGTATTGGAGTGGTAGGTCACTCATCAAAGCCTCGTGGAGTCTGATATGCCAAATAAAGGTCAACGCTCAGGTCAACTGTGAGTCATGACTTTTGACATTCATCTCCCATAAATTTTTCAAACGTATTATAAATATCATAGGGCAACCAGATCCTGAAAAAATGCATTCCATACAATTATCTTACCTGCCATCCTTGCAGGAGAAGACTCCTGTCGACGGTTCTCAGCCACATGACAGCATCACCAGCCTGGAAATCGCGTAGCTTGTAGCACTTGGCGTGAAGAAACATGCCTAAACATTTTAATAATTCTGATGTGGAAGCTTGTATAACAGTCTTCTTAGGCGCGGCAACTGGGACGACCTGATTTTGACAATTGATGGAATTTTGACTTAAAATCGCTTGCTTATTACCTACTTTATCGCAATTCGTATGATGATTAGTGTTGTTGTTGGCGTTATTAACTCTAACTATATCTAACGTTAATGCTGAAGTGCTCTTCGAGGTGGTATAATAACTGTCGTTTTTATTAGCCTGAATGTTCTTGTTTTTATCTATCACCGGATGTATATTGTCAACGAGGGGCTGTCGGAACACCGTTATGTTCTTGTTTTTGTTGTTATCCAGCTTCTTTTTGTTGTTGTTAGTCGTCGAAAACCGCTTCCATGACAAGGCATTGATAAAAAGCGAGTGCTTCTTCAGATTTTTCTCCAGCGCATTCTTTTCCGAAATGATCCTTGCGTTCTCATTGTTGTCTCGGTCTCTGTTGTTAATGTTGTTGCACAAATTGTGGCTCGAATTCGTGGTAATGTTGCCGTTCGTTTTGCTTTCCCGATTTTTCACGTTGTTCAGTTGCTCGTAAGAAAAATTATTTAGAGTAAAATCACCTGTCGAACTGGTCGTGTACACTGGTCGCCGTTCGCGGGGCGAGAAACTCAACACGGTGCCCATGTTGTTGTTAGTTTTTTTGCCGATTAAAACATTTTACACGGAAACAAGTAGCACTGGAGCTTCGCGTCTTGAATGCTGCCCAGGGGTCGATCTTCGGGGGTGAGTACAAGCGCCGGCGCCATGCATCTCCTAGCAACCTGTGATGTCATAAGAAATCAATATGAAAACCCTCCGATAGACTGGAATGTTTTTACGCGAACCAACCCTCCTGTGATGGCATTTAATTCTCCTTTTCCTGTGAATAGGGCAGAAACGATAATAGCTGAAAGTAGTAGACGGCATGACTTAATATTAAATGGATATTAATTGACACTTTCACAATGTTACGACCTCTGTAAGGGGATGTTACTCATGACAACATCTCAATATAAGTGACTGATGCACGGTTCTGGGAAAATATTGCCTGGAATAATAAATTTTGTAGACAAGAAAAATTATATCACGACAAATCTTTAAGAAACAAAAATTATTAATAAACGTAAACGACTTTACAAAAAACTAAAAATTTTAAAATAATTAACACAAACACTAAACAATGCATTAAGTAATTTTCTAGTTAGTTAACTATTGTGTACCTATATAACCAAAAATTATAAGAAATGAACGCACATCTAATTGTTATGTATCTACATAGTAATAAAGAGAAACAATGAAAAGTACTCATTATGTAATAATTAATTACCTACCCATCTAATATATTTTGAACTCGCTTTCAAGGAAACCTAAAATTCCGAAGGCAATCTACCTAACGTACAAGAATCATGAGCGCTAATACTATATATCTAGTCTACTCCTACTAGGTTTTACATTTAAAAATAGGTTTTTGAAATGAAATGTACTAGATAGTTAGGTAATTTGTTTATAACAATATGTTATTTTCTCAAATTGTACTTGAAAAGTACCTACCTAACACCTGGGAATATGCAAAGCTATAATAATATATAAAGTAAAATTTGTTTGTAGATGATATTCTGACAGTAGAGAATCGATTTTAAAAGTTCTTTCTTCTTCAAAAAAGTGTGATTACGCTATGGGGTGGGGGGGCAGTGAGGTGTCTATTGTTTTTAGTTAAGTTTAATATATCGGAAAGAAAAAGTGATACAGGCATTGAAAATTAAGAAAAATAAATAAAATTCAGTTTTATGATTTTGTGCTATTTTTCTGGAACCTAAACTAATACAGTCATAAAAATAACGAGGTTGCGGCTAGTCGCAAAATGAGGTGCAGCTTCGTGACGTGACGCAGGGTTAATCACGGCCAGAATTTGTATACCACATAAATATATGCGACTGAGATATCTGACAACGCAGTGCGAAGTGACGCATATAATGCTCACCTGCGGAACACAGTGTTTATGCCGCCACCGTGAGCGTGTTCAAAAGTGAAAGAAAAATTAATCGAGACAGTACAAATCTTTGAAGTTCGAGAACTCCGATTGTGAAATAAAATCATGAAGACATACAGAAACCGCCATACTTGACACAATGAAACTGCGGTCTGTTTTGCGATGTTCATCGCCGTGATTCAGTCTGTTCGTGAAAATTCGCCGTGCCTCACCTTGCATCACGTCACGAAGCTGCGCCTCATTTTGCAGCTACCCTGAGTCCTTTTTTTAAATGAAGTAATACATAATTCATGTTGCGAAAATTGAATTATCCAATGGAGGAAATGGGGATCACTACTGTTTTACAAAAAGTTCTATATGTCCAAAATAGAAAATATAAAGATTCACACCAGTATGATTTGAATCTTTATATATGTATATATATATATATATATATATATATATATATATATATATATATATTAGATGGTTTCCGGAAATTCATCCGCGTAGTTGATAAATGATCCCTGCCGGGATCGATGGTAAAATGACGAAGTTTCGGCAGAGTCACATCTGCCCTCTTCAGGTCGGTTCGCATAATTCTCGTAGCCTTCTGCTTTCGCTTCTAGTTACTCGAATACTGATATTTTCAGGAGCGCGCACGGTGTAATATAGTCGCGGCTCGGCGCCTATTGGTTGGCACCGTGAACGGCTGCGTGTGATTGGCCCTGGGCGCTCAGTCGGCAAGCCTCCCGCCTGCTGATTTATTATTTCCGGTTGAGTTGTTATTGGACGGGTCCGGACCGGTACGGTGTTTAATAGAATTTTCCAACAATTCGATAAGTTCTGAATTTCATTGCGTGCGTTTAGACTGTGAGGCCTCTTCGCTATTTCAATTGCCTCTCTTACGAGTCTTGATTTCGGGTGTTCTATATTTGCCAGTACTCTGATGTTCTCAAAGTCTAATCGGTCTGACGTCGTGGTGGCGTGTTCCGCAATGGATGTTGTTTTTTCCTGCTTTCTTATAGCATTATGGTGTTCATCACGTCTAGCTTGAATTCTTCTGTTAGTTTGCCCCACATAGGTTTTATGACAGTCTGCACATGGAATCTCGTACACTCCCTGTTGTTCTAAAGGGATCCTCGTCTTCGGAGTCCTCAACACCGTGCTTATTTTTCTGTCTGTATTGAAAACAGTATCGATATTGTGTCTCCGTAGAATTCTTGCAATACTGTCCGTGGTACCCTTGACATACGGTAAATGAGCCTTGGTTATTGGTGTCTCATGCTCCTTGTCTGTTCGTCTCGGTTTTGACTTTAGGACTCTTTGAATATTTCGGTCTGTGAATCCGTTTTGTCTCAGAGCTGTTTTTAAACTGTCCATTTCCTGTTTGATGTTGTCCAACTCCTCAAAGTTCTCCATAAAAAGGTTTGCTATAACTGGTGAGAGTGGCGATCCCATTGGAGCTCCGTCCACTTGTTTGTATCGTTGGTTCTCGTAAACAAAATAGGTGTTCATCAGGCAGTCCCTTGTTAAGTCTACAAGGTGTTGAGGTGGTTTGTATTTTTCTATTATGATATCCAAGGCTGAGACAAAACGGATTCACAGACCGGAATATTCAAAGAGCCCTAAAGTCAAAACCGAGACGACGAACAGACGAGGAGCATGAGACACCAATAACCAAGGCTTATTTACCGTATGTCAAGGGTACCACGGACAGTATTGCAAGAATTCTACGGAGACACAACATCATTACTGTTTTCAATACAGACAGAAAAATAAACACAGTGTTGAGGACTCCGAAGACGAGGATCCCTTTAGAACAACAGGGAGTGTACAAGATTCCATGTGCAGACTGTCATAAAACCTATGTGGGGCAAACTAGCAGAAGAATTCAAGCTAGACGTGATGAACACCAGAATGCTATAAGAAAGCAGGAAAAAAAATCCATTGCGGAACACGCCACCACGACGTCACACCGAATAGACTTTGAGAACACCAGAGTACTGGCAAATATAGAACACCCGAAATCAAGACTCAAGAGAGGCAATTGAAATAGCGAAGAGACATCACAGTCTAAACGCACGCAATGAAATTCAGAACTTATGGAATTGTTAGAAAATTCTATTAAACACCGTACCGGCCGGGACCTGTCCAATAACAACTCAACCGGAAATAACAAATAAGCAGGCGGGAGGCGCTCCCACTGAGCGCCCAGGGCCAATCACACGCAGCTGTTCACGGTGCCAACCAATAGCCGCCGAGCCGCGACTATATAACACCGTGCGCGCTCCTGAAAATATCAGTATTCGAGTAACTAGAAGCGAAAGCAGAAGGCTACGAGAATTATGCGAACCGACCTGAAGAGGGCAGATGTGACTCTGCCGAAACGTCGTCATTTTACCATCGATCCCGGCAGAAATCAGTTATCAACTACGCGGATGAATTCCCGGAAACCATCTAATACATTTAGTGCCCGCGAAAACTTAAAAACATATATATATATATATATATATATATATATATATATATATATATACTCCTCAAAAATTTTTGCGAAAATGAAAATCCAGTTATCCGATAGGGGGCAGTGCGATATTTTGTTTTAGGAACCGAAAATAATACAAGCATGAGAAATATGATATTATTTTTTTACATTAATAGAAATTTGATGTGATGTTATGCAAAAATTCTATTATTGAATAAGGGACAAAAAATTATGCAGGCGTGAAAGTTGGTATTATTATAAATTCTTCCTTGGGTTCAATTACAAATTTTTACAATCAATATAAACGTTTTTATTCGAGCAAAATAAATTACAACACGTTCAACTTTATATATTAGTAATGAGGGCTAATACCGAACAGATGATCGCTGCGATGCTCTTAATTCGACTCAACTTGTTCCCCAATCGCCTTTATATATCAGGTCAACCCTACTCTTTCAAAGCCTAAAATGAGAATATAAAAAATGTAAAATGTACAAATTGTAAAAATGACAAAACTAACAGAAAGTCAAAATGTCAAAAATATCAAAATTGTCAAAAATATTGAAAGCGTCAAAAATATCAAAAAAATATATTTCAAATGAACCGACTTCAACGAACAAGTAAAATTGAAAACAGTTAATTACAGCCATTTTGAACAGCTCCCTCACAAACACAATGTATATATCCTTGTAGAAGTATCTCCTGTGAAAAATTATTTTCTGTTACATACATATATGAAGAATTAATGAATGAATGAAAGAAAATAGACATGGGGAGTAGGCAGATTGAGACGTTGAGTTTTAGACTCTGTAAACATCACACTCTATTTTTCTTTTTCTATGTGTCTTGAGACTGGCTTCAATCCAGGAGACGTGGAGAAACTCATAAATCTAGAGGCGGATCTCACCAGAAACATCATTGCCCAATTATTAACGTCCTCTTTCATTTTGTAGGTCAAACATTCTCCTACCAAATTTATACTTGGAATTCCGTTAATTACACTATGATTGGTGATTGGGTCACCGAAAAAAAAAGCCAAATTTCAAATATATTCAGAGAAAATGTGACAGTTGGTACACCTTTGAGTGACAGAAACATGATCACTTAATCAAGTACGAAACCTTCAAAATGGTTCTCGATGGATTGACGACTTTCATGGCAGTTTATTCAAGAGAGCAATTGATTATTCCATATATGAGATAGAGAACAAGTTGAGAAGTCAAATCAGAAATGAAAATCTAGATCGAGTCTTAAACTAAAAACTACTGGTTTCTGGAAAAATGGTTTACATTGACTTTTTAATAGAATTTTCTCTAGCATCTTCTGTTACCAGTAAACAATATTTAAAAGAACAAATGTATCAAAATTAATTATATTTCCTATTTATTTTAAAATAAATATTGTTATTAAGTTGTCGACCCGTAACATGTCAATGAAATTTTTGTTTAATCATCATTTACTTAAATTTACAATTCAATTCATAATTTGGAAAATTCAAACGTTGCGAGATTTATTAGACCATACCAATATATATCTATTGATCTGAAGAAAAGACAAAAAAAGAGTTTCAGTTGCTCTATAATTTTCTCAACAATTTGAATTGGCAACGATATTAGCTTGATACTCTCTTTCTTGCCAATAGGTATCTGTTACCCACATGGAATATATTTAGCTTAAACTTCAACATTTCCCTAAAACATATCCGATAAATTGTGTTGCCAAACTCATGTTTTATGGATGACGTTGATTTATAAAGTTTGAGTCATCTGTGTTACTGGAATAGAGTTTACTCTGTAACCTCATTCACATTGAGTACCGCTGGTTAGTTAGTTGGAGATAAGTTTGAAAATTTTATGTCGACGCCAGAACTCACTCCCACTGGGATGACATATTCCTAACGCTTATTGAGATGATACTGGTAATATTGAAATTAGACCTGACAATGACAGAGTAGCAAATATAATTTTCATTTAGAGTTTTGGGTGGTTAGTTTAATTTTTTTCTATATTACTATTGAGTGACTTTTCAACTAAAAACTTATTAGTTACTTCAAAAAAAAGGTCTACCTATATTCGTTTATGTTTTCTTATGAATGTTCACCGTCTTATGGAAAATGGCTTAACCCATTTGGATATTTTAACCTGAATTCTATTAAGATATATCCAGAAATGGTCTTTTTTTATGTTGTAAATCAAATTGTTATTCAGGAAATCGAAAAATCAGGCTAGAAGATGTTTTCTAAAAGATCTGTCTTGTCGTTGATCTTATAAGTATTTGAAATTTGAAAGGAAAAGAAAGTAGAAGCTTTTTCCAAAAATTGCCAGGATTACTGGTTAATAGTCTTCCTCACAGTGTTAATGTCTACAATATGATCAACCAATCTTCCTCTATACAAATATGGAATTGGGTATTGTGTATATTTCTCACTTATGTAGACGTTTCAACTCCAAGTCTGAAGACGTTGCCAAACACCGCATGTATTACTTATTGATGCGTAATTTCTTATATATTTGCTGAAATCCACAATATTTGTGCTTTGTCAAATAAATTCTTAGGAAAATCCTGCTGCGAAGACTAGTGCATGTAGATTTGAACTGTTGAACACACTTTGGCTCTATTAAGTCTTGTAGTTTTATATAGACGTCGGTACCAAGAGACCCAGTCGGATTATGAAACAACTCCATTATCTGCCGCCACCATCTGGAAATGCCCTGGAAAAGCAAACACATGAAGAAAAGTTAATATCGGTTTGGGTCGAATGCAAATCTGGTGTTCAAACTTTCCCTAAGATTTAAGGTTTAAACACTGGTTTTGGGTTGACAATGTTATTGACTTATGAAATCTACTCATGAATTTCGGAGGTTGGCGTATGAATACCTTCTTTACTGTGTTTTAGGGTTTTAAGTTTTTAGGGAATTTTAGTGTTAGAGACTTTCGATATTTCAATTTTTTGTGGAGCAATATAATTATATGTATTATATGTATATAAGTTATTCCTTCTGATGTTATACATTAGAAGGAATAACTTATTCTAAAAACAGGAATAACTTTACTCATTCTAAAAATTATATTTCTTTAATGATTCGAAATTGGAGCAATTATTTTTGGGATTCCACGTGAGCGTCCTTTAATCTTATGACAATGATTTCTCTAAAGGTATTTTCAAAAATGTTTTCGAGATCTGGTTTATAACTGCAGGGACAGATCCAGCCAAGAACTTCTGGGGGGCGCTTTCATGTTTTGAGGAGGGCGACCTCGTACTAAATTAACAGAAAAGAAATGAGGCTTCCTCATGCTTTTGGGCACTTAGTGTTCCCTGGGATATTATATTAAAATTAGTTCTTGGGGTTAAAATTATCTCATTTTAGTTTGCAACTCACTAACTGTGTTGCGTCAAAAGTGTGTGAATTTATTTGATAATCTTAAAACTATATAGCTAAATAATTGATGAGGTGCATTTATTTGCAAAATTTCAAATGATAATAGTGAAATTGACTTAATGACAGTGTATGCATGCACTAGCGGATCCAGACGAGGGGCTAAGGGGTTCAAGCCCCCCCCAAATTCATCTGAGTGGAATGCTTTTTTAGTGTTTATTGTACTAAAATCAACCTTCAATGATGTCAAGCTCCCCCCAAACGAGATTAGGCCCCCTCATGAAAATCCTGGATCCGCCCCTGTATGCATGTATTTTTCCATTGCGTGTAATGGTGATTATTAGGCGCTTGAAGCTTGAACTGACGGTTCCATTTATACGACATCTTCAAGTTCAGAAACCGAATTGTTATCAGTAATTTGATGTTAATGCAATCCATCGTGGTACTTTATTGTAATAAAATACAATCATATGCCTAAATAACAGTGCTACAGACATGATTTTTAATAAAATATATGTAACTATCGGGCAGCGCTATCTCTCGCATACTAGCTAAAATACGCAAGAAATATTTTACTGCACAGAAACAGGTTCCATCAAAAAAGAGATATCTCTGAAGATTTTACAAGTTTATAGAGCAAAATTGAACTCATTTTCGGATTTCGGACATAAAATTCAACAGCAATTCGCTTGTACCATCACGTAATCACGTCAGTAAGAGTTTATAGAGAATAATTGATAAAACAGCAAATTCATAGAAGGAGTAAACTATTTAAATAATAAAAACCCGCAAATATACGAATTTCTTTTGTTTTTTGCTTATATAATGAAAAGTAATGAAGGAACCGTAATGCCGTCTACAAGAAAGTTGTAGAGAATAAGAAATCCTTTTTAACGAGTGTTTATACATCCTAAATGGATAATTTTTTGCCGAGAAAACTCAAAAACTGCTCTAAAGTCGATTTTTTTCAAAAATTTAAAGCTTTCTGGTAACCAATACTGTAATATTAGTCATCGTCAAAAAGATAACTAATATTATTTTATTGTTGAATAAGTAGTTTTTGAAGAAGTCCAATTTAAATAATTTGGACAGCTATTTTGCACATCGCACCGTATTAACGAGATTTTTTGAAAGTTCATAAATTCCACTTCAATTTGTATATCTTGGTTTTTCACTACAATGTCGAAAAATTGGTTTAAAATAATAGTAATCACTGCATTAAGTGTACGAATATGCGACAGCCAGCCAGCGGTGCTCTGACAATTGCTGTCAAGGCACCTGGACGGATCTAGAATTTTATTAAGATGAGGGCACTTTATTACGTCATTATTAACATAACTATTGCCTGTTTAATTCCAACATAATAGTGTGGTAATTTTAGGCACTGGAAGTTTTAATTGGAAATTTGTAAATTTTCTATGTACATCTCAAACATATAGGTAGTAAAGCATAGTATTTTCGCCTCCTTAAATCAATGAGTACCAAGCTCATTTTGTTTGTATACTAGGCAAATACCTATTTAAATGAATTTTTTTCCATTTTGCGAAGACGGTGCTTTTGGTTGTCACATTCTCCCGGCCTAATAGAAAATTCAGTGACAACACATGTCAAATTTTAAACTGCTCTTTGGTTCGTTTATACACAGGATGTTTAGTTACAGCAAACAAAGTCACAAAGTAAAGTGATAGAAGGAGTTGCATTTATATGATAAAAACTACAAAGCAACAATCAAGTTTGATGAAGTAGTAGATAAGTACGCAATAAAGGATTTTAGATTTGCTTGGCACCGACTTCAAAAATATACTAGATTGGTAGGTAATTAATTTGTACAGAATGAACACCTTTTAATGATTACATTTTTTACTTCCTGGATAGGTACCTAACAACATTGAATGTTTTATTTATTTGCTAGAGTTGAATTTTGTTATAATTATTTTTAGCTTTTTAGTTATAGGTGGAAGTCGGTTATATATTTTTTTAAATGTTTTATTGGGTTTCAAGATTCATTTTTAACCAATTAATCATCTTTTTCATACGGATAAATTTTATATTTACACATTTTTATATATCCTGGAAATACATGAAGAAAAATATTATTTTGCATAAACCAGTTTTCACAAATCAAAAAAATTATCCCACCCTCCCCGAAAAAAATTATACGACCCGCCCAGAAAAATTTCTGTTTACGGCCTTGAATATGCTTTCAGAATTGCTCCCTAACCCTTCAGTCTTCAGAAAATTTTAAACACACCTCTTTAAAAGATCTCTGATATATTTATTTTAAGTAAAAGTTACTCACCTTGTAATAAAAAGCAGGACTTTGAAGTAATGGGGCCATGCAATGAAAAATAAATTGACTATAAGAAATATAAAACATTGTTAGAAATCGACCTTTAAATATATTTACACATATATTTGTAATATTCAATACGATTTTCAATATAAAAAATTTCCATTCCATTGTGACTGGAAAATTCCAATATTCTTAAATAATAAGTTAGTGAGTGAGTAAGAGAAGATATTAGAATCTTTATTCAGACATTAAACAGTTACGATTTCAACTTGTAAGAATAAAATACAATTAACTTTAAATTATATTACAAATAATCACAATAATAAAGTAGTGGTGGTCGGGTTAGAATAGCACCAGGGTATCCACCGCCTGTCGTATGGCCGCACGGGATGTTCTGGTTTAAATCATTTCATCTGGGAAGTGACAACCCCATGGGTCCGAGTAACCTGGGTCACCAAGGTCAATTGGTGACACCACCCATGAAAATGGGGCTACGGAGTAGATGCCTCGGAAAAGAGCGGCTGCCTGGGGATCGCCAGGGCATGTCTGGAGCTGGCGCTGGACATGACAGCATGCGAAACGTCGGTGCCAAGGTGCTGAGGATGCGGGCCCCTGCCGTCCAAAGAGCTACAGCCCAAGAACCAGAAGAACCACAACAACACTCATCAATACAGTCACAGCAACAACGTGGCCATCACCAACGGAGTCAAGCGAGAACGAGAACTTCACCTGCAGAAAGTGTTGCGCAGGATCAACAGCCTGTGCTCACTCAAGCGGGACTGAAAAGACAGCGCATGAAATGGACTAGCGTCTTGAATGAATTTATAATGCTCACGTTTTATAGAATTACGAACCTTGGCCAGGACAAGACTGGATATCGCCAAATATTCCATCAAGAGTTCTGTCCTGAGTACCCAGAGCTTCAAGTTACTGAACAGAGTCGCAGATTAATATCGTGCCATCTTTAGAAATGGCCTTATTTCGCCTGAACAACTGGCAACTGGACACAATAAAGAGCGAAGTAGAACGCGAAGTATTTGGTCGAAATACAATCGATCCATTGCCTGAAACGCCTTTGGCACAAAAAGCAGACGAGACTTAAGAACTTCAACAAGCCAACAGCTAACCAACACTGACCTATTTGAGAAGATCCAAGTAGAAATGGAAGGGGCTCTAATAGAGTATAGTGGAACAAAACAACTGACTAGACCAACTCTTCCTAAACTAAGATCTTCTAAGAAACTGGGTATGGACTTGCAGGCCATGAACAAATTTATCTTGCCAAACTATGTTTTAGGTGCTAATACGTTAGAGTAGCTACACACAATCATCTATCCCCAATTTAGACAAACACCTCGAATACCACCTTGGCAAAGAAGGCTTGATGGGAAAATCAATTCTATTCGCAAAGACGTTGGAAGAGTGACTGAGTACCAACGAGGGGTCAGGAACAACAGAATAGAAAGACTTATCAAGACTATCATGGACCGAATACACTCCCAGCGGGATGGAGAAAACATCACATCTCAGCAGTGTCTGGACAGTCTACGACAAAAGCTCTCCATCTACACAAGTCGATTGAGAAGATACAAAACCAGTAACCAACAGAAACTAGACAACACACTAAAGATTAACCAGAAAAAGGGTTTTATAGAAAACTTCACAACATCAATACTAATGAAGCCCCTAGTTACCCCAGTAAAACAGACATAGAGGAATTCTGGAAAACACAGTTTTCCACAGCAATTTCCTATAACTCCAAAGCCCGTTGGATTAATGAGGAGGAGGCTGCATTTCAGAACTGTGATACCATGCAACGCCAACCATTTACAACGAAACACACATCCAACATAATGAAGCACCTCCATAACTGGAAAGCACCCACACAAGATGACTAGTTTCCTTACGCAAGGTGCAACATACCTCTTATCAAAGGACACCTATGTACACAGGACCTAGCAAAGTACCGACCAATCACTTGCCTCCCAACCTTATACAAATCATAACATTCTGCATTTTCAAACACTGTGAGGTGAACATCATAATTACTCAACAACAAAAGGGATGCGCGAAAAATTCTATGGGGTGCAGAGAACATCTTCGTTGTCTGCTATCAATCTCTACACGGCATATGTGGACTACAAGAAGGCCTTTGATTCAGTTCCACATGAGTGGCTCATTAAGGCACTGAAACTCTATAAAGTGAATAATTGTATTATTAACTTTTTAGAATATGCCATGTCCACCTGGCAAACCAAAATCTCACTGAATGAAGTCAAGTGTTCGATGACCCCATTCCAATCAGAAGGTGTATATTCCAGGGAGACTCTCTTAGCCCGCTGTGGTTCTGCCTTGCCATGAACCCTCTATTAAACAAACTGAACTCGACTAATTTTTGTTCAGTCTCAAACACCACAACGTACAAACGTTAAAGATAAACCAGTTGTTATACATGGACGACTTAAAGTTGATGGCAGCTACAAACCAACAGCTGCATGGTATGCTTGAAATAGTAGAAGGGTTCTCTAGTGACATCCATATGCAATTTGACCTAGACAAATGCCGAATTATTAATAAAGGCAAAATACAGCAGGGGCACTACGAAATAGGAGATGGCACCTCAATTGAATCTATGGGGGAAGGTCATACTTATAAATACCTTGGAATAAAGCAGGCTCAACGTATTGATCACTTGACCATGACAAAGAACATAACAGCAGAGTTTTATAGAAGCTTAAGACGACTGTTGAAAACCAAACTAAAGAGTACAAAATCTGTTTCAGGCTACTCGACCTATGCGTGTTCAGTGCTCAGTTATTCGGTATAGTTAATTGGTGCAAGACATTGAACAATTACAACGAAAAGTTCGAATTTTACTAACAAAAGCTCAAAATCACCATCCAAAGAGCTCTGTCGAACGTACAACTTTGCCACGGTATGAAGGAGGAAGAGGACTGACAGATTTATAAGGAAACTATTAGATCAATAAATTTCGATTTTGCGTAGTCATTTCCAGAAACTAGCATAATTTTCCTATGTCAGGTTGATGAATCAACACCACTGCGACTGAGAGAACAACACGTCCAATTACACCACCACACCACTAATCAAAAACTGCTGAAATGGAAAGAGAAGTCCCTTCAAGGAAGACATATAAATGATGTCAACCAAGATTATGCCGACAGTGCAGGGTCGAACTACTGGTTGATCTCTGGTCATATGTTTCCTGAAACGGAAGATTTTATATTGGCAATCCAAGATCAAGTAATTCCAACTAAGAATCTGAAGTACATCGTTAAAGACCCCTCTATTAACAACGACAGAAGCAGGTACGGTTGCCAAACATCTGAATCTATCCAGCATATCACAAGAGGTTGTCAAGCGTTGCTGCAACTGAACGACACAATGCTGTGGCAAAAATACTGCACCAGGAACTAGCACTGAAACTTGAACTATCACAGTCGGTGAGATTACCATATTATAAATACAAACCAGAATCTGGTTTAGAAAATAACAACTACAAGCTGTACTGGGACCGCACGATACTGACTGATCGGACTGTTGCTCACAATAGACCAGATATAGTTTTGGTAGATAGTCTCTCGGAAAACAATTTTAATTGACATAG
The DNA here is from genome assembly GCA_034190945.1 of Octodonta nipae. NCBI lineage: Eukaryota > Metazoa > Arthropoda > Insecta > Coleoptera > Chrysomelidae > Octodonta > Octodonta nipae. The sequence goes on along the minus strand of CM067216.1, from coordinate 190,193,889 downwards.
CAATTTCTAACAACAATAATATAAATATCAAGCAGGCTGAGAAAATAACCAAATATAGGGATTTAGAATTTCAAATAAAGACTCAGTGGGACATGAACAACAAATGAACTGTACCAATTGTTATGTCAACAGGAGTAGTCCCAAAACATCTATTAAACAATTTAAAATACTTCGGTCTGGACGAATATCTTTACCTACCAACAAATGCAAAAAGCCGTCCTGTTAGAGACAGCCCGGACGGTTAGGAAATTCGTGTGAAACTGCCGCTACGACTCCAACCACGGGCCTGAAAACCTGGCAAGGGCTCCTACAGAGCTAAACCCTTCTGATATCTAGGATATCTGGGGTTTAGTGAATTTCCCCTAAAGAGGCACGCTATGCGTGCCTTAGAGATAGTCTGCTGCCATACTTTGTATGGTCAAGTTGGGGAAGTAGATATTATAAACCCTTAACGTTTTCTGTTTTATACAGACCATATAACGAAATACATAGTACCTATTGTTAATTAATATTGAATATATCCTTTGTTGTGGGCTTTTTTTCAATGAACTGAAATTGAAATCTTGAAAATAATACATTAACAATTGTTCTAATTGAATTGAAAACTTTTACACTGATGAATGTAAAGAAATGTCAAAATGCAAATCAAATTCGTTAGATGGCCATGATCAAAACGGTGTTGCCAGATCTAACTATTTATACTTATTCTGTAAATATTTAAAAAACTAAATTAAAAGCATTAGGTTAAGATTAATAAAATATTATCAGAAATAAATAGATGAGTTGCAACATATTTCTGATTTTAGTTGACAAACCACATTTACAACGCTAATGTAAGTTGCAAACTTGAGAGAGTCCAATAAACTACGAATATTATGTAATATAATTTTTTGTTTCTACAAAATATTTAAATTGCATTTCGGCAAGATCTATTTAACGTGCTAAATAGATCTTTAGCCTTATTAATCTCAACATTATAAGCTATTACTAAAGTTCCAGCCACGGTGTAAGAAAAAGATGGTGGTGGTACTAACAAACTACTGTGGGTCGCATCCCGCTTGCATTCTTCTCATTGGATTAAACTCATCTGCTGTTTGAAATGGCCTGAATAAATATATATTAATATTAACAATTAAGTTTCAAAATAATGCTTTAAAACTACTTTATTCTCTATTACCAAACTCCATTATATATTGTAATTATTATATCAATGAATTGTGGTTTACCTTATTCTAAAATTAAATCAAAACACAAAATAGATCATCAATTAATCTCGTAAATCAAACTGAGACGTGAGACTGCTTACAAAAATCAGGTTATGTATCTGTCACTACTTTTTATCATTACAGGAAAAATAGTGTTTATACATACACCCTATTCACACGAAGTTATTTTTTATTGATTAATGTAAACTGAAATTTATTAAGAATTATGTAATATTATTTACATGAAAAATTTTAATTACCGCTCTTCACACAGTTGGAGGCCTCTTGCGGACGTTTAGTTTACTATTGCCACATTTCTAACCACTTCAACTGAGACCGTCGTATCACCTTTTTCTTACACCGTGGTTCCAGCTGTTATTACAAACAAGTTATGAATTTTGAATCCAAAGTTTCTTAACGGAGGCCCACATTTACACATATGAAAATAGATAAGCAAGGGAATAAAATCGATAACTTTAAATTAATTTTTTTTTAGACCCGACCGACCGACACTACACACTGGCTCGATCTTGAAATATCCATCCAAATCAGTTCTCTGTGTAAGAAACAGGGTTAAAGAGTCTCTTCTTTCATAGAAAATCAATAATACATAGAAAATAAAGTAATATACAATACCTGCACAAATTTTGCTGTTCGTTCTTATAAAAACTCCAATTCTCTCTTTGTGATACATTAAAATAGAAACTTGACATACGTCAGACATCAGAAAGAACATCATTAAACTTGCCATTAAATTTATGTATTGACTAGCTTCATATAATCAAGTAAACATTTTACATTAAGACTTCTGAATAATAATTTTATAGAAAATCAATAGGAAATAAACCAATATAACATCCAAGTAATATAGAACACCTGTACAAAATTTGCTTTTCATTCTAATAAACACTCCAATTCTCTCTTTGTGATAAGTCTCATACATCTCAAAATTAAAAATTATACCACACAAAAAGGCAACTTGTCCTTAAACTTTCATTTTATCATCGAATATAGACATAGAGGGATACACATTAAGCAAAACATGTCCTTTGTTTACATCGATTTGTTATCGTAATAAACAAAGTACTCAATAGAGGGCCTGATGTATTATATACATCCGGAGCTTTTATGTCTACCAAAGACAAGTGGCCCAGTGTCTAAAGCGCACTTTTGCGAATCCAAAGTTCTCGGGTTTGAAACCGAGAATAATTATACTTTTTTTAAATATTATGTCATTAATTAAATTTATGTACTATTTTCAATTGACATAAAATGAGAAAAACTCATTTTAATATTAGATAAAATAAGAACTTTAAAAAAATTTAAATTGTTGCTACCATTGCATATATAGGTATATAATTTGTTTTGTATAGAAGTTATGTGTTTGTAATGATTTTAGGTAAGAAAAAAAAACGAACTTTTCTTTGACATCTTGTCTTCAACTTATTCAGATGAACAAAACTATTTACAAACACTTACTCAATATCTAAACTTACATTTCTTTGCAGAAATATTTAATTTAAGAATTAAATTAGGTATAATACTTGACTCCAAACAAAATGTGATATTATTTTAATTCACCTGATATTTATATCCATTACTAACAGTGACACAAATAAAGAAAAATAGAGACAGTGAGATAACGAGCTTTCGCTTCCATCGGTCAGCCGCTCTTTTTTTAAATCACTCACTTTATATCGGTTTTTCTATTTTGAAGATTTCTGATGTTTCTGTTGACCGCATTATAGACAGATTTTACCCCATAAGCAAAAAACGAAAATGCCCCATATTTTCTATGAGTTTGATGTTAAAATTATGTCAGTTATAACCTATAAACTTTTATTTACGGGCTTATCTTATTCGGTCTGCTGTTGAATTGTGTCACTTAAAAATCTCTATTGACAGGTGTTAGGGATTAATGTTGGAATATATTTTAATACAATGCAATATTCAACCATTTTCGAGAAATTAGTGGAAATTCATTGAACTGCAGGCCTTTAATAACTATTTTATTAGAATTTTCTGGAAAACGATAAATCCCAATACAGAAAACTATATGGTATTTTCCGCAAGTTCCTTAAAGACCACGTAAAACCGGTAAACAACCGTAAATGGTAACTCGTCACCGCGCACGAAGATTATCGGTTGTGTATCGGTAATTCATTCTGTTGGAACGAACCTTAGTGGAATGCAGTTTAAACCATCAAAACTGATAACTTCCTCTTAAAAATATTCAGGTGCTATGAACTTCGATTTGAAAGTGGTTCAGCTATTCCGTCCACACTCTACCCGTTCGTCATAAGCGCACTAAACACCCACTTGATCAGCAGTTGTTTGTATGTTAGTTAAGCAATTGTGATATAGCTATATAGCAGTCAGTGTCCAGATGCTTTATATAGGACGGACTTGTGGTTAACAAGAATTTTCTTCCACTCTTCCCGCATCCTTCTCAATAATTAGACACCTTCATGAACCTTCCGCTCATCTTCTTAGAAGTTGAAAAACTACTCTGTATTTCAAGTGAATCTCCATTTACACTACCTTATATGCTAGCCAATTAATTGCATAAATGTGAAGTCTTTACTCTGACGTCATCTTTTTATGGCACAATCTAGAAAGATTTTGAAGCGAAAGCTTCTTAACGGATGCCCACACTTACGCATATCAAAATAGATAAGAGAATGAAACGCATACTTAAATTCCCATCCAAATAAAATCTCTGTGTAAGAAACAGGGACCAGGTAATATATTAAGTCTTATTTCAAATCAATAATATATAGAAAATAAACTAATCTACAATATCTGCACAAAATTTGCTGTTCGTTCTAATAAAAACTCCAATTCTCTCTTTGTGATACATTAAAATAGAAACTTGACATACGTCAGACATCAGAAAGAACACCATTATTAAACTTGCCATTAAATTTATGAATTGACTAGCTTCATATTATCAAGTAAACATTTTACTTCTGAATAGAAATTTTATAAAAAATGAATAATAAATAGGAAATAAAGCAATATAACATCCAAGTAATATAGAATACCTGTACAAAATTTGCTTTTTCGTTCTAATAAATACTCCAATTCTCTCTTTGTGATAAGTCTCATACGTCAGAAATTAAAAATAATATCACAAAAAGGCAACTTGGCATTAAACTTTCATATTAACAACGAATAGGCTCATAGAAGCAAGGCCGTAGTCAGAAAATTTTTTCGGGGTGGGTTGGACAATATTTTCGGGGGGGGGGGTGAATAATTTTTTTTGATTGGTGATTGGTACTGCAAAATCTGTATTTGTATTCATATATATCCAGGATATGTGTGATGTCTTTATTAATTAATTGTTTGTACTATTTCAATTAACATTTTAATATTACATAGAATAAGAACTTATTTTTTTTAATTGTTGCTACCGTTGAATATATAGGTATATAATTTTTTGTTTTGTATAAACGTTATGTGTTTGTAATGATATTAGCTAAGAACAAAACGAATTTTTCTTTGATATCTTGTCTTCAAATACTTATTCAGATGAACAAAACTATTTACAAACACTTACTCAATATATAAACTTATATTTCTTTGAAGATTTTAATTTAAGAATTAAATAGGACTCATAACAAAATAGAGACAATTATTTTAATTGACCTGATATTTATATCCGTTACTAAGAGAGACACAAAATAGGGACAGTGAGATAACGAGAAAAGAGAAGTATATTTTGTAAGAAGCTTTCGCTTCCATCGTTCAGTCTCAAATGAGTGCCACTCTTGTCTTTTCATTAGAGATGAAACGGATAGTGATTTGGCCGGATACCGAATACAGGATATTCGGCTAACTACGAGGCCGGAGCGCCGGATATCCGGCCACCGGATATTTGGCCGCTTATCGCTTTACAATTTGATTTGAATATGCGCGCGTGATTAAGATCGGAAATATTCGGACGCATTCGGGTGTAATCGCTCATGTCAGGTTGTGTGCAGTTGTTTATTCCATTGTTTTTCTTTCTATTTAACTTGTCGATTATTAAAAAATGTCAGTATCAAAAAAAAGATCGCCAGTTTGGCAATATTTTGATTTAAAAAGTGACGATAACAAGTACGCGTCATGTTTATTGTGTCACGTTGAAATTTCTCGCGGTGGTGAAGGAAAAAAGGCAGGTATGTAAGTTTTAGAGGTTATGTTTTTGCTTCAATTTTAATGCGAGAATAGAATACTCTTATATTTTCAAACTTATTTTGTTAATAAACAAACATACTACTTAGCAGTATTCTTAAATTAGTTATTTCGCTGGTCATTCATTTCATTTTAATTTTCATTACTACTACTACAATCTCAATTTGAAATTTAAAATTTAATTTTTTTCTAAACTATATTTTATTAATGCAAGCTTCAGACTTCAGTTTATTTATGCATATTGTGAATGGGTAGGTACTAGGTACAATATTTTAAAATACGTTTCTTTTTCATTCATCAGGTACGTCTGCCATGAGTAATCATTTAAAGTCCAAACATCCAGAGGAGTCTAGATTGATAAATACAAGTAAAACTAGCGAAATTTCAAGACCAATTACGGTTTCACAACGTGCCAATCCCAGCCCAATTGCTCCTTCTACAACTGCAGAAAAACAGCTAACACTGTCGGAATCGTTTGAAAGAAAATTACTTTGGGATGTGAATGATGCCAAAGCCAAAAAGTATCATTATTTAATTGCAGAAATGATTGCAATAGATAACGAGCCGTTCAGTATTGTAGAAAAGGTTGGGTTTAAAAGACTTTTAGAACAAGCGCTACCTCGTTATGAATTACCAAGTCGCACTTATATATCTCAAAAAATTATTCCAGACATCTACAATAGAATTCGCGACAAAATAAAAGCAAACATTTCTAAAGCTATTGCAATTTCTGTTACGTCTGACATTTGGACCTGCCTGCACAATAGTTCCAGTTTCCTAAGTTTCACAGCCCATTGGTTGTCTCCGGAATTTCAGCTGAATTACGGCGTTCTTGCTATGAAACCGTTTTCAGGATCACACACAGGTGAAAATATAGCAAACGAACTGAACGCTATAGCTGCTCGCTGGGATATTGAGAAAGATAAAATTCACTTACTAATCCATGATAGTGGAGCTAATATGGTGAAAGGAGCTCGAGTTGGAGAGTATCATTCCGCTAGATGTTTCATACATTCGCTTCAGCGAGTTATTGATAAGTCAATGAAGGTCCAGGCTGAGCTATTAGAAGTGATTGCTACTGGTAGACGTCTAGTAACTCATTTCAATCATTCAGGTTTGGCACAAGAAAAATTACTTGCAATTCAAAAGGAGTTAAATTTGCCGCAGCATCAGTTAGTGTAGGACATCAACACGAGGTGGAATTCTACCTACTACATGGCTGTACGCTTGGTGGAACAAAAAAGGGCTATCTTTCTTTATGTTGTTGAACATGAGACACTGACTAATTTGACGATACAACAGTGGGGTCTGTTGGAGCAGTGCATAAACCTTTTAAAACCATTTGAAGAAATAACAAAAATTACCAGTTCTGGCCTTTCCTGTATATCCGAAGTGATACCACACGTTAATGCACTAAAAAAGTATTTCGACAAAACCGAGACAGCACAAAGAACACCAGACTTAGCACGTTTAAGAGCCTCCTTGAAAGCTGAATTGGAAAGTCGTTTTAAATCCTTAGAAGAAGATCTAAACTTCATAATTGCTACCTTTCTAGACCCAAGATTCAAATCAGACTATTTAGGAGTTCTTGAAACTGAAAAAGCCCGACAGAAAATCCTGATAGAATATATAAAAAACTCTTACGACGATTCTTCTTCCGACAGTAATAGATCATCGCCGTCTTCAACACCTGCTAAACGACAAAAAGAAGATGAAACTGGATCAAATTTCACACGCGAAGCTCATAACACTTTTTGGGACTGTTTCAATGAAGTGGCAAAGGACAACAGTAGCAGTTGTCGCGATCAAGAAAAACAAAATCCAATTTCTAATGAGATTGACTTTTTCTTAAAGTTATCTCGAATAGATCGCAATCGCGACCCATACCTTTGGTGGTCGGTCAATTCAAACCAATACCCTCAATTGGCGAAGTTTGCAAGAATTTATCTTGGAGCACCTGCCAGTAGCGTTTACAGCGAAAGGCTGTAAACGCTACTGGTCTGGTATACGAAGCCAAGCGGAGTCGCCTCTTACCAACAAATGCTGAAAACCTAGTATTCATTCACCATAATTTGCCGCTAGTTAATTTTGAGTACTAACACTAAGTAAATTTTTAGTAATTAACTTTTTATTTTATCAAACAATTTTTGTCATTATTTTAATTTAATAAATGGTGTCCGTCTATAACCTATTGTTATATTATTTTTATTTCATATATGTGTGTGTATGTGCAAAATAATTCGTTACTAATATTATAAATTCAGTCTGTTTGTCTGTCAGTCTGCTACTCTCTCACGCCTAAACTAAAGAACTGATTTTGATGAAATTTGATACAGAGATAGATTAGACAACGAGAAACGATATAGATAGGCTTAGAAACTTTTGTATTCCCACAGAAAAGCGCGATATAGACGAGTTTAGGGCGTAAACTTTACGCCGTAAAGCACTCAGCGCGAACGGTATCGCGGGAAACATCTAGTATTCGGTATTCCGCCGGATAGTGCCCTACTATCCGGTATCCGGCCGGATAGTGAAAGTAGGCCGGATACCGGATAGTTACCGGATATCCGTTTCATTTTTACTTTTCATAGTTCCAATCTGGGACATTTTCTCTATATACGTGACAGTATATGTAAACAATTTTTTACAAAGTAAAACAAGTATTATGTTTAAAGAGTTTACTTACATTTCTATTTTATTATAATCATACATCGAGAAACATAAGATAAACCTGGACAGTCACAGCAAAACTTAGAAATACAATAATAGGTTCTACTTATATCGATAGTTGTCCAGGCCCTACGAATTGCATTTTCCAAAAATTTAATCTACAAGAAACTGGTAGGAGATCACCACCAATATACCGTTTACGTCAAAACGAAATACAATTCAAATATTCGATAAACAATGATGTTTTGAAAAAATAATAGCTTACAACACAAAAGACAAACAAGGAGATTGCAATCAGGGCATAATTTTGCTACAGGGTATTTATTCGCGTCGACAGATTTTTTCAGTTACATTTTTATAAATTCAAAAATATTATATTTGATTTAATACGTGTTAACTTTTAAAACGTGTTACGTTTGAAATTTAATATGAGATTAATTTATGGTCCCCAAAGCGTGTGGTTTTATAGATTTTGATTTATTTATAACAGTTTTTACAATGTACAGGAAAATGCATCAAAATTCAGTTGGAAATTAAATATATCCCCAATAAAAAGGTACAATTTTCGGCACTTTTCTTTATTGAATGGTTTCATCAACTGTAACTTTATATTGAATTTATATTTAATTGAAAATTTAAAGAAATTTTTAAATCATTTTCGACGGAATATACCCCGTGGTAAACTTTTAATTCCAAATCAATATCCTAACTACTGTTCATGAAATAGTTCTCATAAAACCTTACAATAAATTAATTTAAATGAAATATATGTGAAAATGAATAATCTCTGAATAAAGTCCCATTTTCCAAAATATGTTAGGAGAGCAACTTACTCTGAAGAAAAATTATTTTTTTTAGTAATTGATTTCTGAATTAAAATTACTTGCGATGTGGTGAAATATTGTTTCACTTGTAAGATTCGTTATTTCAAATTTTAATATCTGATTCTTCAACCTCTCCAGCTGGGTCTTAAGTTTTGGGTATTTTTGGACAGTAAAGGAAAAACATTATGTACAGCAACTAATGATTCAAGAACACGTCGGAAAGAATAGATGAATCTAAATCGGTAAACTGAAACAAGTTAAAAATAATCTGTTGCAGAGCCAAAATACGCATCCCAATTTTTAAGTGATTTCCAATATTTAGATCACAAAATCGAGAATGGTTAATGTAAAAATCTGGGAAGTATTGGAAAGAAAATGGACAAAACAGGATATAATCTTCTTTTGTTTCAACAAAACTCCCTCCATTTGTTTGGTGGTACTATAAATATTTGAAATAGTTGCGAGACACTGAAGTTAACAGAAAGAAAGGAGAAAAAAAGACTAATAGAAAGTTTGAATCATAAAGTAGTACCAAAACTCTTGATGAAGAAATAATGATAGACTCCACATATTAATGCAAGGTTGAATGAACACCCAGTAATACTCTTTGTTCGTTTGAGGAATCACTCGCCGATTGGGTGCCAAAATATAAGCAATGACGACAATAATTATTCTACAGCTAAACTAAACTCATTTGTTTACAAAAAAATGTAAACAAAATGAAATTTATAGAAATTTAGGTGAAACTGACAACACTATTGATATACATCGTCAGGAATAGAGAGAGAAAGAAAATATGAAAAACTTAGGTTGTTTATTGTTTAAAATAGTTATTTTGTGAGTGAAGAAATTATAATTTTGAAGAATAACATTTTTACATAGACCCCTACATTATTCAAGTTACTTTAATTATTCATATCAATTACACAAATTAAAAAATAATTTGTCAAGCCAATCAGTTAAAGTAAGAAAGATTTTTGATTAACGAAGTTACCACCCAACGTAGATCTCAGAAATACAGGCTTAATGTACACAATATTAAATTTTGGTATTTATAAATGCAAATGAATAAAGAAACTAAAATTTACCAGCCCGTCAAGTCACCTTTCTGTCAATTGTGCATATCTCTGAAATGCTAAAAAGAGACACCAACAATTCCATTCATTTTCTTTAGAAAAAATTATCTAATGAACACTTGGTATGCAAAATTTTTTTTATAGAAACAAGTCTAATAACTAACACAATACCACAAAGACATCCACTCTCAACGTCATTCTCTAAAGCCATTATATGGCCCAAATTCAAAAGGAGGCTGTATAACAAAAAAATTGCTACATAAAAAAAAACTTAAAAATTATGTCGTAATCTCAGCAAACAGAGCAGTCAAAAGAGCCTTAATTTATAATAGACATATACATGGAACTGGCACTAACTAAATATATTTACAAAAATAAGTTTAATATGCTTGAATATTGGTGTAACTGCCTAAGCACTCACTTTCCTTTCTTTTCAAGTAAATATAAACAAATAAAAATTTTACAAACTATTTTGGAGATTTCGCGAAAATTTAAAATTGACTAAACACTAATTAAAATTATGATACTTTAGACCCGTGCAATGTGTTGGAAGTATATTTTGTTTCTTATTCTTTATTACCACTCCATAGTGAATCAATGACAATTGAACATCTAAAAACAATAAAAATTACTATTAAAAGTTCAAATGATCAGTTATAAGCGTACCGCAGGCTAAAATAACACCACCTGTCTCCCGCTTACGAATGAAATAAATACACATTAAGTCATTTCTATTTCCATTTAAATCTGACTATATTATTAAAAATTTACAATTTTTTTACAATAGTCAAAATCATAAATATGTAGGCAGATTTAAAATGGACAAATCCGTCACTCCTATTAATTCTATAAATAAGTTCAAATATGTTTTCTTCAATATTTCCCCCTTATATTCGAGATTTTGTTACATAAATTGCTACCACCTCAATATGTTTACCTAGCAATATCTGTTGTTTTGCATTATTTGCAATACTCAGATGGTGAATGCTTTCAGTATTGGTTGAACTAGCATACTTTTTTGAGTAGTTACTACTTCTAAATTTCTTCTAATTCCTTTAGTTTTTAACATGGTCATAAAACAATTGAATATATTCGTTTACCTATAAGGGTTGAAATGCTTTTTATAACTTTTACTGCATGCAAAAATTGACCCACATATATTGTGGGGATAACAGCTAAGTAGCCTGCTGTCAGATAATCTGAAATTGTCATTGATATTCTCATTTAGCATAATTGAAATTTTAATGAGCTACTAATGGCTTTATACTCTTTTTTTTAATCAAATTGTCTTCATTTTACCCTTGTATATTTGATATATTTAGAAATATGTTTACATTGATGACTTCTTTACCTCAAAAATTTCATTATAACAACTCCCCTTAGAACAAAAGCAACAGATATGAATATTTTTCCAATTTGCTCTGTATCGGTTTATTCTCAAATGTTCCCACCATTTGATATTTTTATTGTTCAAATTAATAGCAATTATAATTTCTCTTTAATAATATTAATTCAGATGAAACAAAAAATTGCCCACAATTATTTATTTATCCCCAGAGCATATTCAGATTTTTAATTATTCTCAATAGTTGTTGTTTAGTGCTTTATAATTTTTTGTCCTGATTTTCAATTTTTTTTATTAACATTTTCTGTTTACCTTTAATGTATAACTAAACAACTAATTATTTAATTAATGTTCCGCATTTTTCACATTAAAAACCAGTTTTATTTTAAATTATTATAGAATTTTTCTAATTATTTGCATTTTCGTTGGTTTTCTGATATTTACAAAACCCGCATATAAATTAAATGTATCATTATATTTTGGATAAACATTTTTCACATCTTACTTCAATATAATTAGACATTCATTGTCCATTTTTAATTAATATTAAATAATAAACTAGAAACTAATAAAATATAAAGGTTAAATTAATTAAGTAAGCCAGATGGTGTTATTATAGACGGCGTATAGTTTATTTAATGTCAAAAAAATAATATCACAGGAAAATTCTTCAAAATATGATAATATAATATTGCTTGAGATTACTAAATATTAAACTTTTCCTTTCACCATTTAAAAAACTAGTTCTTGAAAATATCCAACTGCAAATAAAAATGAACTTATACAGATGTCAATATTTCATCTCAAGAAATAATTTCTCGTCAAAATCAAATGTTCCGTTTCAAAAATATTAATAAGATTTTCACAAAAAAAGATAATAAAAAATTATAACACAAATAACAACAGAGTAAATACCACTTAAAATATTTTCCTTGCGGTATTTTAAATGCGTATTCATTCGCTAAATGAGGAAAATTCAAATGCTAGAAAATTTTGCTAACTATAAATCTTTGGTTATTTTTAAAAGAATTCTCGTTTCCCTTTGTTCCGGAACCTCAGCTATCAGAAATAATTATCTATTAAAAAATTGTCATCAGTTTCAATGTGGAGCAGTTCCTTAAACGTTTCATAAGTTTTAAATTCCTGAATAAGTTAAAATCTTATTGTCACTAAAACAGAAAAAAGAATGCGATACATTTTTTTGAGTCAAAGAAACTATGATCAATTATCAAACTTACGAAAATTTATTAAGTCTATCGAATCGTAAAGGAAGCAGTGCTCGCGAAGGTTATTATTATTATTTCTTAGAAGACCGAGTTACATTACAACTATTTACAAATTTGAAGTTTTCCAACATCGACAAGCGTTTTACTTGCCTGGAGATCAACCTGCTGCATATAATAAGTTTTACGTTTTAAATGCTATGACGTGCACCTAGATATTCGCATACACGACGACTTTTAATATTTTTCTCGTTAACACCGACCATTGCGATTCGTGTACCATCACAGCACAAATGAAAAATAAATGTTTTATACACTAGTTGTAGTCCATTACTTTTTTTCAGTAAATATTGGTATTATTTGGTTATTATTGTTAATCTAATCAATGGTAGCAGATATTGGAAAACAGTTCACTGCACTACAAAGTTTCTTATATTATCTTCGGTCTCTATACAGAAGGTAAGTCTGTAAGGCTTGCGGTAATTGCAGACTCATCACTTTTTCTTCTAGGTGTTGTTTACCAAGGCGTTGTCTTATCACGCGACGACACAAGTCCATTAGAGGTAGAGGTTCAGCTGGAAAAGAAATATAATACATTAATTAAAAATAATATAAATACACCAGTAATGCAAATTTTCACTGATTTGAGGTAGCATCTCTCAAACTTGAAGATACACCTCTTCCCTCTAATCATTTTTTAATCTAAGCAGAATTACTATAAATAATTTGGTCAATTACTAGTCTGTCCTCAAAATTCTAAATTCTATTAGGCTTTGTTGTAATCTTTTTCAAAATTATAGGCATATCGTTTGGAAGGTAAAAGAGAAAAGTAGATTGTGTTTTTTATTTTCCTTAATACCTTTTAAACTATGCGTTTTAAAATAAAAAAATCTACCTACTTTTATTTTACATTTTTTAGTTATAATATAATTTTCTAATTTGCACCCAACATTAAAATTACGATTTTCCTTTAAGTGATACTCTATATAAAGTATTGTTTCAAAATTTTATGATCACTAGTTTCATTTAAATAAATTATTTTAAAAATTACAAAAATTTATGTGAAATTTGTATTTTTTAAATTAATTTTTAATTTGCCCACAAAGTTAGGATTTTCGTTCCTTATTTCTTGCAAACTTTCGAGGGTGGATACGGAGAGGAGGGGGGGTTAGTCAATTTTTAAATATTTCTCTTGAAAAAAAAAAAAAACATTTAAATTCCTCGAGGCGAATTCTTTCATGTAATAGATGAGATGATGCGCTTGAGAAAAAAAAATTCATAAAATTTTCTAACTTGGCTACAAAATAACACCAGAATTGTCGCTTCATTTTTTCTGCAAATTTTGAGTGACGCCCTATAGACCGTATTTATTTCAAACTGTTACACTTTATAGCTTTTTTGGAGGCCACGGGCGAGGATTGGTAGTTTTTTGTATATTTGCCTCCAGAAGTAACCCCCAAAATTCAGAATTTGTCGATTTTCGTGATATCATCATGATTTGGTGACTAAATGCTGTATTATTAATACCAATTTTCAGCATTGTATGGCTAGTAAAATTGGAGAAATAAGGCAGATATAAGGGTGATTCTATAAGAGTTTCCATTAGGTAATAATGAACTATCGCTTTGATGTTCTTCATTTCAGTGAAAGAAAATTCTATCATTAACATCTTTAGGGGATAGCAGAGTAGCTGAAAAAAGTTTCCATAAATAACGAACTTGTTTTAAGACCTTAAGGGGAATCCCCAAACACTTCTTACTGCCGCCTTGTCTTTATTATACCAGTCATTTAATGGCTGAAGTTGTGACTGGCATTTTGTTATCCTTTTTAAAAATAAATATGAAATTGTATAAAATCAAAGTTTTTTTAATGTGGTGCATGCAAAGATGCAAAAATGTAGAGTATCTGGGATTTTATTATTGTTGCAGTAAAACTCAAGTTATTTTGTGAATTGTTTTTGAATGTCCTTTGATTGTGCTTAGCAACACCTATATTGTTTATAACACTTAAAATGTATTCATTAAAATTTTCAACTGTGTGTGTTCAAAATAAGAGTGTTGCAAATGGTAGGTTATATTTAGCAAAATGACATTAATTATACATTACAAACGTCCTGTTAAACTAACCTACTACTAAAAAAAAATAATTGCTATAAATTTTCGATTATGCTTTATGTTGAAGCTGTTTTTATTTTAATTTTACTTATCTCATTGACCAGTTTAGAAAAAGTCTAAAATTCAAAAACAAAAACAATGTGTTATTAGATATGTACTGACAGAGCAAATAAAAAATCCTATTGCGGCACCTCATTTTCGGAAAATCATCTTTGTTAGCAATTGTTTTATCAGTATCATTTCGAGCCTATTCAAGCTTTTGAACGCAAGACATTGTACGGTTTCTAGTGAGGAACCTTCATCTGTTGCACTACCCTTAAAAGATCGAAATCTCCAAAATTTATTAATGTTTTTCAGGCAAATGAAACTCCTAGATGTCGTTCTTCTACCTAGTAACTGTTTACATATGTTTTGTTAAATTTGAAAATAAAATCTATACAAATAGAAATACTTACGGTCCAGCCCGCCGATATACCGCATAGTAATCTCGCAGTGTCCCCATACAGCACTAACTATAGGATACAATTTTCGACCCTTAAGTCCTCTGAAAGCTACACCCAAGTACTGGCCGTCTACGACGAAACTGAGCGTCCCTTCGTCCATGTCGAGCACGACTAGAAATTTATCTGGTACTATAAAAGTTTCGTCAGGTTTTAGTAACGCTGGATATGTTATACCCGGTATATTTTTCGAATCATGGTATAATTTATTTCTACCTGCAAGAAGAAACAAAAATCATGCGTTAATAAAAAATAAGTTTGATTTTGAAAGTATGCGTATTAGGAAATTAGAGTACCCAAAAATGTTGCAAAGTGCAAGATCCTTGAACATTGTCGAAATGTTTTTTTAATTATATTTTTTATGAGGAATATATCCTAGATCTAGTGGTTCCCGTACTTTGCTAGCTAAAAACTCAAGGCCTAAAATGTTTTGGTTTATTTCATGAAGATGATAGCTTGGCTGTTGAAACAACGTTTACTGTAAATAATAAAGGATACAAAACTTGGTGTTATATATGGAAAATGTGTGATATAGGTATATTATAATTAAGTATAAATGTAAGATCAATTATTATCGTAACTTTTTTGCAATAGAAAATAAATTGTAGCAGTGTTAAATACATAAAAAATGAAGTATAACATTAATCTTATTTTAATTGTTAGTGTTTCTACCCGATTGAACACTATCTAACTACTATATTTTTCGTTTTAAAAGGTTGGTTAAAAATAAAGTTACATTGCATTGATGTGTCGTTTTCAATGTTCAGAAAATCTAACAATAAATGTTTACATTTTCAATAAAATTTGAAAATTATATTAATCTATAAGAAATAAAATCACTTGATATGCATTTTACGCAAAAATAATGTGTATAAATTTGATCTCAGTAATGAAACTTCTATATTAGTAACACCTAACGAGGATGGTAAAATTCCGAAAATTTATGTAAGAAACGTATAACAATTTTGTATACCCTGTACTTCTGGAAAATGACGTACCTAATACAGACAACAGATGAATTATTGGAAACTCA
Organism: Octodonta nipae; assembly: GCA_034190945.1. Lineage (NCBI taxonomy): Eukaryota > Metazoa > Arthropoda > Insecta > Coleoptera > Chrysomelidae > Octodonta > Octodonta nipae. The sequence goes on along the minus strand of CM067216.1, from coordinate 190,177,723 downwards.
GCTTTTGGCCATATCGCTACAATGTGTCACAAAATAAATACAACAAATATTTTTTCATCAATAAATAAAGATTGATAAGCATGTTTAAAATTGTAAATTAAATTAAATTATGAAATTGTGCATAATCCTTAATTCATATATTTTTTAATTAACTCTAACCTTAGAATTCATTTCAATGTAACTTGCTAACTTTTTATTTGCCAAAACTCTGGAAATTGATGAATTTCTCATTTCGAAACCGCAAAACCCTTGTTTGTTATCTACCAATACAATCAAATAGTTATTCTTACCTACCATTTTTATGCAATTTTTTTCCGACCCATCTCCTAAATTTTACACTAACCCGTTTACTAATGAACAATCACATTTTATTATGAAATGATGCGTAGAACGCAATGAAACATTGTGGTCTTTAATATAAATGGTATATATAACAAAATTCTAACATGTGTAACACTTTGCCAATTAAACAATAATTGCATACTTATATTATTATACTATTGCCAAATTTTAAATATATGAAAAGCAAAGTTTAAAGGCATCTTGGTGAATAATTGCCTATAACTATTTAACACTCTGCCACATTTTTATGGGAAGTGATTATAGAGGCATTTTACAAATTATAAAAAAGCAAATGTCAGCCTTTTATCAACTTAATCAAAATTGTACGAAGCCATTCAACTACAAGACATTGACATTAAAATTTCAAGACTATCTAGATTGGACGCAAATATTCAATTTATCTGGAAGAAGGTAGAAATATAAAAGGCTATATGAAAAGTCCAGCTAGCCTCCAACTAAGCAGTGTGTAGTGTAACTAGAGTAATGCGACTACAATAGACTGCCTTTATGAATATTTTTTGTTTCATGGGGTAGAACATCTTTCTATTCAAGAATTGTCACCTGATATAGAAATAATAAATTAAAATAACACAGGATCATGGTATAATTTATTTCGTTTCGTCGTCGTTTAACTTTATTTGATCTAATAACATCTTACATATCATGTGTTCTTTGTGGCCTACAAATGTTGATTAGAAGTAAAATGGTTGGTCGTAAAATTCGCAAATATAGGGTATATGATTAAACTAGTATTTATTAAATAATTGATAAAACCAACTAGTTGTTCATAATTTCATTCCCACGCTATATTGACATAATGGGAAAACGACTCAAAAATTTTGTTAAACCATTTTTTCTATTCGTCCGTTAAGTTATGATTTAAGTAGGAAGCAAAGGTTTGAAGCATACCTTTCGATAAAAATCTGCATACTTTTGTTAAGTTTCAGTGGACAAAAAGGTGTAAGTTCCATTAAAATAAAGTTACTCTCAAATTTTCAAACTCTGGGAATAGTTGCTTATTGTAGAAAACAATATAATTTAACTGCTAATGCTTACGCGAACATTTATGTCTGAAATTTCGTAATATATGAAATAAGAATTAACTAATTAATTAACGATTACTGTTGTTGATATCTTGGTAGGTGCACTGCGTGGTTTATGTAAAAAAATCTGATGGGTAAACGAAACTATAAACAACTATTTCTGAAAGTTATTAACTAAATGTTTAGATAATTAAATCGTCATAAAATAAAGTAGAAGGTAACGCAAGAAATTGATGAAACAACGCCAGATGTTCAAATTGCTTACCTAAATCCCACCCCCACGAATTATCCGTACTACCCACTAAACTTTGGTAGCCGACAGAATGTAAAGGTGCTTCTGCCGTTGCGACGCCTACAACCGCATGCGTCCCTCTTTGCCTCGTTGACCAACACACTTCCCAACAGTGCATTCCTTTCGTGAAACCCACTTTACCCCTTATACAGTCTGTGCTTTGGGCTACTGGATGCCTGAAAAAAATATACAACGGGCTTTGAGTAAAGTTATCATACATAAACAAATAATTAGGAAAATTTTTATTGATTTGTAGCGATTCTAATCAATAAAAAAATTGATTTGGAAAAATGAATAGTATTAGAAAAAAAAACTTATTTGATTTTACACTTAAAACGTTTTATTTAGTGTTTTTTAACATAGAAAATATCTTTTATGGGTACTGTATAGAAAGAATACGTAAAAAACGTTTATCGCTATGTTAATAGTTAACGGCAACTTACTAGTACAGTTAAAAAAGCCCCAAATGACCGACAAAATTCGTTCTCATTAAACTTAAATCCATTTGCCGATAGATTCAGTCAATCATACGCAAGATATCTTGGTGCACCATCAAAAACATTTTTTCAGATTTTCAGATAATAGCCTTTAGTTTTCCACTTGCTTTTGCCTTCAATTTGGAGTACTCTATTGTCTTTTATAAAGCCTTAAATTTCGTATTTAGTCAATCCCCTCTTTTGACCCCATACCTACCAAGTTACAGCTCTTTAAAAATGACAAAAAATGTAATAAAGAGTGGTTTTAGCTATATTTTTGGCCTGCAGCTTATTCACTTGCTTCGTAGTAGGAAGAAAGGGGAAAATGTTACAGCCTAAAAACATCGAAAAAACCAGCACATCAGGTTTATGGCATTTTTTCCCTCTATTTTGAAGTGTTGACTGAATCTTTGCATGTATGTGCCGTATGGGGTAACAATAACAATAGAGTTTCACTAGTCAAAATTGTAGGAAATTTAATGGTTCAGTATGCTATAGAGTGATTCAAGATGAAGGAAAGACAATTTCAAGCCAAAAACTGATAAAAGAGCCCATATTTTGTTGTTTCCTCTGAGATATTTTGTAAATGTCTTGGTTAATCAATTAAGCGAGGGAAAATGATCTCAACAATTTTGGGTATGTTTTTTATTTTCAAACAAGTTCCCGATCCCCGTAGTTCCACCACATGAAATTTTGGGGACTCATCGGATCATCAATCCTACGCCCAAAACGAAATTGTTATCAAAGTATAATGAGTGAACGAATTTATTCGTTTATCAAACCCTTCGTTTCCTGAACTATTTGCAACAAAACTACAAACAAGTTCACTGAAAGTAAACCAACGAACTAAAGTATTATCCCATGAAACTGTCCCTCATTTTGATTTTTATTGACAAATTAGGTTTAATCGGAAATGTCAGTAATTTGAAATTATATTTTAAACAGGGTTAGCAAAATTTAATTTTTTATAGTGGTTTTCTTAGAGTTTTATTGTTGATTCCTGATAGCTATAAATGATTATCTCTTATTATATTTCCTTTTTAGTTTGAATTAAGCCCGAGGATTACAAGGTATTATGGCGTATAGCCATTAAATTTTGTAACTGATGTCCAGGGCATCAATGAAATAGAATGAGATGATTTAGAGCCGGATTAGGTATATTTACCTTACTTAAATCTTACAGTCTACAAATAATGTTTCTTTTCTAGTGCTAGTTTCGTAGCAAAATTTCCACTTGTTCACAATATCTCTGAACGGGTTAGTGGGAGGGTTAGGGGCTTTAACCCCTCCCCCCATTTGGGTTGAAGATTAAATTTTGACAAATATAAATTTTATACATTCATTTTTGGATTAGAAATGTCAGTTTAGTAGACCTAATCAATCAACCATCTTAAAAAAAGAAATTCTTGACGATTCAACCACATCCCGGAAAAAAATAGCTCTATGATACCATAATTGTTTTACTTAACTTGAATAACCAACGTTATCTATCATGTGAATATGGTTTGAGACTATCGTATTGGCCTAAAGTCTAAAGTAATATAACTACAACAGGAAATGTATCAGACATCTGATCCAAAGATGCAACTACTTTGTTTTTCCAAACGACGGCAGCCCTGCCCACTATGGATCTCGACGGAAACATTATCTAACATTAAATTAACAAAAGAAGGCTATTCTTACTGAGAAATTTGAGCCTATTTGTATGAGGCAAAACAAAATGCCTAGAGTTCAGACTAATCAATATTGTCACCATGTTAGCGATTTTGATAAGAGTTAGAATTGTCGACTATCAAGATGTTAGTTCGTCTTGTCCTCCGTGTTAATTGTAATAGAACGACCTTACTGCGTGTGTGTCACGGGTGGACAGAAGACGGTAAATGAATACGAAGAATACAACTGGACAGCCTACCACAGAGCGTCAAGCTTCAAACTACGAGATCGTTTTGCTACATGGCAGGGCCCAATAGGTGACGCTGTAGCCGCTTTATTCGTTACGTAAGAGAAAATGATTCCAACTTAAAATAATATAATAATTCAAATTGTTACAAACATCTGAGGGGATTATTTCATAAGAATCACCTCACATTTGTGACAAACTGTGAAAGTCGAATATTAAAAAAATATATACTTTTCTGTACATTGATCAGTTAGTTACCTGATACTTTTCCTGCCGTATTATCATTACTTTTTAGGTAGTTAGATACGGTACATAACAGTTGAGTTGAGTAAAACAATTAGCATGCAAGTGCCATGTTGTGACGTCATTTAACAGGGAAGGGTTCACTGAAAATGTGGGAGCAGACCAATCTTAAAATAGTGTGACGAAATTTATGAATCACTACCCAAGACTAATAATAATAGAATGATTTTTGCATTACCTATGAAACGTGAGTTTGTCATCATCTTTAACGAAAATATTTAACGAACGGTCATCCTGATTCCAACTATATTTGAGCTGTGTTTCTCTGAGTGCTGGTGGCATGTCAAGTAACATGTCGAGCCGAGGAGGTCGTGCAAAGTCCTGAAAAAAAAGACAAAATTAGTTAATAAAATAACGCATTCTCTCGACTGTTCATTAGAATAATAGAAACAAAATATGTTACATGATAATTCATCCAACATTCATTATTAGTATATGTCGCTTGAATTGTGTATTTTGTCAATTATAAATAAATTGCAAACATAGCGAACCAAGCATTATACTTTTCGCAGTATAAAACGCCACTATGCACAAGTATTGCATGTGGAGCTGTAACTGCGAAGGGAATACAAATTCGAAAAAATACATATTTACAAAGTAATTATAATCTAAAGTTCGACAAATTAATTATAGCAATAAGTTGGTATACAACAAAAACTGGCAGCTATTTTTTACATTCAAGACATGCAAGGATTTGCTCTTTGAAATTATAAAAACAATAATCAAGAAATTTGTGCAATGAAGAAAGTTGCAGATATAAAGGGAATTTACAAAATAAAACATTCCAGAAATAAACCTAAGGGTTTGTTCATTGATAATTAAAAAACTACCCATATTAATAATTTTAAATAAATACATTTAGAAGAAATATGCCTTCGATGCTGAAATGCATATGCAAAATAGAGATTAAATAAAATTTAAAAAAATTGTCTACGAATTGTAAAAGTAAGAATTAAGAATAAAATAAACATTTTTCACAAGTAGTTTGTAGAAAATTAAATAAAGATAGAGAAATGGCAATTATATCCTGTAACTTTTAACTAAGATGTTGGTAGATCCACCTGAAATTTAGTAAATCTGTGTGGCTGATTATACGTGACTTAGGTGATTTGAAGATATCGGAATATACTCAAAGAACGCCTAACCATACTTAACTCGCGAAGATGATTTGGCTTACAAATAAACACTAACGAACAAGTTCCCGTCACAGAACAACTGCGAAGGTACCTCCATTTTGTTCAGCCAAACTGCCCAAAATACATTTGGTCGCAGACACATAAAAACTTTATACACCTCATACCGATGTACTAGATTGAATGAACATTATTTGAGTTCATGATTTGAATAGTTCGCACGCTTGCCAGTTGTATAAACAATATCAAAATCGAACCAAGTTTTTTTTGGTATTTCGCATATGAGGGATCCATATACGAAAACGCTACATCCTGTATAAAATCATTGCTAAGCATTGCTAAGAGATATCAAGTTAACCTTAGAGAGTACTACTGAAATTAAGGGATCCAAATTAAAAAATCTGGTCAAATAAAATAAGAACGTGCCATCTGTGACAACCATGTGTATGTTACGGATCAAACCGGTATGGTTAATTTTGATAGATTGCCATTGATTTCTCCTCTATATTTAAAAATACACTTTTTTCTTTTTGTTTTTTTGTTTTGATTATTAACAGCATTTAAGGAAAATATGTTTGTTGGTTTACTTGAAAACAATAAAACAAAAATGCCGCGTTTGTAGATTTGATAATACAATAAATAAAAACTGATTAATTATGCTTTAAATATTTTCATATGATCCTGTTTTCAATTTATTAGCATTTGTTGTTAAGGTATGAGCACATTCATGAATTTGAGGGGCCCAATATCCCAGCTAGTGCTATCAATATGAAAAGACAATGTTGTAATGTTAACATCGTAAATATGAATATTTTTATCAGTTGTTATCAAATTATTAATTCGTTTTTTAGGTACGACTTCTTTAGGCAATTATAAAAACTTTGGTTGTTAGAAATTGTTTATCTAATCTCCATTCACCACTCTTGGCTTAATGATTAGTGTAATGTGCTAAATGACACCCATATAATATTGATTATTATTACAAAATATTGAAATAATAATCAATATTCTCTTGAAATGCATGATTATTGCAGATGGCATATGGGGTGAGTACTTTTTATTGACGTAGTTTACAATTTGTCTTTGTTAAGAGACAACATGACTGCCCAATGTTGCAGTCAAGAGTGTCATGACGTGTTACGTCCCATTTAAGACTTCGAAATTCACTGTTTGAATGCATGTAGCCAAAGTTACATTGAATTTAAGCATAATCAAATGAATGTGTTACCTTGGCGACCAAGACCTCCCGATATACTGACCATTGGACATTTGTGGAATACTAAGGGTCATTTCAAAACTCACTTCACCAACTTTAGCGGAAATCAGCCCATTAAGAGAACACACAAAAACCAAAAATACACTTCGATAACAATGTATTATGCATGCATTGTATGCCGAAACACGTGTCGTTCTATCAAAATAAAGTGTGAATATCGAAGTGTATTTTTCGTTTTTGTGTTTTCTCATCATGGATTTACATCAGGTATCAGCCACAATAATTCAGCATTAAAAGAACGCCCAGGGTACAGAGTAACAATGGACGCTGAACTTAGTAAGTATTAACTTTCGTCAGATTTATTTTTTTTTTACTTTAAAAATAATAGATACGTAACAAACATTTATAGTGACAAACAAATTATTACTGTCTGTTTTTATATCTCATTTAAGTGTATTAGCTACTATTGTTACTGAACAAGTGGAACAATTTATCCATACTCACTAAGCGTTAATTGTTAACCAAGTGACATTCGAATTCAATTACGAATACAAATGGTTTCAGTTTGACGAATTAAATATTCATTCGTTAAAAAACTTCCTGTATTATTTATTGTGGCGTGATGTAAAATTGTCATAACCTTTACAAAGTTTTTTGCTACCATTATGTATCCTTCGACACACTTATCACTACCAGAATCGTGGTCGGCTTTAAGTGATTTAATAAATAGTCGAAGCGGTATTAAACTAATAGGATAAGAATTTGAATACAAAAGACATTTTTTTGACGTGCCAACAACTAGATGTGAAATCTCTTTCAACTTTAATGTTTTCCGCTATCGACATTACCTTGAAAAAAAAACAGGTATATGTTTCGTAGATCGCATGTACGTGAATCAAACATACTCCAAGGGAAAACATAATTTATTTTTCACATTTCCTGCATTCGCGTTGTTGAGGAACACTTTATTTTGGCAATAAAATAGTAATCTTGGCAATTTTCTTCCAAAATAAGAAAATAGTTAATAACCAAATGCATTATGGAGCGTAATTGCAAAATATGGGTTACTGTGATTAAAAAAAAACAGCATCACAACCTGTTTGCAAGGGACATAACGGTTCCATTATGGGCGATTCTCCCGAATTCTTTCTTTGGAGTCTTTTGAAAGAGACAGTATTCGTAAGTAAGTCAATGAACATTCCCAACCAAAAAACCCCTAGACTTTTTCCAAAGTAATGCAACGTGTGCTGAATCTGCAAGGCAAAAAATGCGAGAAGTACTTTTTTATGTTTAAATCAGCAATTTTCTGCGTTTGAATATTGAAGATATGACACAAGAATAGGAGCATCGTTGTCTTTGAAGGTTCCTAGGTGCAATTTATAAAGTAAAAAATATTCATCACGCATAGATTTCAAGTTACAATCCTAATAAAGTTTTTTGAAAAAAAAGCCCTATTGGCTAATTTAATGATGTAACGATATAGTCTAAAAAATCAATATTAATTTTTTATAAGATATGTACATGGAACTATTGCAACTGTTTGGTAAATTTCTTAATTGCAAATGGTGATGTTTCCTTGAAATCTGTATTACTTTTCCTTAGTAACCAACAATAATCCCCTATCATTGCAGGTTTCCAGACGCATTGAAATGTCTGTTACATTGTTCAAATATTGTGGTGGAACTTCTCTCCCTCCTCATCACTAAGAGAACCTACATGTTTTGTAAAAATTCAAATGCGAATGTAAGAATGATTTTTAGTGACATTCTGTAATCCATTTATTGATAGTTTTACAGTTTGCAAGCAGTTCCTCATACGTGTAAGAACTTTCGTTTCTCAAGAATTCTGTGACAATGCTTTAAAATGATCTCCAAGATTGATATAGAATAAGGTTTAGTTACCCTTCAATCTATTCGTCTTTCAGAATTTTTCGGATTTGGGGTCTAATGAAAAATCTTTTAAGCATCAGTTATTTTCTTTAAAATGTATGAAACCATCGCTACTCTTATCAAAAGTTTTTTATCAATACTGCTTTTATAGTCAAAAGAGGTGGTAAAGGCTAGAGTCAACTAAAGCAAAGAATCAATTAAAACCTTTACTTCAAGCAGTACGAAATCACATCTTTGTGGCAAAAACAAAATTTTATTTGAGGTAACATTTATTTTTTTTTTGCATTTTGTACTCTGAAGTTGAAGTTTAACTTTTGACTCCGAAAATATTCATGGTTTTCTACAAACATTTTTTCTTCAAAGATTATGAGTACTGGACCAATTCCTTCTAATCATTTACTAAGCATACAGTCTAGACCCGTGAATATTGTTATAAATACCTGACTAAGAAATAATTTAAATTATAGATGTATTTGTTGAAAATATTCTCAAAATTCTTATGTGGTACGGAAGAAGTTTTAATTGTGAATTTATATTTAGTACATAATTATTATTATAAGAACACTCAGTTGTATATTGGCTGTGTAGTAATGCAAATGCCCTAACAATAAAAATAGCCATTCTAGATTTCTACGGAACTTAACTTGTTTGGGTTTCTGTGATTATCTGAGACTTATAAGATCTTACTTGGGTCAACGTAAACAGTATGTATTTTATAATGGTTATTGTTCAAACATTTATCTTGCAACAAGTGGAGTTCCTCAAGCATCTACTTCAGGACCACTATTATTTCAGTATTTATAAACGATTTAAGCAATGTTTTAGAATGTAACAAATCAATTCATTCGGGCGACTTAAAAATCTATACATCGATCTCTTCCTTAGAGGTTTGCACAAAATTACAAAAACAGATTGACCTGTTGCAAGACTGGTTTCTGGGAAATCAACTGTATTTCAATACATCCAAATGTAACTTATTAAGTCTGAACTTATTGTCGTAGAAATATACGGATACCATCAATGATCTGAGAGTGCATTTTGGCAATCAACTTATGTTTAATGATCATTGGAGTATGCAAGCATCGTTTGGAACCCAATTTATACAAAATATAGATACTATTGAAAAAGGTCAGAAAAAGCTTTTGAAATTCCTAAGCTTTAAATTAATGGGGCACTATCCACCAAGAGGAAGCAACTATCTGAACTTGTGTCATAGATCTTGCTCTGTAGGTATCGTTACTTTTAATTAACATGACATAATTAGCAATAATTTTTATGACTAATTTACATCTTGTTTCGAGCAGATATATTTTTTAGTGTTTCATTATCATTTTTATTATTCTGTTAGGAATTATTAGAACCAGATAAGTATTATTCTATTATACTGTTTTCACTTTATCGTTATCCAGTTAATTATTCTGACACTATTGTTATCAGAATTATGATTATCTATATTTTATTTAGCATATGGATAAGAGCATATTAATATTTTTACATTGATTTTAATTTAATATTTTTTATTTTGTTTTTTAATACAGTATGGTATTACTCATTCTAACGTTTATTTTGCGCACCCCTGTATTTTTTCGTAACATTTATAACGTAATTAACGTAAACAAGTTGTAAAGAACTGAAACTTACTTGCGCCAATTCTCTGGGAATTACCGGTTTGTATGGGGCCGCGGCGTCTCTGTTGACTGCCTTAACTCCTCCTGACACCTTCTGGCCCATGCTCATTCCACGGGCCCGTCGACGGGCCGTTTTGCACGGCACGACGGCCGCCTTGTACGCCCGCCTCACCTCGCACAGCCTACCGCCTCCTCCTACACCACCAGTCGCACTACCCCCGCCGACAACGACGCCGCTGCCTACCACGCCGACGCCGTTCCTCACTGCTGCGTTGCCGCCGCGGATGCCGCTCTTGTACCTGGAAGTCAAAAATTAAACGGTCATTTTTTATCAACAATTCCTAAAAGGAGCAATAATTGAACCATTAGAACTACTCAACAACTTTAAATATTAATAAAATATATCTATAACATTTTGATGCATTGTTTTTTGACATTTCATAATTTTAGGCGTTAAACAAACGAATTGTAACATTTTATGATTCTTACGCTATTCTTTAACCCTTTCGTTACTGCGGGGACAAATGTGTCCCAGTGAGTTTTAAAAAATTCTTCTGGTTTATCTTTGTCCCAGAAGTCTACGTTTATCGTTTTATCCGTATTGTTACCATTTATAGATAATATGCAAGCAACAATACTACAACTTATAACCTCACATTTTTATAAAAAGACGAATTTCTTAGTGCGCTCTCTCTATTTCTGCACTGTTTTGACATTATGGTTGGTTATTTCGATTTCGCTTTTCAAAATAGTTGCTCTTTATATTCATAAGTGTTCTGCCTGTAAAAGTAAGTAAACAATTTATTTTCTTTTTACCTTTTTGAAAAGATTTATTTTCCTGGGACAGCAGTGTCCCAGTAGTATTTCTAGTTGGATCAAAATGGTCCCAACAGTATTTTATCTCTTTACAGTTTTGTTGTTATGGCAAGGCGGTGTCTGACTCAAAAGGAGTTAGAAGAAGCTCTTAATAGCTTGTCTGAATCAGAAACAGAGCCGTATTCTCTATCAGGATCTGAGTATGCCCCAAGTGTTACTGAGAAGCAAGAAGATTTAACTTCTGACGAGGAACTGAATGAAAATGAACAAAAAAATCTCAGCGAAGTAGACGATCATTCTGAATTGTCGGAGAATGAAGAAGAATTACCAATAGATGCAGAGGCTCCTCCTGCACTTACGTCTGTATTTTGGAAAGAGGCGCATATTACATTTCAATCAAGACTAAAAGCTCCAGATGAAAGAAACGGAGTTGTTACTTTGGATGTTGATAGAAGCGCTGGTGAAGTAGAGGTTTTTCTAAAATTATTTCCTCGCAGTTTATTTATGCAAATAGCTGCATGTACCAATGAGCGAATTCGATTGCTTGAAAGACATAAAAACCAAAGACTTAATATGAAGGAGACTGACATGTACGAAATAATGATTGTGCTTGGTTGTACTATGGTTATGTGTTACAATAAGGTTCCTGGAATCTCTGATTATTGGTCAAATAATAAATCTCTTGCCAACAACGTAATCAAAGAGGCTATATCAAGGGACCGGTGCATATTTTTGCTCTCCAAAATGTACTATAACGATCCAAAAAAACCAAACGATTCGACAAAAACTTATTATATAGACGAAGTAGTATCATGTTTGAAACACACTTTTCAAAAAGCGAGAACGGAAAGTTCTCACCAATCAATCGACGAGTCAATGACCAAATTCAAAGGAAGATCTACTCTGAAACAATACCTTCCACTAAAACCTATAAAAAGGGGAATAAAGATTTGGCAGAGATGCGATTCTTTTACCGGTTATATATACGACTTCAACATTTATTCTGGCAAAGAGACTGGTGATGTGGATGGCACCCTTGGAGAACGTGTTGTCGGTAAATTGGCAAGTACTATAAAATCTGCTGATGTATGTCTTTGTTTCGACCGATTTTTTACTAGCTATAATCTGTTAAATACACTCAATTATCCTTGTTTGGGGACATGCGTGACTAATCGTAAGCATGTTCCAAAATTTGAAAAAAAGAAAATGAAAAGAGGAGAGTCCGACTTTCTGGTGTCCAATGACGGAATTCTAGCCACTAGATGGAAAGACACAAAAGAAGTTCTCCTATTGTCTAATAGTCATAGACCCACCATTGGCACTGCAAAAAGAACCCTAAAAAATGGAGAAAAGACTGATGTTGATTGTCCTGACGCAATTTTGTTTTACAATAAATTCATGGGCGGCGTAGATCTAGCTGATCAAAAGGTATCAACCTATGACTTAGATCGAAAATCCGCAAAATGGTGGAGGAAAGTCTTCTACAAACTATTGATGTCAGCAATCGTCAACTCCTGGATAATATTCAACGAACTCCAGAATAAAAAAACTCCAATACTGAGTTTTCTTGTTCCCCTAGCAGAACAAATTATCCAGCTTGGACGATCAGGCACAAAAATAAAAAGACGACTTAGTGGACGATCTGGAAGACATTCAAAACGAAGAAAGGAGATGGCAAATGTTGGCGATCATTTGCCACAACAAATTGCAACGCGAAGGAGGTGCTATAGGTGTTCACAAATGAAGAGAGAAATACGTACAAAGACTATATGCGTGGCTTGCAACATTCCTCTGTTTCCTTCCCCATCATGTATAAGTTATGTATATATGTATTTTGTATTTTTTCAATAAAGAGGTTTCGTTCTTATTCCAAATGACTTACTGATGGGACATATTTGACCCAGTTAAATATACTGCTGGGACTTATTTGCTCCATGCCATTCCCAAGGGCCTAGCTCTACAAAAAAAAATACACAAGTTCTTTTGACCTTTTCATACCCATAAATAAAATTTAAAATTTTTAAGTAATTCAAACCGAGTCTGGAGACATTCCGTATTGAAAGGGTTTTAAGCGAAACTTTCAGCAACTCAGTTCTTTTTATTGCGGCAATATCAATGAGACACGCAACCAACATAACATGGCCTGAAACATATTTATGCAACCAACATAACAATGCTTCCAACTTTGTAGTGTGAATTTGAAATTTTAATGAAGAAATACATGTAGATAAGTAATTTTAAACGAAATTAATAGAAATCTCATTGATATTACATATCTAAAATATCAGGATATGTATTTATACAATTTTAAGAAATATTACAAATTTTAGGATATAAGAAATGACGAAATGGTGTCATCCATTGACGGATCCAAGAGGGGACTGATGTGTATGCTTTTTTTAGTGTTTCCTTTGCTAAAACCAGCCTAATAAAACTTAGGACTTTTTAAAACAGGTTCTTAATAGTGGAAAGCCTTTTAAGTAAAAAAGAATAATATTGTTTCAAAAATTTAAAAACTATCTAATATTATCTGGATACTTTAATAAAACGAGTCTATTGATCAAAAATGTTTTTTTTTCAAATTTTAATTATCAATATCTTACTATTCCATTAGATTAATTTCAAATTTTTATGAATTTTGTTTAAACAGATTTTATAAACAAATATTTTTGAATTTTGCCATTTCATCTTTAACACAATAGTTCTTTATTCAACTGGACATTAAATATTTTGGTTTCTAACATCTAACAATTGCTAATGCATACAATTGTTTTTTCCTAGACCAACACATGGCGGGATTGTGTATAATAAAAGGTTCATTTATAATAAATAACTAAATAAAAAATAACTTCTAGAGAAACGCATATTATTAAATTTAAGAAAAAAATCCGTTTAAATTTTTTAATAAACAATAATTAACGAATATTAGTATATTTTTAAAGATTATCACCTTTATAACAAAATATTTTTGGTTTTCAAAATTACCTAATTAATCTAGTGGTCTATAAGTTGCTTCAACAAATAACACCAAAAATTTAAAATTAATATACTCGTATAGAATTAAAATATTAAAACAGTAACAACCCCCGACTTGACCATACAATGTATGGCATCACACTCCCTCTAGGGGAAAATTCACTAAACCCCAGATATACTACATATCAAAAGGGTTTAGCTCTGTGGGAGCCCTTGCCAGGTTATCAGGCCCGTGGTTGGCGTCGTGGCTGCAGTTCCCCATAAATTTTCTGACCGTCCAGGCTGTTCCTAACAGGACGGCTTTTTGCATTTGTTTGTAAAGGTGTTCGTCCAGACCGAGGTATTTTAAATTGTTTAAGAGATGTTTTGGGACTAGTCCTGTCGTTGACATAACAATTGGTACAGTTCGTGTGTTGTTCATGTTCCACTGAGTCTTTATTTGAAATTCCAAATCTCTATATTTGGTTATTTTCTCAGCCTGCTTGATATTTATATTATTGTTGTTAGGAATTGCTATGTCAATTAAAGTTGTTTTCCGAGAGACTTTATCTACCAAAACTATATCTGGTCTATTGTGAGCAACAGACCGATCGGTCAGTATCGTGCGGTCCCAGTACAGCTTATAGTTGTTATTTTCTAAAACAGATTCTGGTTTATATTTATAGTATGGTAATCTTACCGACTGTGATAAATCATGTTTCAGTGCTAGTTCCTGGTGAAGTATTTTTGCCACGGCATCGTGTCGTTCTTTGTATTCAGTTGCAGCGAACGCTTGACAACCTCCTGTGATATGCTGGATAGATTCAGATGTTTGGCAACCGTACCTGCATCTATCGTTGTTAATGGAAGGGTCTTTAACGATGTACTTTAGGTAGTTATTATATTATTATTATTATTATAACGTTTCGTTTAGCCAATCTGACTGGTCTGACATCTTATTGGAATAGACTTGAATATTAAAATCGTTAGAATTGTAATGCAAGTTAAAATTCAGGGGTCCTGGTAAAATTTTAATTCTGAAATATTGGTCCTACAATATGGTTTTCCAGTATCACTGTCCATATATTAACTTTTTTTTTTGTTTGGCAACCGTACCTGCATCTGTCATTGTTAATAGAAGGGTCTTTAACGATGTACTTTAGGTAGTTCTGAGTTGGAATTACTTGATCTTGGATTGCCAATATAAAGCCGTCCGTTTCAGGGAACATATGACCAGAGATCAACCAGTAGTTCGACGCTGCACTGTCGACATAATCTTGGTTGACGTCATTTATATGTCTTTCCATTTCAGCAGTTTCTGATCTGTGGTCTGGTGGTGTACTTGGACATGTTGTTGTGTCAGTCGCAGTGGTGTTGAGTCATCAACCTGGCACATGACTCTATGTAGATCAGAAAATTCTGCGAGTTTCTGGAAATGACTACGCAAAATAGAAATTTGTTGATCTAATAGCTTACTTAGATCTGTCAATCCTCTTCCTCCTTCATACCGTGGCAAAGTTGTACGTTCGACAGAGCTCTTTGGATGGTGATTTTGAGCTTTTGTTAGTAAAACTCGAACTTTTCGTTGTAATTGTTCAATGTCAGTCTTGCACCAATTAACTATACCGAAAGAGTAACTGAGCACTGAACACGCATAGGTGTTAATAGCCTGAAACAGATTTGTACTGTTTAGTTTGGTTTTCAACAGTCGTCTTACCCTTCTATAAAACTCTGCTGTTAGGTCCTTTTTCATAGTCATGTGATCAATACGTTGAGCCTGCAGTAACAACTATTATTATTATTATTATTATTATTATTACATTAATGTCAACCTTTCTTTTCAAATTTAAGTGGTTTTAAGTTTATAATTAATTGCTGATACATTATGAAAATCCTAACGTCACACTGGTAAATCAAATTTCTTGTTGAACATTTCGACTATGCGGACAACAATGTTTATTATCTCAATATACTTTTGTTGTACATGTATTTGTTTTTCATTACTTAATGCATAAACATTTTCGTATATACATAATAGCAAAAAATACCAAAGAGACTTAAATGCAACTGGTATTATCAACAATAAATACATGCAGTGAAAGAGAAATATAAGTTCTTTAGACAAGTTACGTTTTTATAACACAGTAAACTGGGAATACCATAATTGTTTCCAATGAAAAATCACGTTAATCAGTATTTTTACTTGGAATTCAACGAACCTTATGTCGTTTATGTAAGCCTTCGTATTTCTCACAGCTTTCGAATGAAATATATATATTTAGCGCTTACGATAAAGGAAAACTTACAATTAGCGCACCCTTTCGTGTTTAACTTCGCGGAAATTAAAGTTAAAATACAGCACCGACAATTGCTAATTATTCAAAGAACGTTTTCGGTTTTTAAATGGTAGTCATTAATTTTAGTGTCGATAAAGGATTAGATAAGATCGAAAATGGGTTTGTTAAAAAAACGTGACACAAATAAAAGCTTTTAATGATGTCATATTATTTTGTACAAGATTTCGAGAAGTAAGTACCCAACAAAAGAACTGCTGACACTCCTGGTAAAAATAATTAGCTCATTTTAATATTTTTGGTTACGAGCTATGTTTAGACAAAACAGACTTTAAATTCATATTTATACTGAAAATGTAGTATTTTTTTATTAAATACTGCTTTGAACTATCTGAAAATGTCAAAAAATATAAATATTGGATATCCATAGTTTGACGCGAGCAATCTACGAGGTATCAGTCACTACGCCCGCGCCGCTGAAGAAGTATGTTGCAGAGGAAACGTTCGGAAGTTCCAATAAACCACGGCAAAACATCACAAACAATAAAAATGAGTTTTCAACTAATTTGATTTTTCCCAAATTGTTAGATTTCAAAAGGATCTTTCAAGTAGTACATTTATATTACTTTGAAAATTTTATGAGATTTATTTACTGTGTAAGAATATAATACAAGTTTTTTAATTTAATCTAATTGAAACTTTCAGAGGCGAAGTATGCCTGTCATATGGCATTACAATTCCATGTACCTATACATATTAACATATTTATGTTCTTTATGGAGACAACTTAAACTGAATTTAATCTAAATGGATTACTAACTAATTTAATCTAAGAGGTAATAGAAATCACAACAAAAGTGCATTCATATTTATATTGAAACATTAATTTTTCCATTTATTAGCTATTACTTCCTGATGTCTCGTTAAAATTCAGCAATTACGTGGTCTTATAACGTAAGTTCGTCTACAATATCTTTACATATCTGAAAAATTTTAGAAAAATTGCAGGAAATATTATATTTATACATGGTCACCAACAATACGGCTCAGATATTTATATTTCCAATTTTGATGAATACTGACATGGGGATTTATTTTGTCTGCTTTACATTACCCTTCGAAAAACCTAGTTCGTAACCCTGCCATTCTAACAGATAATGCAGCAAATCAAAGAAGCCAAATTTAAAAAAGCAAAATTTGACAATCACCGAAAATTAAAACAACGAGTTCTATAAAAGTACTTACTAAAATATTTGAAGCAAATATAGATGCTTATTTTAAATCAGAAGATTCCGATATCACAACCAAAACATAAATTAGTACCAAAGGATTACAATAAAAGAAAAAAGAAAAAGACTAAGAACTACATTATCCTTCCACAAATTATTTTTTTGAAGATTTGTATTTATTGAATGTTTTTTGATTTATTTATTTTAACAGGTTTAAGATCTTAAATATTTTGAAGTTAATCAGTAATTGATTTCAAACGACTGAGAGTGTGTTCCTTAAATTATTTCATAAAGTAAAAACATTTTTCAACATATTTTCTTCCCAAAAAGAGTAGTTGTTGGTTGTAAAGTTTTTTAATAACGTCAAAAAATATCCTCGATATGAGATATAAGGCCTTTATTCTTCTTGCATTTTATGTCTTGTTTCAAAATAGGCTCTTTCATGTGACTCTTTAAGTAACAAAATTTTTTTACAATATGTTTAAATAGGCCGTGCGTCATTTTTTTCGAGCAGTTGTCAGACCATTGGCACGTAAATACAATGGTTTTTGGCTCGAAAAAAATTACAGAAGTTGACGCTTGCCTACTATAAATGTTCGAATATGAAAAGGCCTATTAAAAACATTATTTTCAACCTCTCTTAATTTGCATTAAGTAATTTACAATAATACATAGGAAATATTTTTAAAAAATTATTGAGAGAGAATAATATACATGGTGACGAAATGAAATTAATTTTAGTCAAGACATAGGTACTATTATTAGCTCCAATTCACAATAAAAAGTAGAAATCTGTACTTACAGGTATAAATTATCCTGTCCTACAATTTTTTTTAATTTTCACCATTTGTCCAGTAAAGCCTTGCTAGGCGATAGCAAAAATGACTACATAAATTGTAATCCCGGTGTCCATGAAAAGGAGCCACAGAAAAAAATCGGGAGGCTGAAGCCAAACAAATATAAACCACACATTTTGTCACACGTTTAAAGAAGCCTGGTAGATATATTTGAGGAAAGTTTAAATAATTTTCACGTGTCAGTCGATTTGACAAAAAATAATACCATGCCACTTACTACTCTAGCCCAAACATCGACTAAAAACCTATGCTGGCAAAATCCACAGACAAAATTGAACTGTTCTAGGGTAATCTTCGAGTTGTACGTTTGTACCTGTTTATAATATGGTAGAGATAAAATTCTTCTTGTTATAACGTTTTTTATTCTTTCTAAGAGCAAGATTCACTTGAGTTGCTATGGAGAACTAGGTGCTAGTTGTGGGATAGTTTTCAAAATTTATTCACGGTCTCCACCATTACATATGGAAGAGGTCTTCCAGACTGACCTTTACGTTGTTCATTGAAATATGTCGCGAAGTTTTTAAATTAATTTTACTGACAACATACTGCTGCTGAATTTTATTGGTACTTTTCATTATGTCTACTAGTTTATTGTTTTCATAAACAAGTAACAATTACATTGCACAAAACACCCACAAATAAAAAATATCACGCACTACTGTATGATACAGCATTGATTAAACAGACCTCGAAATCGTGCAACAATACAAAAAAGTAGACATACCCAGAAGATTTTAAATTTAGTTTAAATAATTATTAATAATGCCTGTACTTGGTAACTTTTACTGTGATTCAATTAGTATATACCTTTCTTATTCAGCAAATTGTATGTATGTAATGTATATAAATGATTTTTGGTACATCAAATTGTCTGTTGAAATAGATGAGTCAATTTTAAGAACTCCCTGTGTATATAAATGTGTTACAGCCATGTTGTGTGCTATTTCGAAGGTAAAATTTTTCGATAGCATTCTCAGTATTCTTACAGCAAATATAATGGTTAAGAAATAATCAATTTATTACTTTTATGTTTTTTTGGGCAATAACAACACAATCGAAATAAAACGACGTATATTGAAGGAAAACCAAACGTTTCAAAGTCTATTCTGACTTCGTTGTCAATGGCTTTGTATTTATTTATAATTTAATTGTCTCCCTTACAACTTACATTTAATTTGAATTACATTGATATTTCACTCCTAATTCATTGTAGAATAAAGAAACATTATATAATTGAATAAAATATATGACTAGTTAACATGACATCAGACTCGTAAAATATAGTATTAGTGATAATTAATTTATTGTTACAAATATTTAATTAAGAGACTTACACTTCGTAGATGTTTGTCTCGAAATATGGCAAAGCCATAATAAAACTGATCCTCACGAGATTTGAAACTCAACTAGCAACTTCTTTCTTTCGAATTATTAGCACTCAACGAAAACGTTCAACGTTCACCATCATCGATCACACAATCACCTGCACACAACGGCTTCACCGTCGAAAAACTGTTCGATAATTCGATTCTACAAAGGAAAGAATATTAAAATGTTTTAGCGTTCAAGGATAAGTGAGATGTCAATGGCATCATAATAAATAACACAAAAAAATTATAGAGTAAAAATATTTGCGTGGCTCTCTCTCGTGGTTAAAAACGAGTATTACCTGTACCAGACCAAATTCATATATAGGTATATAAAGAGCGTTGAATAGCAAGCAGACAGGTTTGATATTTATCAGTTTATTTTTACCAGTATTTGCGGCAATTTCACGGATTCATTGACGTCGGCGGCGCGTTTTCTGTTCGAATACCCATGTTTTAATAGTTAACTGACTACGCAGCGAATTATTAAATGTGACTAAGAAAATTTTGTTTTTTAGAACGTCTAGAGTGAATGTCTTCTCCCCCTTGACCTTTTCACACTGTGGTCGCTGATACGATTTATATCGATAAGTCAGAATAATATTTGCATACAAAAGATAATAAAAAAATGAAGTTGAATTATATAATGATGCATTACCTACTTTTTCGAATCGAAGCTGTGTAAAATTGTGGCTATTGATATTTTAATTTTAAGTCTAAAAGGTCATAAAAACAGGTGCCGGGAAATTTTTTGTTTTCAATAAACACGGTGCTGTATTTTTTTCGGTTTTTAACAAAAAATTCCCAAACTAAGCTTCAAATTAAATTATATTGAGGTATAAAATCACGTTTTTTAACCAGAAGTTTTTTATTATTATTTAAGTGGCTAGGAAAGGCCATGTAAAAGTTTTTACGTAATAGTTGTTGGTATATCAATATTTCGAATTGAAAACTTCTTTAGGCGCAGCATGTAGTTTTTCTCGGTTAAGAATGAAAATGAAAGTCACGATACGATGTCACTGAATCTAGCAAATTCCAATGCAAAAAGTACCTAAGAGAAATAGTCGAAAATTTATCAAAAAACTATAAACAAAGTGCAGGGTGAAAAATCAGGAAGACCATCGAAGAATAATAGATATTATCAACCACCATAGTTGTGATGGACTGAAAGGATCAGAAAGGACGGTGAAAAAATTATTTGAAAACATACATTTCATCCGGACAAACTATAAATACTGTATCAACTAACAGAAGGTGAACCTGACTGAAGATTGCAAATTTGGTACTAATGCCTGCCTGTTTTATGCGAATCTGTTATACTTAGAGCCTATTTTTTTGCTGGAACTGTAAACAGACAATATGTGTGGTATTGGTCTGATGTAAACCTTGGCGAATCATCACACGTGCCGGTTGAATTCAACTGGCATCGAGCCTGTTCCCGTTAACATTACAGATAGATGTCGACCAGACGCCGGGTTAATTTGTCTAGCATGTGTGAAACGGTACGAAAGTGTAAATGCAACACTGCCTTCATTAGCCGGCATCGGGCAGATTTCAATCGGCACGTGTGAAGCGACCTTAATTTTTTTCATGAGGGTCACACTCAGACTCATGGAAAAGTTAATGTAT
The DNA here is from genome assembly GCA_034190945.1 of Octodonta nipae. Taxonomy (NCBI): domain Eukaryota; kingdom Metazoa; phylum Arthropoda; class Insecta; order Coleoptera; family Chrysomelidae; genus Octodonta; species Octodonta nipae. The sequence goes on along the minus strand of CM067216.1, from coordinate 190,156,354 downwards.
AGACAGTGATACTAAAAAACCATATTGTAAGGCCAATATTTCTGAATTAAAATTTACCAGGACCCCTGAATCTTAACTTGTATTACAATTCTAACGATTTTAATAATCAAGTCTATAATCCTAAAGATGTAAGACCAGTCAGATTGGCTAAACGGAACATTATAATTGTTGGATTGCTAGACACGGTCCTATCGCAGGCCTCGTTCACCAGATTTGAAGTCTTCGATATTTTTGTGGGGTGTACTGTACTGAAAATCATCAGATGCGTAAAAGGCGAAATGAGAGAAATTTATGTTAATATCCCACCAGAAATATTTATAAATGTGAGAGATTTAATACAAACATTTTCGCTTAGGAATAAATTTCCAATAGCATCTAAATCTAAAAATACCATCTACAATATTTAATAATTACTTTCAAATGATAAATTGCACAACAAAAATGGTAATTAATATTTACTAATACTAAAAAAACAATGGCGTAACATTTGCTTCGTTAAAATTATATCATGTAGCCTGTGTTTGTACACCATAATATTTCACTGCCTCCAAAATTAAATGTAATGTCTCAACGGTTTTCAAAATAAGAAACAACAATTAACAACTTGAGCATTCTATATATCAAAAAACCAATGTCAAGAATCATACATGAATATAGGAACATAACATTAGGTAGCGCCTTGTATACGATTTTGATCTGGTCGACTACACAATACTGACCACCACCCGCCACCTATTGAGATCTCAAATTGAAAGAGAATCTCCTTGGCCTTAACTTCTAACCTTGAACGAACATGAAACGCAATTCGACAATAATTGGACTATAATTCGCAACAAAAGAACAAACGCATGTTTACATTAGCAGATTATATTTTTTTAAAAACTACACTGAGTATTCGATGGATAATTCTGAAACGACTCAGCCTACAACCGCAAATTAGAGCAGAAATTACAAAATTATATACAGAACACTGCCTGGAAGTTTTTTCTTTGTATCACCAATAATTTATTAACTAGCTCAAATAGTTGGTTACAAAATAATGTTAAGATATTAAAGTTGATGATTGTTATTTGCAATGTTGCATAGGGTTCACCAGAAGAGTGTCAGAACTTTGAGGTTTCACCCTTAAGCAGCGAGGTATGTGAAAATTGCATTAACTGCAAGCATCGATCTCCTTTTTGGAATTATTGGTTTTATAAATGAATTATTTTGAATCGAATAATTTAATTAGAAATAACTCAAAATCGTACACAATAACAGCAACGTCCTGATAATAAAACGAAAAAAAATATTTGGCCTGACCGACATCGCTGGTTAAGTGTTAAACTGTCGACATGAGATTAAAATGCTGTTGTCATTTTTTTCTTTCAAATACATTTGAAGAGACAATGTAGCAATTATTAAAATCTGTTATTACAGAGGACATTTATGTGATACAAATTAATAAAAGAACAAAACTAACACCAATATGTTCTAGGGAGCATAATTAATAATTACCAGGGTTGGGGCTATGCTAAACCAAATTTGTGAGATTTCAGGACTCATAAATGTTAAAATTTGGTTTTTAAAATTCAAGATTAACCACTAACCATCTTCTCATGAAATTAAATTTTATATTTAAATATTTTTATATATCCTGGAAATATAAGAAATATAACATAAATATTGAAGTCCTAATCAGTACACCAGCCTCAAAAAACATCCTGGGAAAAAATATTCAGGCTACGGCCTTGAATACAAGTAAATTTATGACTTATTACTTATTGTAATAAGACCCCTACAAAAATATCTGAAGTGTTTCTAAAGACTAGTGGTCGCCCAGTGGTCGAAATTCGACCCTATTTCATGAAATTGTAAAAAGTATATTTTTATAAGAAACAGAGTTGTGGAGAATTCGGACAAGTGGATGTAATGACCAAAATTGCTCACTCATATTGACAAATCTATTGAAATAATAAAAAAAAAATGTAATCAAATATCGGTATTCGAAATATTTTTGACACATTAATTAAACCCCAAATTTTTGGCTGGAACCGCTCCTAGCAAAATATTCGATATAATAATTGAAAGATTGTTCTTTGCAACCTAATACTAAAGAAAACAGAGGACCAACAACCCAAGGAGAAGTTAAATATTTAATAAATTCTCTATTGTCCGTTGTCTGACATTTTTTTAAATAACTCCTTCGGGAAGGTTGTGATAATATATTAATCAAATAATTAAATTCACATTAAAAACAGGATATTTAATATGAAAGTTACTGCAAAGCGTCCGAAAAATCAATACTGATCTACGACAGATTTTATTTTAAGATGGTTATTTATATTATAGAATTGACTATTTTACCACTAAACAATAACAACGACTTTGTCCGGGCTTTTTGCATGCCAAAAGTTTAATACCAAAAATAAAATTTTCCACCCACATGTTGTTCGTATACAGAAGTACATAGCGGCGGCTCTAAAGTATCGTTTGTTACATGTACGCCGCTGTACTGGTAATTATTTTATTGATAATTTATCGCTCCATCCATATATAATTACTCAATGTTTTGTGTTTTGACCGTCTGGCGCCTAGGTGTGATTATGTAGGCGGCACTATCAGTTGTTCAAAAGCGGGAAGAAATGGTGTTGACAGAATGGACGTAAATAATGAATTTACCGGAAGAAAAAAAAGCAACTTTATTATATTTTATTTAATGAATGAAACAGATTATAAAATAATATTAGCATTTGTCAGTAGCTAGTGAAGAAACAAACAAAACAAAAGATGTTAAAAAGCTGCTGGAGAAAATCAAAAAGGGTTATTTTGACGAGAGAAAATTATTCCACTAAAGATGATTGGAACTGTTAATGGTACCTAATCGTTTTGTCTTTGCCTTATATATAGATTCTGTATAAAGACAAATTGACAACCTCTTCCTTTATGTGTAGCTGGTAAAAATCAAACCTCGCCAGTCACAAATTTTCAAATTACCTACAAAACTGGGAATTTTAGGCTTGAAAACGAAAGTTATTATGATTTTATTACAATAATTGAATGATTTCAATAATATATTTATAAATATACATTGAAGTTATCTGACATATGCAAAATCTATATCGGTACACATTTCACATATTTGAACAGATTTTCCCCCAAATTCAGAATAACCTAATACATCCAATATTGATTAGATTGCCGACAACCATTACTAAATAATTAAGTGATATTTAACATTAAAATGATCACCCCATTTGTATTGCCACACAATCGTTGGTCTGAGTGGCAGCTGTAGACACAAATGCAAATGAAAATTTGGCTAACGCTCACCGGAAACCATTAGTTAAAATCTAATTTCATACCATATGTTAAAGTTATCGAAATCTACAAACGACGAAGGCCATCAAGGAATTTAACGTAAACATTCATATTTATCATCTCGTGGTAAGACGAGGAGGAGTTCCACTGCCAAAAGTAAAATATAGACGAATAAATTTTAAAGTTGGAAATGTCATTCAATAATCTGTTTAAATTGCAATACACGAGTATATATGTCATCACCGTAGCTACCAATTATAGTATAAGAATTTCTGGCTCATTATGAAGTATATACAGAGTGATCAATGTTAAATATACTGTGTTGGCAATGCAAATGTCCCTAGACACGGATTTGAATTTTCTAGAGATCTGTTTTGTTGCCACGGTTATATTTGGCGGGTTTTGAGGTATTGTTTGTTTTCTTTGTGATTATCCTCTCTCTTGCTTTTGATTGAATATAAGTTATTTTTCTCGTTTTTATTTTATTTTCATAGTGCTATATTAAAATTAAATGAAGCCGGATATGTTTGCTAGAGATAGAAACTGAACAGAATTTAGTTTGGATGTCTGTAAGAAAAGTAGCAGCTCAAACAGTTAAGAATAGTATTTTCGTTTTAAATTAATAATAATTTATATACAAGTTTTGTAATTGTAGGTAGTTTTTATAGAATTGCAGACAGCATTGAAAAAGGGAATTTCACAAGCAACATTAAACAATTTTTGTAGATTACGAGACCAAAATTTTGAAAATCAACAAAATTATTTTTTATGGTTTAATCAAACAATTACAGATGAAGATTTGGATGTATTATTATTATTATTTTGATCACGGATGGTTTCAATTATTGGAATCTGTTGTTAATTAATGCCTTAGACACAATTACTTAAATAATTAAACGATGTTATTTAAACACACTACTTTAAAGAGAGTGTGAATTAAGCTTAAGCAACTTTTGCTGTTTGTAGTTAAAATTATCCTAGCAAAGCTAAGATGACGTGAAAAAGTAAAACGGGAGTACTACCACAGCTTTCAAATCTTGGAACAGACAATAAAAAATGGACCGCTAGTGCAATATGTCAGTTGTAGAGAAAAAATTGCCATTCGGAATCCCGAAATTGTGGAGAGAACCTAACACATCACGCTACAAACTGTTGCTTTTACCTGATAAAAACAATAATATTCTGATCAAGGGCATCACAGGTATGGACAGGAACTAACTAACATAAACTATAATTGTTTATGTTAGTTAGTACCTAGTGAATTAAACCCACATTTCTACCTATATTAACAGAAACTTTTTGATTACCCTCTCTACAATAATCCCCTCCCCAAAACCTTCTATTTCTGGCGAAGCTCTTGATCTTGTTGGTCATAGAACATGTGTGAATTGAAATAGCTTTCCGAAGAAAACACTGAATTTTTACCTCCAAGTTCAAATATATGGAAACATGTACAATTAGAAGATGTAAGAGTAGCAGTTATAAACCCACATTTTAAAGACTAAACAGTGAAAAACCGTTAAACAAAATGTACCAACTAAACTAGGGGAACATATACAAAACAGTTGCTTTAAATAAAGTATTTCAATGTTTGCCTTTGAATTTGCCAGCTTGCCACTTTTTATCAGTTCTGGTGTAGCCTATTTTAACTTTTTTTTTTAATTTCGTTATAAAAATGGTTTTAAAGGGATACCGGATGACAGCTGTTATTTTCAATCGTAAACAACACAAAGGGTACATTACCACATTAATTTATTTTGCTCCGAAAACGTACTGTCTTACTGTATTGTTAAATAGTATAACTTTAAAACAATTTACTATATTGTTTCAGATTACTAATTTTAAATACTAATATGTACTTTATATTTTAAAACTAGCTGCATACCTTGAATAATTTGAATATCATATCTATTAAAAATGACAATCGCAAGATTGGCGACAGATGCAAGGACATATAAACCAAAACCAAAGTAATGTAGACATGAAAGAGTTCAGTTTGAATTAAAAACACACAAATAAATAAGTAGAGAACGAGATGAGTCAAAATATGTGAGTAGGATAAAGTGTAAATTTTAAACAGAGTGCCAAGTTATTAGAATACCTTACAAAAGTCAATAATGTCAAATATCTATCTATATATTAATTACCTAAATACGGGCCATAATGAAAACTGATATTGAAACTGAAAATAAATAACCGAATACGAACATATATATATATATATATATATATATATATACATTTGTATAAAGAGGCCATAATTATCATAAATATGTAGATACATGTACATATGTGCACATACAGTTCATATGGAAATAATGAATTTGAAAATTAGTGCTACAAAACCTGACTATAATTGATTTCTATAAATCTTCATAAATTTGAACAGAAGATAATACATACGCAATTCATATAGTATAAACAGCAAATTAAGTTTCAAAGATATCAAAAGCGAAAAAAAATGTAAAATGGTTGTCACTTTCGATTGTAAAAAATGTTTGTATCTCAAAAATTACATCTCACTGCTAACTTAACCTAAATAACTGACATTTCGCTAGCAATGAATTTGTATTACTTGCGTTAGAATTACGAATTTCATGATAAATATTTATTTTGTGGACTGAAAATATTGGCGCTCTCAAGGTCTTATTTTTCCAGCCGATTAAGCAACAAACTATTAATACATGTGAAATTTCTAATTTAAGTAAACTATATTATAGAGAGGTGATTTCGTATTATTAATGTAATCAAGACCAATTTTAACGTAGTCATTTATTTATTCTGTTCTTGAACTTTTTTTTTAATGAAACAGAGGTTCAGAACATTAACAATTTTTGTGAGTTATTTAAAATATTATATATGCTAACAATTTCTTGGAATATTTGGTTGCCACTCCAAACTATGCGGGTGTATTAACGATTTTCGGTCAATAAACGTGTATTTCGCATGAACGAAGTGAGGTCATTGCCTTCATAAAATCTGAAAGTCTAAACAACTTTAGAGGTGACTTGGTTTGAGTGAGTCTTTACGGATTTTTGTGTAACCAGTTTTGTGTTTAGGTTTTTAAATGTGACTGATTGTTCCATTACGCAGCACAACGTGAACAAAAGCTACAAAATCCGAACATTCTACAACCAATTTAACCCTTTAACAAAGAAGTGGAGATGTTATTGGTGTTTTTATGATTGGAGAATATTAAGTCATTTTATCGGCTAAAAAGTCTTCAATAAATCATTTAGTTTCGAGTGACTTGAAACGATAAATCTCTTATGTTGTGTATGTCCAAAATAAACAAACTATAGAAAACAATATATTCCGACATCTCATTGGAGAATTTGTAATCGAGGGGCAACTTGTTCCTTGGAGAATGAAAATTTAAAAAACATTTGGTTTGAACGTAAAGATGTTGTGAAGTGCTTATATGATATTATTTTTAAAGAGCATCTAATACAAAATCAATATTCAATGGAAAAAAGGTAAAACTATGCAAGATATTCGTACACAGGAAGACTGATTGATCATATTGTAGAGATTTCTTTCTCTCTGAGCATCTGCGAGGAAGACCCTCTGTAAGATATAATCAGTATTTTGGGCATTACTTGAAATTGCCTCTACTACACTTTGTTTTTATTACAAATTTCAAATGTTGATCTGTTAAAGAACTCAAAGAGAGAAAATTCAAATGAACCCACATAATAATCAGAGACCTCGTCAACAACCATACTGAAATTACCTATTGCATAAAATATCAAACAATTACTTAATATTCCTTAACCCATAACTGACATGGAGAATAAATCTACAGGTAGTTACCGGCTGTTAGTATTTCCTTAACTCTTGGTCAAGTTTGGTACCTTAAATTAGTATTACCATAAAATTCTAGGCTCATGAGTTACGTGGGTTTCTGATTCTACAAGAGTCAATGTAATTTAATTTAATACAAAAAGAACGGAAGAGAGTTTTATACTTAGTATGATCTTCTAGCAACTAAGTAGATTATGAAGAGGAAGCCTAAGCATTACTAAGCAATAATTTCTTTCTGAAAGCCAGTTGGAGCAAGAATGCTTCAGGTGATAATTCAGAAGTCTCCACATGAAACTTAGTTTTATTTTAAAAACAAAATATTATGCAAGTTCCAGTTGATCTTTATTTTGATCAAAATAATACTAGAATATGTGTGACTTAGTTATAAAGTGGATGAAAATAGGAAGTATGAAAGACAAGTAGGTATATGTATAACAAATAAACCTAAATTAGTACATATAGATGACATGTATTTAGATTTGGTGATCTGTATATCTAGACCCAAGTAAAATGATAAAAATGTCGATAGCCTTTTTGCTCACATGTTAAAGGATGGAATGTTGTAAGAGTGGATTTATTAGTACATCCTTTTTTTGTTTAACAAACTGGTTTTAATATTTCTCAAATTGCAAAATCAAATTTTCATTTTGCAATTTACATCAATAAATATAAAACCATTGACAACGAAGTCAGAATAGACTTTGAAACGTTTGGTTTTCCTTCAATATACGTCGTTTTATTTCGATTGTGGTGTTATTGTCCAAAAAAAAAAAACATAAAAGTAAATCAGTAAAACATAACAAAGGGTAAAGGATCTAAAATATTTCTTTTAGAACTACAATTTTACATAATATTTATTTTAACATACTACCTACATTCTGTAGTTGAAATAACTAGTAACTATAGGCACTACCCCTAACATTGTGATTGTTCACTTATTTAGAACTAAGCTGTCTATAGTTTTGACCATTTCCAAGAAAGTAACTGTTTTTTCTTATTTTTCTTCTTTTATTAGAAATAATTTTGCCTGTAACAGAAATGCCCAACTATATAGTTCAACAGATTGATGAGTTTTATTTTACGACACGGATACATTTGGTTTTTGGATATATCACAGTTTAAATTTACCAACAAATTTTACGTATTGCGAAAATCTAATCAATAGTTTTGATGTTTATTTTATAAACAAATAAGTATAAACGTCATTTACATCAACAGTAAATACATTATACTTGTATGTGATATGTGTTATTGTAAATTAAACGTTCTTATTGTTGAGTCCAACACCAAATATTTGTCATTGATAAACAAAACCTTAAATACAACTAGGTACATAGAACGACCATCTTGCACAAATTCTGTATATTATCTACATTTTTTAAACAATTGAAATGGTTGTGAAATAGAAATTTACAAAACACAACAAAAACAATAATATAAAAAATGTTTTCCAATAAGAGTTTAATTCCAATGTCATAAACTTTTTATATTATCGTATAATTACTTACCCACAATGCTGCAAACAATTCAAAAATATGTGATTACCAATAGAACTGTGATGTATTAACATTTTATTTCCAGCTATTTTTGTGTTAATTTGAGAGATTGTGATTATTTCGAAGGTTACTATGTGAAACTTCAAGATTAATGACAGTTCTCAAAAGTTGTATTTTGATTCGGTTTTCCACTGAATTAAAAATAAACCATTATTTCTCGTGTTGTTCCCAAATTGCGTTTTTTGAGAGCATATCGTTTTATTTTCTATAACGTTCTGAGAAATCGAGTTTATTTAGAAAGCGAAAGTTACATGAAATTCACTATTCCGCATGTCAAAATTTCCTAATCAAATTTCGGAAGTACCTACTCTTATTAGCGAAACATTTTAGAAACTCAAAATACGTTCTGTATTTGCATGATTATGGAATTGGTATCTTTCCAGCATACGTTTTTGCTTCTTCGAAAACCACGTACTAAAGAGTGTTTCAATTACTTAGATTACCCAAAATTTGTGTGCATTTTTTACACTAAATTCGAAACGAATCGATTACATTTTACGTAAACAAGCAAAAACACTCACTTTCGTCTAGCTATCTCCATGGTATTAGCGAGAATTATATCACTAATATATTGCATAAATCCAAAAATGATTTCACATTCATTCACTATTAACGGTCACCATTGCGCGCCAACTTTGCCTTTCAAAGCACGTGCACAAAACAGAACTGCCAGGATCGTTTCGATTCAGTAATATGGCGCGCTAACCGCAGTACAACACCAACCACACTACCACATATCAGGCTTCGCTTACTTGAAATAACGTCACACACAGACACACACACATATGCTTGGTCTGATAGCTAGATAGACACTTTCAATTCAAACGTTGTTGTCGAATATGCGGTTGCACCTCAGTTACTGGGTACAGGTAAAATACTCGAACGTCTAGCCTATCGGGCAAACTGCCTGCAAGACAATCGCTTTAACAATTCTACGATTCCTGAATCATCTTAATTAGTTTCCGTTTGGAAATTGTTTAGTACGCCGGGAACATTTTCTAAGCAAATATTTTACTTCTGACTAAACACTAATTCAATGTTTTTCTTTTTATCTTAATCACTCAATAAATTCAGCAATAGATCAGAATTTATCTAAGAAAATGTACTCATGCAAAGTTGGAAGAGGAAGAAAAATTACAATAATAGAATTAATCTGTTAATGAATAAATTGTAAAGACATGTACTTAATATACAGAAAGAAGACCATGCTATATCTAATAATTTTATGGATTCCTCTATAATCGATAGCCTCTATAACTGGGCAAATAGAAGAAATACAGCAAATATTACTGAAAATTTACAATTAAAATGCGTGAGTCTAGTAATTTTTTTACAGCGATAAGAACAAAACTAAAAATTACAGACCACACTCCGTCTATTATTACTATTTAAAAAAATAAATCAGCCATGAATACTAGTGAATCAAAGGTTTGAATGTATTCTAACATATTAAATCAATATGGCTACCAATAAGAAAAACTACATATACGGCAGGATTAGTCTGTTCAAAATGGTCTTGGTTCACTGGAAACCACCGATATTTCCTTTCAAAGTCCTATGACGTCGTAAACCATAAAATACTGTTGTGAAAATTGGCTAAATATGATAAAGATTCCTACAAATAATATATTGCTAGTTGGACAGTATATCAATTATGGGTGTCCCACAGGGTAGCATTAATGGCTCCTTGTTCTTGGTAAATTTGTTATCAACTCAAATACTAATGATACAAACATTTTGAATTGAGCTATGGAATTGGTGAAAGCAGACAAGTATCTATTCTCAAAATGTTCATGTTACTGTTCTCATAAAGGGGCAGTATAGTCTGAGTAAATTTGCTAAAAGTACACTAATTGCTGAATAAATGACGAAGGAGTTGTTCAACCGACACTTCCATTCAATGATTTTGGAATGGAATATTGAAGTCTCTAAAGAGCTAATTTTATGCCCTGTTAAATAGAAGAAAAACTTCAGTGTTTTAAATGTTTATCACTAAAAATCTCTACTAATGAACAACATTTACTGATTGCCACCATTCTTTAGCAAAATCCAATGGCGTTATTATTCATAGATCAGTTAGGCTTGGTAAGGATGTTACTATTTATACACTTTTTCGTGACTTTATGGTATTTCCATTAGTTTCCGTTTTTGACTTTTTTTTCGCGCATCTCACAAACATTTATAGAAAGTTTACACCTTACTGGTAGTTTGTCTTGCGAGTAGACATATAGGCACTAACTATACAGGTTTACAGTTATGTTAATATTAAACTCTTAATGTCTTTTTGCATTATACCACCATCAAAGAATATCTAATATTAGATTCAAAATTCTGCTGATAAACCTTTCTAGACAATTTGTTTATAGATATTTGCTTAAGACTCTAATGCTGTAGCAAGTTTGGCTAAAATTGTTACATAGACTGACAAGGTGATTTTCACAGCAAACAATTAAACAAACCCAAGAATTTCGTAGTATCTGAAACTATACATTCTTAATCTTGAAATGTTCTAACTCTGTTTTGCTGTCACTAAGTACTAGCTGGTTCCTTTCAAACAACTCTGTAGCTGTAACACAAGGATGTAATTACAAATTATATGCCCAGGGCGAATATGATCGGTTACCCCATTGTCTGTTGGTAAATTTTAAAGACCTGAAGGACGGCTCTTCTACAAGAAGTTACCTGTATGATGATAAACAATGGGGAAATCGGGGCACCTTTCAATTGATCTGGATAGAGTACGCAAAAACCTATTGCTAGAAGAATAAAAGAATGGTACGCTCAGTATCAAGTTATCGCCAACCAGCCAAATTGTCACTGTCCAAATTGTTTTGACAGCACTAGAAAAATTGTCTCAAAACGAAAATAACCAAACAAACCTCCAGCTAAAAAACAAAGTCTGTAAACACAGATAATGGGGATCACATAAAATACAGATTGATCATATTGTAGACATCTCTTTCTCTCAAGAATATATGTGAGGAACAATTTATCTAGAGACAATCAGTAATCTCGGATATTTTTTCAAAACGCCCTTAACTATACTTTGTTGCCCATTTCCAAATTCCACATACTTATCTGTTGGATGACAAAACTGAGGAGAGAAAACCTTAATGTACAATCAAAATAATCAAACACCTCCTCAACAATCATTCACAAATTACATATATCGTAGTATTAAATCATTATGAATTAATTTATTTTTAAGGCGTGTAATGAAAACACCCAGGAGATTTTGTTAGTAATTTAAAAACCATATACATACATCACGGAATTGGCATCCAATATACAACTAATACGAAAAATATTCTTATGAATACTTATTGTCTGTTTTATATATCATACCATTCTCATGTGAATGTGTACATGCCCTATATCTAGTATAACGTATTGTAAGTATAACACAGGAAACCATATTGTAATTACTTTCTATTTCTATTGAGAAATTCCTATTATTTATGGCTGCTAACCCGCAAAGTGAATAGGTATAGCGAAATTTTGCTATGAACAAAGTGTTAAATAGTATAGCTTCACCCGTATTACAGTATATTATAAACAACTTTATTTTTTTTTTTTTAATTTAATAATAATATACACTCTGAGATTTTACCAAAATAATAAGCTTAATACCCATTAATGATGTGGATATGTTAATATCAAATAAATTGTTACTACCAAAAGATTTACTTTCAGTTTAAGGCTTTCTCTAATTTTGTTAAAATAAAACTAATACGAGGGTGAATCCAATATGAACCGGACTTTTCTGTTTCTCGCCCTTTAGGTAATTCGAGTGGCGTGACGTCTCGATATATGTTAGGTAGGGTCGGTAGGGATGTTAAGAAGAGGGGAGTTCGTCGGTTTGGCGAGGCGTAGTCGATGCGCTGTTAGTAGCATCATGTCAGAGCAAGAGGTGCATACGTCTGTTGCGCATGTTTTGTTATCAAATTTTTGACGCGGGAGGGCGTTAGACCGTCTGAAATTTTGCGTCGACTATCTGCACAGTTCGGCAATGAAACACTTTCAAGGACCCAAGTGTACGACTGGCACAAAAAGTTTTCAGATGACCGAGAGACAGTGAAAAATGAGCCTCATGCACGCCGTCCCACGACAAGCATCAATGAGGCGAATATCTACGCAATTCGTGAGCTGATTGAAGGTGACCGCCATCTTACAGTATTGGCAATTGCTGAACACGTTGGAATTCATACGGGAGTGCTCAATCAACCATTTCAGATGAGTTGGGTTACCGAAAAGTGTGTGCAAGATGGGTTCCTCGCCTTCTAAGAGAAGATCAGAAAGCAAACCATCTTACCGTATGTGAAAGGCTGTTAGCAAGATATCGAGCAGAGGGGGATGAGTTTTTGAGACATATTGTCACCTGTGATGAGACATGGGTGCATCATTATACCCCGGAGTCCAAACGTGCAAGCATGGAGTGGCGAAAATCTGGAGAGGCAGCACCGCGGAAAGCCAAGACCCGTCTTTCTGCAGGGAAAATTCTTGCAACAGTTTTTTGGGATTCGAAAGGCGTACTGCTGATCGATTTTCTGCACGAACGCCGTACAATTAATGCTGAGTATTACTGCGAACTACTCCAACAAGTGAAACTTGCCTATCGGCAAAAGAGGCGGGATATGTCTTCCGAAGTGTGATTCTGTTGCATGACAACTCTCGGCCACATACAGCTATTGACTCAAGGAAAATTGAACAAATTGCATTGGGAAACCCTTGAACACCCGCCTTACAGTCCTGATTTGTCGCCATGTGACTACACATGTTTGGGCCACTTAAAGAAGAATGGGAGGCCACCACTTTGAGGACAACTAAGGTGTAGAAACGTTTTTGCGCAATTGGTTATCGACACGACCAGTTTCATTCTTTGAGAAAGGTATTAAAAAACTTCCGATTCGGTGGGAAAAATGTATACATAAGAGCGGAGACTATGAAGAAATATGTATTAAAATTTGTATTGATCATATACAGCTGCATTGACTCAAGGAAAATTGAACAAATTGCATTGGGAAACCCTTGAACACCCGCCTTACAGTCCTGATTTGTCGCCATGTGACTACCACATGTTTGGGCCACTTAAAGAAGAACTGGGAGGCCACCACTTTGAGGACAACTAAGGTGTAGAAACGTTTTTGCGCAATTGGTTATCGACACGACCAGTTTCATTCTTTGAGAAAGGTATTAAAAAACTTCCGATTCGGTGGGAAAAATGTATACATAAGAGCGGAGACTATGTAGAAATATGTATTAAAATTTGTATTGATCGTACCAATAAAATTTTTAAAACAAAAGTCCGGTTCATATTTGATTCACCCTCGTATAACCAACTACAAACATTACTGAAAATTACTGAAAATGTTCTAAAGAAACAATGAGGTGTAATAAGGGATTTTAAACATTCCTAAATGGGCCTTTAAACAATCTAACAATTTCAAATATGTCGTAACTTTGAATAGTTTATTTTATATTTTGACATTTTTTATGTTATTGTTTTTTTATTGTTATTACCAGCATTTTTTAAATGTTTCTGAGATACAGTTTGATCACATATTTCTTTCATTCCTGAAATTTATATTTCGAAAAGCAGGTACCATTTTTCTCCTGCAATTAAACATTCATAAAACCTTATCACCTTAACCTACCAAACCCCGTTCCTAAATTGCGTTGTAATTTATAATTTAAATAAATCCATCCTCTATTATCAATTTTCATACTTGTATTATTTGGATGCCGTGAATTTCACAAATTGGAAGTATAAAAGAATCAATCACTTTATATAGGTATTACTTAACACTATTGACTCTTCGTGGTTGATGCTAACAGTTTTCTGTGATTTTTTTGCATATTTATTTTTAGTGGACATAAAATTTATTAATTTTAGTAAGTTAGACTTATAGCAGAAATCCTTATAAATTGTTTATTCAAAAATATACCAACCGCTTTTAGGGACTACAATTTTCTTGACTGCAATATAATATAATGTGTATGGGTAGTAGTACCGTTCAGTCACTTGAAAGTTCTTCCATTGATTGAAATCGCTGATTGTTTAAGTATAAATAAATGCTTTCAAGACTATCAGGACATGCTAATCACATACATTTCAGTACTTTGATTTTACTTGTCCCAATTAAGTGAGAATTTATGCTTTTCGAACTAAGCAAGTAACGAATCACTGACACCACTTCTCTATAACGGTATTTTCTATTAAAAAATGTGCTCAATTAGCTGTTCGTCGCAAGTGAACCATTTAATTACATGTTTTTACTGAAAAATCAGTTTTTAATTTCGTTTAATTTGGGTAGTAATATTTTAGAAAGGTAAGAGGTATGTGGCAAATCTATTCACAGTACACTTTTTTGGTGTTCACAGACTTTGCTCACAAAAAAAACTGGATATGGAAATTAGAACGATAATCAATATAAGTGAATTATCCGGTGAGGAATAAATGTGAGAAATAAAGCAAGAAAACAACAATTTGATAAAATTATTTCAGATATACCAACCAAAAGTAGGTATGTTAACATATTATTGTTCGCTCCAATAATAAAAAATACTTGTTGTACTTTTTATGTAAATGAAACAAGCTAGGAATGAGTTATAAAAAAGTACAATTAAATAATGTAATTGGTTCATCTAATATATCTTCAACGTTCAATGAATCTTTGGACAATGCAACTGTTAAAAAAGACATTGTCTACAGCTATATAAATTATTTTTTGAGTAAATATGCCCACTACCATCTTCACGAAAATGCGATAAAGTCCTACTAGAAGATGTGGTACACTGTTTGAAAATGACATATAAGATACGAAAGTTATTAACTATCAGCTTATAGCCTAGCAATGCCTCTTTCGTTTTTCAAATGTTATACGGGGCTAGAAACTTAGCGAATGAAAGAAGACGAGAAATCGGTTAGCAAGAAATGACAACTATAATAAATTATTACTGGTTTCTCTTTTATTCACAAGAACCAACAACTGCCTAAACATTAGTTTTTATAATAAGATTGGTACAGATGGATCCTATATTACTTTTGCATGAATTTCCCATGTAAGGCCAGCCTCAAAATGAGACGCAGCTTCGTGAGGAGACGTGACGAGAGTCACGGCGAGAATTGGTAGTTCACGTAAATATATGCGACCTGCGATATCTGGCAATGCAACGTGACCCAGTAGCATATAACTAACGTGGACTCACGTCACGTCACGAAGCTGCGTCTCATTTTGCGACTGGCTAAAATCATCACAAATGAATCATCTGAAATATATGGAATGTCTTCTTATTATTTCTAAAATGAAATGGTTACCCAACGGGTGTTTGAAGAATTGAATGAACAACAAAATACAGGAGTAAGGTTGGGTTCAAAGGTGTTTATGTATGAAACTGATGAAACCTTTTGGGTTCTTCAGCATTGTTATGCAGAAAACAAAAAATTCTTTTGAAGTTAAAGGTTTTTTTCTAAGATGAACATAGCCAAATTGTCACAAAGAAAAAGCCACGTCTAAACCATTTCACACATGCGTTAATGCCCAAACCCATTTTAAAAATGATAATTTCTATAACAAGCTGGACGTAAATGGGTTCTTGATATCTGTTCACAACTCCTGCAACCCCAGAAAAAAGCTCAGAATTTAAACAATGGACCTAAAGAAAACTCCTTCTTCAGTTCATCATATAGGAAGGATAAGCGTTTGATTTCAATGCTTTAAACATTAAAATCAGAGCCATGATGCAGTTGACTGGTCTGTATCGTCCCTAAACCAACTCGACACTGTACTGTAGGTGATGATTCGACAAAGAAATGTACCACAAGGAGGGACTGCTGTTCTCAGAAAGGGTAACAACTTACTAAAATTATTTCTCTATTATGTAAAATGCGTTTTATAGAAAGAATTCACATTACAACGAATATTTCAATCATATACTTCGTCCATCATAAAATTAAATTGTTTTATTTAATTGTAATTGTTTGTAGTTGATTGCTTACATAGAAAATTACAAATACAATACCATCAAGAGAGCTTAAAACACTTTTAACCAAAAATATTTTAAGCAACTAAATATCAAGTTTCATTCGATAGATGCATTTTTAGACCGGTAAATTTGGTACTAAATTAACAGGATTTCTGATCGAAATCCTTATATTTGGTTTCATGAAAATAGTAAATATCTGTTAATAATAACAATAAAACTATCGAAATTTCTTACACCACAACTCAAATGTTATTGTGAGCACAAACATTAATCGACCATTCCATCTTTATTCAACAAATTCCAAAATTACCATACTGTTTTATTCTTTTGCCTTTCAAATGTTATAAACAAACCGTCAGCTCCTTTCCAAGAAGGAGTAAATGAATTCAAAGTCAAATCACCGGAATAACAAATCCAGTTCTTTCAATTCCATGATGCATACATATGAATTTTTTATATCATTCTTGGGTTCAAACAAAGGCATTACCTTGAATGGTGTCATTTCTATTTCGGCGCTATATATAAAAAACTTATCGTGTTACCACATAGAAATCTGAGATGTACTGACATATACGAAATGATACCATGAAACTAGAAAATATGTGTACGTACATATGTATGCACATCTGACGATATGGTAATTATTTTAATTCGAAATCGCGTGATTTTTAATTAGAATAAAATTACTTATTAAATAAAACGTAATATGTTTAGTAACACATTCTAACAAATGAATAATTAAATATTACTTTTTCCCGAATATGGGTATTTCTGATAAGATTAATTGACATAATTTTCTTTCCCTTATACTCGCTAAAAACATTGTAATGTAAATTGATAATTATTGAACAAATTAAGAAATCTACATCTGAGCTGGTGTCATAGAAGTTTGTTTCCATTGCTAATTTGTGATGCTAATAGTAGTGTTGTAGCTCTTACCGAGAAGCAGTGCCCTCTGCAAAACGTTTAAGCTACAAAGACAAAGCTGCAACTTTCTAACCACTAGAGATCTCAAAATTTTGATAGAGACAGATTTTGCATTTACTCTATTGTTTAGCTGCAACTTTCTAACCACTAGAGATCTCAAAATTTTGATTGAGGCAGATTTTGCATTTATTCTATTGTTTATGTGTTACGTTAAAGGCAATATGTAGCTCTTACCAATTCCGAGAAACAATGGCTTCTATTAAAGGTATTCAGTTACAGAGGCTAAAGTTGAGAAACAATGGCTTCTGTAAAATGTTTAAACTACAGAGGCCAAGGTTGTAACTTTTTAATCATTAGTCATTAAACAAAAGCAATTCTATAGCACTTACCGATTCTGAGAAAACAGTGGCGTCTGTAGCACGCTTAAGCTAAAGAGGTCATTGCTGTAACAATTTAACCATTAGAGAGAATTACTTAAAAGCAATTTTGTAGCTCTTCCAAGAAATAATGGCTCCTGTAAAACGTTTAAGCTACAGAAGTCAAATGTGTTATTCTTGGAATCGGTAAAAGCTACAAAATTGCTAAGAGCATATGGAACTAACCATAAAATAACTGCAAAATCTGCTATCTGGTTTTGATATGTGTATTGGTTGGAAACTTAAGAACCTATTATTTTTTGCAACAAATTATGGCACTTGTTCAAGTATGAACATAATTGATTGTTAGGCGAACAACAGATGTTCAGTAGGGAGTGTGAGCCAGATCCAGATTGCACTGATGTTTAAAACAGGTCAAAAAGACCACCTTTGACAAAAAATAAAGTTTTGTTGGTATAAACATTATTGGGATGATCAAAATCAAAGAGTTAAGGTTCACATGGTTTCCCACACTCCATATTCGCTCCAAAACTTAAATAAAATAGTTCGGTTGTAAAAGATTTGTTAACAATGAAGAGGTTATTTTTCCCAAACTTTTATCTTTTCTTTGTTAGGTCGAATACTTTCGGGACAACCCCAAGTAGGAACGCACCTGTCAGGGGAGACACCTGAGTAGGAGTGTGTATTTGAATTCTGACAAGCATCTGTCACAGCGGTAAAAGTCCTTTCATAATACCCATATGACCAGCAAACAAGTTGTGTAATTCGAATAGTTCTGATAAATTCAGAATAAAGTTCACTTTATATTGCTGCCACCTAAAATGATTTTTACAATTTATGAGAACATGCTTGGCATGGTGATCTAACCCAATAGATACAAACTTTTCAAGATTTTTCAATCCATTGAACGTAAGCCAATATATTGTTTCTAGTCCAGAACCTTCATCAGTTGCGCTCGCCTCAACTGATTGAACATCTAGAATAATTATTTATGTATTTAGTACATATAACTGTAATGTAATATTATCATCGCGAAATGAATTGCAAAATACAATAGATACTGATGAAAAATGGTAAAGCTTTTTGACAAAATATTGCTTAAGTAAAGAATTAAATGAACATGATGTGATCGGATATAGTTTTCACAGTTTTCTTAATCCCTTGGTGTACGTAGCCTGGAAGGGCAGCAAGCGATTTAACTTAGAGATCAGAAAATTTTTACAAAAGTATTGAACCGGTCATTATTCATAATAAATTTCAACAATTTTCCAATTATGTAGTTTTTTAATCATGGAAGCCTTGGTAACTTGCATGAAAATTTACAAAATAAATATGTAATAATTCAAAAAATCCAATGTAGATCTAATGTCATTTTGTATAATGGATAATCAACAAATTGTATTCATGAATAAGTGCTGGTTGTACAGAGGAATGATTCTCTTCAAGGACTTCCTCCATATGAAGTTGCAGGTCAATAAATAGGGCAACCACTCTTTGGGCGCTGGCAGAGAATTTTACGGATTATTTGAATTTGTATGGTGCTGTTAAAGTGACAAGAAAAAAATGACGAAAGATATTTGGCACCCTCACGTGAATGAGCCTGCGTACAAGACTTCTGAAATGTGCAGTTGCCGATTCTGGCCTCGAAGACAATGAATGCGCACCATCCAACCCAGATTTAGCACCATGTGACAAAATTTTCGACTGAGTCTCTAAAAGAAAAGTAATTGAAATGAATAATTTTCTAATGGATTATAGACGTGAATGAAGCAAACGACTATATTACTCTGGTATAGTTTTCCTTCTTATGCTTGGAATGTAAAGCAGTTCTGCTTTAAACATTTTATTAATTATTTTTTGACAGGCTTTCATAATTAACTTTAATTGTGTTCATTCTATTCAAGAAGTAAATCTGTAAAATGCTACAACGTATGGAATTTTAACGTTAAGAAATACAGTTAACATTTATTTTGTTAAATTTCAGTTCTTTACAGTATTTAGAAGATCGTATACCCTAAACGTTTTTAAGGTATTAATTACATAAGACCTGTCAACTCTTAAAAAGTTCCTGAAGCCTATTTGGTCAATTGTTAAAGTATTTTATAGGCGCATTATAATAAATCTTATTTTTAAGCATGAAGTCATTTTCTCTATCTTGATTATTATGCATTGCATTTTATGGTTCCGTGTACTGTCATCAACTTTTATGAATCACACATTGTTTAGGACTCTCCTTATGCAATAGATATCACACTGGTATTCTACGTGTAAGTAGTGTCATATATGAAATAATGAAATTTTAAAGTGTGTATTCAATTACAAAATGAGAGAGATTAGATAATGTATAGTGAGTATTTACATTTTCGTCATTCATGGTAAAACAGGCTGTAATAGTTACAGTTTGGTAAAATTCTACATCGTAGAAGAAACCTCCATATGACAATGATTTCCTTGGTGGGACTGAACCTACCTACTTTTTTTTAACAGTAACTTTCGACTACAGATTCTTTCCACTTATATTCTTACCTGAAACTTATTTCTTAAATACCATTGATCATCAAGGGTCTATAGTAATGGAACAAGTCTCAGGTAAATATTTATAGTCTACGAAGTCTTCTCTACCATCGGCCACTTCTCGGTGTGTGCACATCTGTGCCTCATCGTCTACTACCTAACTGAACCCAAAGAGTACGTGTAAAATGAACAAAGAATAGCCTTGGCACCTCGACGTTTAGTCAAGGTTAAATTGGCTTAAAAATTTCACCTGGTCGAATGTTTGTCAGAACGTATGGTACTGAATGAACTCATGATACGAGTAGACTCCACATTACATATACTCGTATTAATTTCCTCAAATATTTCCTCAAAATCTAGGAAACCTTTTCAATATTACTAAAAATCCACTTCGATATGAAGTATTGAGGATAGAAAACCGTTAAAACATTAAAGAACGTTTGGTACCTTAAAAGACCATCTGTCATACCAATGAGGTGTACAAAAATGCAAAGTAGACAAATGACGATTTATTAGCGTTGGAATTGCAAATCCTGATAAAAAAAATACAACGTACGCCAAACGGAAACGCCAGAGCGTTATATTCTCGGAAATCCAACATAATGAAAATGTAAAGCTTGGCAAGAGGTTTATGGTCTCCTAAGTGGAATTTATTTTTAACGTATTCTAAAATTAACTCGCAACTGGAAAAAAAAGTGCTCCGAAATCTTCAGTCATTAATCTCCCAGTTGGTCTCCGGTTGTGTAAAATGTGTTTACTAAATTTTGGAACGCAAATAAATAGTTATGAAATTTAACCAAAGTGCATTGACGAAATCGAATTTTGAAACACTTTTTTGAAAGAATTCGTTAGTAAATCAATACTATTATAGTAAAATTATACGTTAAAGATTAAACATGTTTTGTATCGTAATCAATAGCAGCATGTGTTTATTTTAGTCAAATTGAAGGGGAAAATATTAAAACGTGTAGATACTTACGCGTCGTAGGGACAAATTTTCATTTTATTCCACAATTTTTCTAACAAAGAAATTTTCCTGAGCTTCCTTCGTAGAAAAAACAACTGCAATATCGAAAACAAATCTGCCGTTTTGGATTTCTTTTTCTTCAAAATCGAACGGGGCCACATAATCCAATCGATCCGCTGTTCATTTCCATGGTGCACTTACTGCATAAAAAACACACACAATGTACACGCACTTCGTCATATTTACGACAGACAAGAAAACAAACGGGAAAATAAAAAAAAATCCTTGGAAGTTACAAATTACGAAGAGCTTTTGAACGTCGCTGTCGAGCTTGTCGAGGAATAAAAGCGTAAACCTGAAAAAGCTTTCGGTTAGTCAGACCGAAGACTGAAACAGTCGAGAGAGACCCGGTACGAACGCGGTAATACCCAAAGCTTTGTGTCTATCGACTCGTTCAGAGACCCAAAGCCAACTGATGATTTCTCAACCCTCCGTCATGGCCGTTACAGGGTCGGACCGACCTCACTGGTCATTCGCTCTAATGAACGCCGGGCCCCTAAAACTTATTTATTATTCAAGATGCAGAAAGTCAATGATGATGGATCGGAAGTAGGATAAATATTTTATTGTTTCCATTGGGAATGAAACAACTAAAAGAAATAGATTTCAAAAATGCATTTTTTATGCTTTTCTTGTTTACCGAGTTATAGAATCTTTCCGGGGTCATTTAGCCGAAAATATTTAGGAAATTAGTGAATCCTATTATCAATTTTATGATATTTTTAATACCCTAAAATTAAGTTTTGGACTTTTACTAATATTTCTGATACATTGATTCAAAATATCCAATAAATATACAATGGTTTCTTAAAATTAGATAAGCTCTGTTATTATGAATTCTAATAATGAATCAGAAGTAGTATAAAATATAAAAGGGATCTTCTTATTTACCAAGTTGAAGAATATTTCCGGGTTCGTTTAGTCGAAAGGTTAATGTTGAAAAATATTTAGCACAAGACACATTTAACATGCAAAACAACACTGTTTATGATATTAAATAAAATCATCAATGTTTAATTATGATGTTTAATGATCTAAAAATTAATTTGTGGGCTTTTACTAACTTTTTTGATAACCTCAATTCAAATCAA
This sequence comes from Octodonta nipae, assembly GCA_034190945.1. Classification (NCBI taxonomy): domain Eukaryota; kingdom Metazoa; phylum Arthropoda; class Insecta; order Coleoptera; family Chrysomelidae; genus Octodonta; species Octodonta nipae. The sequence continues at coordinate 190,133,772 of CM067216.1, read as the reverse complement.
TATATCAAATATACAATTGCAACAAGTTCTTTGACAAGCTACAATAGCTGTATGTTTGTGTATGTGAGCTAGAAACTGCCCTGCTAAATTTTGAAGTTTAGGACCCCGATTGTTGAAACCAATCAATGGCTCTACCACTCGACTAAGGACGTATGTCGTATAATAACTGACATAAATGACGTTTAACCGCATGCGACTTACATCGAAAGACCAGTCGAATGATTTTGAGAATCGGGCCCCAAAAATAAAACATCTTTAAGACAGTTATTAACAAAGCTCCATGCTTAGACTTTTATATCAAATAATAATTACACAAGAAGAGTTTCAACTTCAAATTAGGGCAACATACTGAATATCCAAACATTTACTTGAACACAAAAAGACTAGTTGATACTGTAGATATTTCTGTCTCGAACATCTGTAAGGATGACTATCTCCAAACCCCCCAACTAATCATTTTGGGCAAGAATGAATTTGTGATGAGTTGCCTTCATTATAAAGAATAGAGAATAATCGATAGTTATTCGAAATTAATTTAAATTATAGTTTATCTCCTTTAGTTTCACTTTTTAATGGACTTCAAAAAAGGAGGAGGTTATGCATTTCTAGGAAGTTTTTTATTGTTATTTATTTATGTTTTGGTCTTTACCTGATGAAAATTCATTTTAATTTGATTAAAACAAAACCAGGTTGGTAATTTTACAACAGAAAAGTAAAAATTATATCTTTTAGAATCTCTAGAAATCAACAAAAAAAAAATCGCCATACCTCTTGAATGATCAAACGGAAACCAATTCATCCCCTGTCAATAATTTTGACTTGCTTTAATATTGGTTTTGTAATTTCTACCTACTTTATCCATTACTTTCATTACCAGACAAATTGGGCAATTAGTTCCATATTTTTGTTTATAGTACTTTTTGGATATTTAGCATTAATTCAATTTTGTATTTTGATGAGGCCAGTCATCTAGCAAAACAATATTTTCAATCTCATAAATATAAAACTGAAAATTAATAAAGTGGTTTAATTTAATCTTTATTTTTTTTATAGATATCTATCGATTACTCGAAAACGGCTTAAGAAATTTCCATAGTTTAAACAGCATTGCAATAAGGAATATTAGGGAAAGGTACCATATAATTTTATATAACGTGGACCTTATAGTTTTCCAAAAAAGCGGGATAAGGTGCAATTTCGTTGAAATGACTTAATCAATTTGAATAGGTTCTAATCTATTAAAGTAGATTCAGAGGTGATTTCATACATTTTTCAATAACGTAAAATATATTGTTTTTCACAAAATTGGAAAAACAAGCGAAAAAATTCGTAAATGTCAAAGAAAATGTCATTTAGATTCATTTGAACTCGGATTCTTTCATAAACAAAAAAAAATAATATTCAACAAAGAAAGAAACTCTTAAAATGTATTCATAATTACGAGTATGTAAAAAGCAGTACTACAGGTTGAAAATGAAACCTAAATGTTAAACCATCAATTAAAGCTGATAAGTGAAAAATGCTGTCTATACAAGTTTAACTCTAATTTCGAACACCATGTGTGGTATACTTTAAATTGCAAGTTGATAAGGAAGAATCTAAACATTTGAAGTTAACCTGAGAAAAATTACTTACTTTATCACATTTACATTAGAAACCAATCTTAGGTTTTTTTTATTTTAGATAAAGACAAAATAATAAGCGAAAATTCAACAAATTCAGAATATCAGAAAGTACAAACTTTATTTCATAATTTGCTTCTCTTTACAACATGTGATACAAATAACAATGAAGTAGATGATAGCTGTATACTAAGGTAAGAAAAACCTGAAAAGAAACAATTATACGTGAACTTTGGCAGAACAAAAAAAATTTCGACAGGATACCTCCATGATCTACATTAAAACTCGAAATTAACTTTACAAGCATACGCTATTAAATTATTAATTTTTAAATATCAAGTAACTTAAAGTCTGAAAGCATGAAAAATAGTTTTGATTTTTGTAGTTTAGGATGTGTTGCCGTTTGTTCAATATTTTAACGATCTTAAAAGAGGTCTCTTCTTGTTTTCCAGAAGATATAAAATATGACTTAATTAATTATATTTATAACTATAAGATTTGAAAATAAATGTAACGCCTAAAGCTCACGCACACTAATTTTTTCTTATCTAAAAATAGTAAAGGATTACTGGGTGCAAGCAACCTACACAAACTATGCACTCTGTTTACAAGCGAACGTGCAATAAGAGAAGAGTGGGTGTTTCCAATCCTTAATACAAAATAAGTTATTACGGGCTATATCTGGATACAATACACTTTTAACATTCCTGCTGAATTCATAATAAATACAACCCTTTATTTGCTTAATTAATGTAAAACTTGTTAATAAACACAGGTATTTAATATATTTTTTCAATCTGCTAAGGATAGGGTAAATGCCGAGGGTCCCGCCTAGAAAGAATATATCGTCTGGCGTGCAAAGTCCGATAAAGTATCGACATTCTCGTTAAATAAATATATAATAAAGAATAATCATTGACTGACTTTTTTGAAAAGTCTCTCTCTTCTCGTCAATATGTAAAACCCCACATTTCGAACATTCTACTATCATCACTATCACATCTACTATCACTGTGCCAACAATCCTTTTAATGCTTCCTCTGGGATTGAAATTACGATTTTAGATATTCTACTGTTTAATTATGTTAAAACTTGAATTAAGCCATGTACTGTGTGGTAGTGCCTATTATACCGGATATGATCTCACAAGTTCAATGTCGATTATGATGACTATGTATGATCAAGGTAACAGCTGTATTAGTACCCTAGTAGCGCAGAGTATAAGTTCACTTTAGTTAGTATATATTAAAGTTTGTATTTGTTCTTGAAGCACTGGCGTCAGATAACACAAAAAATTTTGTGTTGAAATTTTTGTTCTATAATATTAGAACTTTTAAAACCTTATGCGTAAGATATTAACAACTGGCTGATTAGTTGTTGGTTGAGATCTTCACAAGGCCTACCAATTTTGAGAAATATGAATTTGACAATTTGAGTTTTTTTGGCAAAACGACTCACTGTTTAACCGGTATTAGTATTATGGGTTCTTCTTGTTTTTATTATTTCTGTTTTCGGACTGATTCTTGTTTTTGTTGTGTTAAATTAAAAAGTAGTATATTTTCATTTTTATCAGAATCGAGAATGTGTGGAGATATTCCATGAAGCACGTACGACGTGAAATTATAAAACAACAAAAATTGAGAAATTGCCTACAAAATATTTTGAAGAAGCTGAAATTATAAAACGCAAAAGGCGATTTAAGGCAACAACAATTAAAAAAAACTTGCACAAAACTTTTATAATGATGTTGAAGATTAAAATGCAAAACAGTTACTCAAATATTGGAGTAACTAGAAGCGTTAACAGAGGGACACGAATTATGCGAACCAATCTGATGAGGGCATATGTGGATCTGCGGAACCGTCGTCATTTTAACATTGGTCCTGGGACGGATCAGTTATCAACTATGCGAAAGAATAAACTTAGCCTGAATTGCCTTTGGACAAATTTAGCCCTAGATTCAAATCCAAAATACCCAATTCTCTGAAAAGTAAGGTATATAATCTCATAGTGCTGAAACATGCTGCCTTACAGAAAAACTGACACACAAACTGTCAACAACATAAAAAGCTCATGAAGAATAAATGCTTTCGTGGATAAGATAGCAAATCAGACGAGAGGACGTCGTGGCCCCAACTGAAAAAATAAAATGAGAATGGAACAGGACCTGTGGTGGCTGGTGGGTTATGAAACTGGCGGTGCACTTTACTGGTCAAATATTGGGATTCAAAGATGCAACAAAACAAACCATAACTTTGCTAATACTGCATTTATTTTTTATTGATTAAAATATTCGTCGACATTTTTCAAAAGCCAAATATTCAGTGACCTTTTTATTAAAGTCTGGCATTGACTGAATTTATTTTTTTCAATACTAAGCACAGAAAGAGCATTTAGCCAGTCTTGAGACATCATATTTCTAAGAAACGTTCTAATCCTTCACTCCAGTTTGCGCCCAAATTGATTCCCCGTCATAAATAATGCAAGGAAAACAAAATAATGTATTGATGCGATCACATCCGCACAACCATTTCTTTTATTATAAACTTCACTTTTAAAACTTGGTGTAAATACTATATTTTTCATTTTGCACTCTTGTTTTTAATATAGTCAATGTTAAAGTTGATACTCATTTTCACAGTTATGTAAACACACACAAACTCTGTAAATTAAATATTCTTTCATAGACTACGAGGACAAAAACAAAGCAACTACTATTTAAATCACGTAAACAGAAATTTGAATTATTAAAACGTTCGGGAAGGTCCGGTTACAGCTCGGTGTCTCCGTGCGGCATAGGAGAATTAGCCCATTACTCCATATAGTTTGCATTAACTATCTTCTATCTCACGCGCTAAGCGTGTTATATCGTATCTCATAGAAACTATATAAATTTCACCCAGTGAGTAACTTACTAACTGGTTTCACCGTGCGCTAGCAGAAATGCACGGTGAAATATTCTTACAAGCGAATATAAGTCTTTTTTACAAGTTTGGATTAGAGCTTCAATTGTTTTTTGATAAATTCGTTGTTCATTGAAATGATATTTATTAAACATTTTGTGTTGTTTTTTAACCTAGCTTATTAAAACTTAAAGGACAGCCGTCTCTGGACAGGACACAGACAGATGGACCAAGGGCATTCTAGAATGGATTGAAGACTAGGACGTAGATCCGTCGGTACACATAACCCCAGGTGGAATAATGACATCAAACGGAGAACTGGAACCAACTGGATGAGAGAAGCACAGAACAGAGAATAGTGGCGAGGCCTACATCCAGCAGTGGATAGAAATAGGCATATCGTGATCGTGATAAAGATTACAGTTGACCGATTTGTTTTTGATCGTGTTTGGATAATAAAGTTATTTATGACATATGTTTCACTGATCGTTTCGGTCATTTTTTAGCCTTTCTCAAATCAATTCTAGAGAAAATTATAACTTTAGAAATAACAATTTAAAACTCTGCATTCATTTGACTTATCTATATCGTGAGTTCTGATAAATTATATTATACAGGGTGTTCCTAAATTGGAGGTACAAACGAAAAGGGGAGATTCCTTGAATAGTTTTAGAAAGAAAAAATCCCATAAATATGGGTCCGCAAACGTTTCGTTTTCAAGATACAGAGTGTTAAAGTTTCAATTTTTTTCAAGTTTTTTTCTCATAATATCTGCACTTCACAAGATCTTCAAATGAAATTTGGCATATACATTACAATTAAGAGTCAAATCTACAGGGTGATATTTTTTCGGGAACACTGTCCACTGTTGTCCTTCAGAACTTTTTTTGGTGAGCCACTGGTACTTTCAAAAATTGTAAAGAAAAGCTTTGTTGTTATAGCAAACTTTATGTTCTCTTGTAGTTTTGTCGTACCTACTACCGATTTCGAGAAAAAAAATTTGAATTATTAAACTAGCAATGATTCTTAAAGATTCAATAAACTGGTATAATCAGCAAAAAATGTTTTACTGCAAGAAACGTAGAACTCAAAAATTAATCATAATAAAAAAACTAAATAACAACAAAGGAACTAAACTACAGCAATTGTTGAAAATGTCCTCCCCCAACCCTTATACAAGCTTCTGTTCTTCTTCTCATAGACGATCGAACTCTTTCAAACACTCCTGGAGTATTCCAAATTGTATCAAACGCGCCTATTATACGATTTCTCAGTCTACGCTATTCACTGGCGTTATGTACACTAGAGATTTCAGATGGCCCCATAGAAAGAAATCTAAACTGTTTAAATCTGAGGATTGTTCAATAGTCTGTTGAGGTACCACTGACAAAAAATAATTCTTGGATGACAATCTCGAGGCAAGAGCGCCTGCACCCTCTGAATTTGATAAGGATAGAGCAAAGAATCCCACAAGATCCGCCAAACAACTTGATGACTTGTATTTAAGGTAACACTAATTTTTCTTGTACTGGTTCCTGGATGTTCTTCTATTTCGTTCAGCACTGCCTCTTCAAGTCGTGGTGTTCTCACACTTCGTGGTCTACCTGCATTAATATTTTTCGCAGAAAAAGATCCAGTTTCTGAAAGACGCCTGAGAACATCCGATGACCAGGCATCACTCTATTGGGATAGCGTTCCATGTAAAGACGCTTAGCTTCTCTTGAATTACCATTTGCACGACCATACATGACCATGCATGTCAGACATTTCGGAATTCGTAAAATTCGGCATGTTTTGATATTAAAATGCAACCATCTTTAATTTTCAAAACACAGGAGTTTAATTTGATGTGTCAAAACTAACAATAAATTTATTCATTCACCACAGCCTGCTAGGTAGGTAACTAGATTTCTTTGACAATTCGGAATTTTCTTTCAAGAGAATCATTCAAAATTTTTTTCTCGAAACCGGTAATAGATACCACAAAACTACAAGAGAACATAAAGTTTGCTATAACAACAAAGCTTTTCTTTGCAATTTTTGAAAGTACCAGTGGCTCACCAAAAAAAGTTCTTAAGGACAACAGTGTAGATTTACAATCGAAATTGGCATGTCACAAGGTGTAAACTCTTAATTGCAATATCTATGCCAAATTTCATTTGAATATCTTGTTAAGTGCAGATACTATGAGAAAAAAACTTGAAAAAAATTGAAACTTTAACACTTTGTATCTTGAAAACGAAACGTTTGCGGACCCATGTTTACGAGACTTTTTCTTCCTAAAACTATTTAAGGAATCTCCCCTTTTCGTTTGTACCCCAATTTAGGAACACCCTGTATATTGTTTTACAAGAACTCACGATGTAGGTAAGAAAGTCAAATAATGCATAGTTTTAAATCGTTATTTCTCAAATTATACATATTTTTAGAATAGATTTGAAAAGGTCCGAAACGTTACCAGTAAAAAATAAAACAAATATGTTTATTATACAAATACGACAGAATATCAAAATGGCTCAACAGTTATATATATATATATATATATATATATATATATATATATATATATACAAGCAAGATCGCAGAAAATAGTATAGAGGTATAACAAAGTTCGAATACTCAAACTAAACCTTTACGTTTCACAGTTTCAACCGCCATCTTCATGGAACAAAGCAGTTTTAGTTTGCCTCACGCAGATGAAAAATGCGCTGTGCACTTTATTATCACTCTAATGATATAACCTTGCAGTTTCAAATCGATGTCACAATTAGTGGTATATTAAAATCGTTATCGTATAAACTATTTATATAGTTTATGAGTAATCATGTAAAAAAGAACTGAAATAATGCTAATATCACTACACTATAAAAAATTGACGCTGATCTTTTTAAGTATGATCTATTAAGGCAATCAAATATTTGATGCAACTGATTATAGTATATTTCGGAAACAGAAATGGATTTGCTTTAATGCCAAATATTTATAATAACTATCATAGATATATAAACCAAAGAAAATGTTGACGGATATAATACAAATATCGTTTAACCGTTTACAGATGGTATAGCAGAATTTCGTTATAAAAAAAGTTGGGGTAGATAAGAGGCAAAATGTAGTCTAAAAGGCAACAAGAACACACCTTTACTATAATGGAAAGGTGCGGTATTATTGTGCCCAGGCAAACTGTAGAAGACTGGCCCTCTTCAAACATTTACAAAACGAATGTAATGGTATGGTCTGGAAATATTTTTCATATTTTTAAAAGCCTACTCCGCAAGAACTCTTAAATACGCTTCTGTTTTACTAAATTGCTAAAGATATATTAGTCGATACACAGCGGGATAATGCGTATAATGAAGATACATAAAAGGGTATTTGACACAATTGAAAATACCGTAAAAATATGTATTTGCTTCATTTTATGTTTAAATTTAAAATAATTTCGTTAAAAGCGAAAGACTATTTCTGTTTTAACTTTCATATTATATGGACATCTTTTAGGACTTGTTGGTATGGAAATAAACACTTTAGGATAATTTATAGATATATTTATACATTGTGACACTTTAGACCACTTATACTCGCATAGTCGCATAAAATTTCCAACCAAATCAAATAAAAGTTCGAATAATATAAAAATTAGTTGCAGCTGGATAACTGTTTACTTGCATAACACCTCACATATAGTTGATTTGTTGTTACAATAAAACCGTAAATTTTCAATGTTAATATTTTTTTAAATAAAATTCTCTAAATATAATGTCGATTATAAAGTCGTGGCGTTGTTTAAAATTCTGCCAATAGGTGGACTAAGAGCTTGTTATTATTTTTAAAACCACAGCTACAATAACAAAATTGGGCTAAGATTACACAGTTGTAATATTCTCGTTTCCCACGTAAAAATTATCTGTCCTACACAGTCCATCATTTGCAGGCATTTTATTACAATTCTATCTACATAATCATTATACTTATGTAGCCATTCTGTTTTCAAAATTATTAACAGTATAGTATTCATATTGAACGATTTTGATATAGCAATAGAGTAACTAATAACCTCTCACTATTTAGGTTAGGTTATTTCTACAACTCGTATTTCACGTATCAAAGTATATAAATTTCACTAGAAATCGCTACACATAAGAGTGTTTGCCTGAATCACTATGCCGGTAGCCACTTAGGTGCCACAGTATTTAAACCACGCCCTTTATACATGTAGAGACAGTTACCTGAAATTCTAGAATCCTAAATATTCATCCCGCACGTACTCTACCTACACTTCCTTTACGTATTTAGAAAGTTGGAAGCTCGTCCCATTTCTAGTTCTCTGTTATATTCCCATGATAATATACTCCTCAAAGCAACTAGGGTGACAATATATCAATATTGTTGGCCCATAATGCATCAGCATTTTACAGATTAATTTTTTTCTCAATAAATTGCGAAAACAATACAATTTTATTGTTATAACGCTGATAACGGTTCAAAAGAGTGAAAGTATATAATGAAACAAACCATACAACGTTTAATTGTGAAACGCACTGTGCCTTGGATTGTAAACAATATTGATAGCTCATCATCAATTATAAATTTAATAAATAAGCATTTAATATCGAATTTAGACATTTGCACGAAATTGAAGTTATTTGTGTAGTTGTTGCTATTGAGAATGTTATCAGCTTTCAATTAAGTTGCAAGAGATGTCCTTCTGTCTTTAATCAGGCTTGGAATCGTTATTTAGAATCAGTACAATATAAAAGACACATTGAACAAATTCTTGACCGGATAATGTTCTATGTTATAAATTCACAGCACAAGACCATCAAAATGTGCTCAGTACTATTCGAAAACCTTGTTTTAACCCAGTACCACAGAAAATCTTGTGGGGCATGTCGCATGGCAATTCCTATACTGGAAACTGCTACTCTGATTGTGCTGGCTGAGTACGTGCATATAGACTAAAGCCATTTTAAAACCACTTTAGAAGCCGCAAAATGTGCAGATGATTCCGTATGGTATGCCTGATGCCAGAAGAAATCTTATGTAGGAAGCTAAACCAAATTATTCATACCTTCATATATTTTTCTTGAAAATCATGTTATGCCAGCCAATCGTGGTATCAGCAGAAATTCCTACTACGTAGGATATCGGAAGCCTTTATACGTTTGTGAACATTACACACATTGCAGTAGATTGTAGTATAAAAAACATGTCTTAACAATATAAATCTAATTTAAAAACGCAATCAATTTCTAATGTAACGGTATATTTTTGAAAAAAAAAATACAATATAGAAACCGTATTAAAGGTTTGTATAAAAAGTTCAAGCAATTATGCTGCATGGTAGTTGGATAAACTATAACAACTTTATCCGAAACTTATATCTAAGAACCATTTACGTCCAACAAAAGAAGAATTTGTAGTAGAAAAGGTAGTTTCCATATAAACAAATTAATGTTGTTTTAAAAAGATATGTAGGAGAAATTATTTTCCGTAAACCAACTTTATTGTTATCCAGTACCTTTTTGCTAATGGTTCATTAAGTTTTTTTTATATTTTGTTACTGTAGCGGACAAGTATTTGAATTTGTATTAGGATCAAACTGTACCTAGTGCAACAAATTAAAAAGACCGTCAGATTGAGTTATTTATAAGTCTAAGTGAAAATGAAACACCAATAAAAACATCATTATCATTTTTAGGGTTCCGTATATACAGTATACGGATACCCTTATAATATCACTCAGGATTTCTGCCTCTGTCACATCACAGCAATTTTCTCCTAAACTACTGGACGGAAGAGGTTGAAATTTGGTTTGAAGGTATAGTTTGGTGACTTGATCAGGAGCACATATCGCAAAAGAAGAAATTTTGTTTAAAGGGGTACTTCTGGGGGGGAAAACTAAAAAAATCGAGCGTTCCCCCCCCCTGATCTCCGAAACTACTGAACCTAAAATTTTGAAAAAAATAGAAAATATAGAACGTTGCCCGAACTTTACAGCAAAAATAAGGAGAAACCATTAATATTAATTTTGGGGGGGGGAAATTATAGAATTAAATAAAAATTTAAAAATAAAAAAAATTCAAACTCATCATGTAATATATCAAATGAAAGGTCTCATTCTGAGGAACACAAATATATTTTTTTCATATTTAAATAAAAATTAATTAAAAAGATATTAAAGAAAATATACCAAAATTTACCCATTCCCCCCACCTTATCTCCGAAACTATAAAACGTAAAGTTTTGAAAAAAAATACTTTTATAGGTTCTGACCTGAAGTTCACTGGAAAAATAAGGAGAAACTTCTACTTTTCATTTTGGGGGGCAAATTACAGAATTAAATGGAAAATATAAAATTAAAATTGTTTCTAACCCATCATGTAATATATCAAATAAAAGACTCATTATGTGGATTACAAATATATCATATTTTTAAATCATTTGTTTAGCAAAGATATTAAACATCGACTCAATTCCCATTTTAGAAACTATACTATTTAAATTTTGAAAAATATATTTTATTTGTATTTTTAAATAATTTGAATAACAGATTCAATAATTTATAATTTAAAACTTGACCTATTGTGCCCTTTATCTTCCAATCTATAGAGCCTCAAAATTCAGACAATAGATTATAAAAGGCTTCCCTGAAAGTTTATTAGTAAAATAAAACTATAATGTTAATTTTTGGGGGCCAAATTAGAAAACTAAATACAGCGAATCTTGAAGGTGGTACGGAACCCTTACAATGTGAGTCCAACTCGCACTTGACCAAATTATTATTATCAAACTCATGTGAAAGACAAATAATCCGCGTTGCCAGATTTAGGAGAACGTCTTTTATAATTCTCTGCATCAAGCTATCATCTGTTGTTTTATCATTAAATTTATTGTATTTTCTAACTTATTCCTGGATATATTTTAGAAAACACAACAGTTAATGATAAAGCAACAGCTGATAGATGATACACAGAATTATGAACGGCGTTCTCTGAAATCTGGCAACGTAGACTACCACGAAAATTCAAACATCATACGGTGTTTAGTGTCTTTTCACTGAAAGAAATAGCTTTAACACAGATAACAATAAAGAATAATCTTGAAAAGACCCAAATGGGATTTCAGAGGTGCATTAGCCTGTACGGCCTTCTAGCAGGCAGGTAGAAAGGGCAGGCGCTGTTTAACCATCATCAGTTCAACATGAGAAATTTTAACATTTTCTAAATATAGTCAACACACATGAGTTTAATTTCCAAGTAAATTTTACGTATAGTTATAATTGAAAAGTTGGGAAGTTGTTATTGAACTGAATAAATATTTTAAAGAGTACTTTACCAGATAAATTAGTCTGTTGTTAAGGAAGGCATACCTGAAACGAAATTTACAAAATTATAAAAATCTGTTCTAAATTACTACAAGCATTTAGTTTTTAAAACAATTGTATTAAACATACACGAAGACTTCCGAATTTTTTTTAAATACAACTTCTTTTGTCTGCGTATGCGACCCGATGTATTTCAAGGGTACGTATAATATTAAGTCGGTAAAATTTACCGTTCTCATTGTTTTATACTGAAATGATCATTAAAATGTGAATTGTTCTTTGTATAATAGCATTCGAGTGTAAAAGCCCTGACTTTCCTGCCACTACGATTCCTGTTTCTCTCGTAATATAGTATTTATTTAAACAAAACAAAAAACAGTCGGCGATAGCTTCCCATCTACAAGTACAAAGTAACTATAGTTAATGGTTCGATAACATCTGTTGGCGAACAATAAAATTGAAAATTTTCAAGGTTTGTGCTTTGCTTGAAAATTTAGCAGGAAACAGTAGTATGTATACACAGCAAAAAAGATATTTTATATCGTGTATTTATGAAATCTGTAATCATTAAATGCCAATAACAATTTACAAAACCGCCAAAACTGAACCACTTGAGTAAACTAAAATGTAAAATTATGCATAATATTCTTTACGTGAAGTGCAATTTTAAAATAAAATGATCCAACTATTACAATAAAAAAAAAAACGTTTTAGAGCTTTGAAATGACTCCAATATATAACTTCCTCAGCATCTGCAATATCCAAGTGTTAAAAAATATATAGAATAATAATATCCGCAATTTAAATAACTCACACAAAGGAATGCCATAATAAGCATGAATTATTAAATTTAATTATTTATATACATGTTTAGACTAAATCATAATAATACCATTCTTTCAAAGTATTCTTGTATCATTTTTTTATTTTCTTGTTAATCTTCCTGAATGGACTTAATATTCCTTTATGTTGTTCTGCTAGCTAAAAGTGAAGCCTTAAGTTCTCGATTTCATTAGTTTCAGAGATATAGGGGAAAGGTTAATAGTTTGGTGTTTCTATATTTTCATTAATATTCGACTTTTCATCTGTGTACTTTGATTTTTTATATATATTTCGATACTTCATAATGAGCCTTAACGCATATTTGAACATACGATAATACATTGTTTCTCTGGAGGATCCGCCATAAGGTGCACTATCTTAAAAATAATATTACACCACAAGGCGGCTCCAATATTTAGAATTCATAAATGTATCTAAACCGGTTTCAATAGAAAGTTAGTGTCAGAACGTTTAACGAATATAAAATTTCTCTATTCCTCAAGTAAGGCTCCATATGTACATTGGTTGAGAGTAGGTTATTTTTTTTTATTTAGTTTGAATTCTTGAGTTTCTGGAGTTACATCTCTTGTCATATTTTCATATCCTGAAATAAGACTTCCTAGATCGATTAATAAAACACTGTAACCAGAATTTGGGTCATGAACAAACACCATCTAATTTTCACAGTATTTTCAAGATTATTTTCTTTTTTGTAATAATTATTGGTAAATAAAACTAAATTCTCTCTATTTTAGCTTGAAATCTAGTAAAGTGCCTAACATATTTAGTATTTGGTCTTATTTGAAGACTTTTTTAAATGATACGCATATTTTAAAATGTAATTTTCGCTGTTAAACTCCACAAAAGCTGATAAGCAGAGTCGACAAAGTCGTGAACTGGGCTATGCTCAGTTCACGACTGCATACGCATCGCAGCTGTACGCTGGGTGCGCAATAGCCATGTCTGCTTTAGAATGTCTTTAAGAATTATTATTACTATTAACCATTATACTATTAGGTTTGTTCCTACCCCATGCGAAACTGTACATATGACGATCACCGTCATGCGCATTCAAGAAAACCTTTTCCAACCAAGTTATGACGGTTCAGTACAAGATGCATTACGGTGTTCCAACCAATAATGTACCGTTTTTTGCATCGTCATTTCAATCCTTGTTCACCAAGGATTGAAACGAGCAAGAATGGTTTGGAGATTCTTACTAATCATACGCAGTAGAAACTGTCAATAAATTAAGGTTCAGACTACAAACTTGTCAGAAAACCGTTCCAACTAATATTTTTTGTGAGTATACAATGGTAGTACGTTAAAGGGTGCTAAGCTCGCAGTTGCGCACAAATTCGATGCAGGCGATTTCGTGACGGGTTCACGGTGGTACAGATTCTGCAGGTAGGAACAAACCTATTGTCATCCATTCGAACCTTTCAATAGGCATCCTGGCTTGCTAACTCTTGAACAGGAAGGAAATTTTCTTTATTTTTTTATCCTAACTCATGTGTTCATAGAAGTGTTTTTTGGATAACCGTTGTTTATTTGCAGAGGTAGTTTTTATTGACCATGATTAATCTCTAGAAGAGTTCCTATTTTGGTTGCCTAAAATAAAAACTTATAACAATATGTTTAAGCACTTGCAATAAAACCAATAAAAACCTGCATGCTATTAGGCCTGTAATAACTTAATCATCTGTTCACACTATATTGTACCAATTCAATACCATCACATAAGCCAAAGAAATTACAATTAACATACCACTCTCAAAGCTTGAAAAATATGTATTAATATACCCAGAAAATGTAGCATATATACCATATGGTTTCAGTGAAATTAAATCCAATGATTTAACAAATCATTATGAACCAACTATGCCTGATTACCCATATAAATAGAGCATAATCAATGAGTTAATTAATATAAGATCCTAAAAAGAGGTTAAGAAATAACGAGAAAATAGTTGTTACTGATTTTCTACTCCAAGAAATCACTAGAATTGAAATTCCCAAATTCATGGGTATGTCCAACGTAAACCCAATATGCACGGTGTGGGCGGTGCGTTGTGTTAATGTGACAACCTCAAACAATAAAATACATTAAAAGCATTCAGGACGTTCTCACTGGAAAATAAATTAGTGCGATTGTAGCGGTAAGTCCAACACCGTCAGCTGTTTTGCTACTGTCGTGCTCCTCCTTTGCGGCCGCATTTATAAACCATCTCAGTTGCTCTCGAAGACTTTCCGTTAAAACTTCGAAATTTCGGTCCCTCTTTTTCTATCCGCAATCACACAGCTTGCAAAACGTTTTTTTTTTTGCTACCCGTTATTTCTTCTATTTTTATTACAGTTATAAATTACGAGAGAGGTTTTCAAAAACTAACAAATTTAAATTTCATCAATGCAACTATTTACTGAAGGGAGAACAAACCTAGAGTATGAATATTTAGTATAGATTATATTTGGCTAATAGACTTATTTCTGAAAGTACCAATTCATCAAGTATTGAACATCAGAAGTGCGTAAAACAGTAGCGTGCCACAGAAAAAGTATGCAATATGCTCAACAATTATCACTAACACGTGCGAGTTAATTTAAACAGATCATTCTGTGTTAAACAAAAATAAACTAAGATCAGATCCAAAGTCATTTATAAAAAATGTGAACTCAATTTGTTAAATGCTATTTTTGATACTTTACAAAATACTGCTGAAAATTAAAATGCAACTTAATATGAAGTGGATTTCATTAATATTTTTAAAATAGGAGTTTTCCTTTAAAAGTATTTATCTTTCAAAATGTTTCAATTATAAATAGGGAATTATTTCATAGTTATACAGTGTTGTTTAGTTTAGGTGGTGAGTTAATTAGGCAGTAATGAATGAAACTCTGACACGTGTTGTACCCGGAAGCAGTATGTCTATCAAAATATTTTGTTTAAATTCACCATGATTATAATGTACAATCCACCTCAAAAATATTCTTCCAGTAGATTTTGGTATACGGACAGTAAGCTCGTCGTGTAACATCGTATGTTTTATATGTTGGAAAAGTACGTTCACATTACGCTATAAAATTAGTCATTGTATAAGGTCCCTCTAGTTAACCTTAAATTTAATTCGTACATTGAGCGTCGTATATGACACAAATTCTTGAAAGTTTGATGAGATAATCAGTATAAACTTACATTAGCGATATTGCGACCTTTTTGGTAGACTATTTGTATGCATGTATATAGTCAATAACTTTAAATTGAGTTGACATTTTTAAAAATATATTTGACAGCACCAGCTTTGTAATATTTATTCCCGGTTTAGGTTTGGCGCACATTTGTTCGTAGATGTCGTACGAAAGAAAGCTCGTCACTTAAAATACCACCTGTAATTCGTTTTTTAATAAGTTGAATGAAACTGACGAAAAGTCATTGATAATTAACACATTCGAAAGGTCAAATAGTAGTAAATTTTGCAACAGTCAAAATGTCAAACACGTGGAATTTTCACTGTTTCAATGAACTCTTTCCCCGTTTTGTTAGACGAAAAAAAAAAAAAAAAAAAATCACAGTGCTTCAAAATCCTATACGAAAGTCGTTAATATATGGAGTAACACCCATTCATATTTCGTCGGTTGGTTACGACAATTTTAGTGTAAATAATTTATTTTCAACATAATTCAATTGCTGACGATAATGAAAGCAGCAACCTTTATTACGTTTTCACAATACCTGAATTATGAAATTTTCACCAACAACACACTGGCAACTGAAATAACCTTACGATGATACCCTTGGCCCATAATTGAATTGTTGCATAGAATAACTAGTCGTTAAGTTTTTTTTGTGTGTGTATATTTTATTCAATAGCTGTACAGAATCTCCGATCGAGACTTATTTGAATAAGTTATTTGCAATTGACATTGTCTAAGATTGCAGCTGCATTATTGGAGTGCTTGTGTAACGTCCTCAGCGTTTGTAATTCTTTTGAAGAAATCGCTATTTTACAAGATGCCCTAATGCAGAAATAGTTTCACTAATACAGAGTTTTCCAACATAACTACAACTACATTTAATGCCTCTTTGTTTTGGGATAACCTATTCAAAAATTTTCGATTATTCTTGCACCTGCAGTATTTAAACACTGTTTCTATTTGTTTTCTGTACGATACTTGTGGCATCTTTTTTCAAATATTTAAATTTACATCTTGGAATTGTACCTTTTTAATTCGTAGTTTCTTAGCCATTGACAACGGGGTCTGATCTAGACCCCGAAACGTTTGGAATATACAGCAATTTCCTTTAAAGTGTGGTGTTATTTCCCAATAAACACTTAGACACTGTTTCTATTATTTATTAAAATAACTGATAATAATAATACTAGACACAAATCACCAAGGTGTTATAGGGAGTAAATATGACTGGTATACCCGACTTTTTATGTATGCTCAGTGATTATTCAAAAACTGCTTGGGCAATTTTGATCACATAACCGACATTGTATTAAGTAATATTACAGAAAGGTACCATATAATTTTCTAAAATGTGAGAATACGGTTTTCCAAAAAATCAGTAAAACAGTAATTAACGAACTACATTTCAGTGAATTTCAATGAACCTATACTGTTTCATCTAAAACAGCTCAATCAATTTGAATATTTTAAATTCTATTCTACAAAGACATGTTCCTGCTTGATTTCGTATAATTTTCTATAACGGAAAACATTGTTTTTTTTTTTTGAAAATCGTAAAAGTATGTGTAAAAAACGGTAAACATCAATGTAAATGTTAAATTTTCATCATAAATACACATTACATTTTATAGAGCTTGCAGTAGAGTGAAATGGCAGAAAATATTGCCTTGGTGAGCGATTTTTTCTATACGGTATGTATATCGAAACTCCAAGCTAGTGCAAGCAATGTGCGCAATTGAAATATAGAACGAAGTATAATTACAGATAGACAGGTGGGTTCTAAATATCTTACAAATAGATGTGATATTGTAGTACATAAGCAGTTCCATATATACGATGATTGAAATATAAAGTGGAATAGAATTAAAGTTATACAGGGTGCTTAAAAAAATGTGTATTGGGTAGCACATAAGTAGTTGCTTATACAAGGAAGTTGAAATAAGAGTGAAGTAAAACTATGCTTATACCGAGGGTGAATCAAAAAACTTAAAAAATGGTTAACTATGCATACAAAGTAAGAATATTGAAATATAAGATGGAGTGGAATTATAGTTATAAGTCACTTATAGAAAGTGGTCCAAATAATAAAATAAATAAAAAAGTTAAAAAATATGTGGATAACATAGAAAAAAATTCAAATTAGAGAGAGAGGGAGAGATAAGAATACGCTAAAATAATCAATAGAATTGTACCTTAAACCAGATAAAAAAAGAATACATGTTAGAAAATAGTGTTTGATTGCACACGAGGTTTCTAAACTGTTTAGAACCAATACGAAATATATTTTTTTGGACTATTAGTCAAACGCAATTTTATTGGTGAGTTTGCTCTCGTTACAGTTTCAACCAACGATTCAACTTCTCTTTGCATTTTATTAGTTATGTAGGCAGGCCCTATTATATTCATAAAATATTGAAGTGTCCATGACTAGCGGTTTCCTGGCAAACATCTGCCAAATTAATAGGATACATGCTAAAGGTTCTGTTTTGGCATTCCAATAATAACCAATGGTGCCAAGTATTATACGTATCTATCAAATGTACTCCGATTTTATTTTTATTCCAATCCATTTTCCCTAGTTTTTAGGTTTTTTTCTTTCGTTAACGTTTGAGTGTTGACTCATACTATCTTACTGCTTCCTGAGCTCTGTTTACTACATGAGTGACTAATTTTAATTTCTCTGCATGTGATCAGAATATTTTGTATTGGTTTTCCTCTTTACGTACTTCCAAAGATTTAATATATCAATCACAAATGATAGCATGGCAGTCAAATTTTGTTAAATCCCAAAAAAGAAAAAAATCAATAACTTATGCAGAATTAGGTACTTCACCCTGAGTGTTAACGACTCTAAACTTGAAAACAAGCATATAACTAATTAATTTATTTACCTAGAAATTGGTCGATAACATTATAGATAAGTTTGTCTCTCAAATAATATGCGGTGAACTGTTTTATAAAAAGACAACCCGAAATATGGTAATTTCAAGAATTTGCATGCCACAATTTCATGAACAGATTGAATGAGTCTATTGTTAAGGAACTTATAACAAATGCAAAGATATTAAAACTAAAAAATCTATGGCGACAGCTATCGGTATCAGTTCAAATTTCATCTCCGTACTATGTACTTATTAAATCCCTTTGACATTAATTAATGATATAATTATTCTCTTTTAATGCAGCTTCTATTTCATAATGCGGAGTTTCCAGAGTGCGTGCAAAGCACAATACGCCATTTGTGTGCTCACTGATATAGAAAACGCAACACCAAGAAAAATGTATTAAATTTTTATGACAAGCACTAATATATTCATTGTCATGAAAATATGAAATGTTATAATAACACAAAGAAACAATGCTTTTTGTGACTGTTTGTTTTTTGCCTACAGTAACAAATAGTTTAAATGGCTATCAGGACACGTATTTTTGTTATATTGTTTTCGGTTAAAAATGGAGTCGAAAGATATACCAACCGACACAACTTGAAATATTTCTTGTTTGAGTTGAAATAAATATTTCGTGATATATTTCCAAAATATTTCTAGTTACGGGACACAGGTGGAAAAATATTGCATGTTTGATGTGGTCTATTGTTGAAATTTTTAACAGAAATGATTCTAAAATATTCCTGGTTTGGAGACAATAAATCTTTTGAAATATTTAAAAGAATTATGTGCCGCCGACAAACGAATAGTTCAGAAATATTTCAATTGAAATATCGTTTCGTTTGATGGGTTTAGCTGTTTAATTATTGCAGCGGGTTTACTGCTTACTTTTTTTATTTTTTAATTTGTTAGGCATTCTTTGACGTAATTTTTAAAAACATTTTTTTGCACTTTTTAAAATTTTGCATTGCAGAACTGACATATCTGAGATGTGATGTTTGTTTTCGTTACTTGCGGTGAATGCAATAAAATTATTTTTTCTGTCTAAAATCGCTACAATACAAATTATTTTTTTGTATCAATGTAAACCGATCTAATTTGTGCCAGGCAGGTTTTCTAATATTATTATTAGATTATTCAAGTATTGGCGGGAAGTTGGCCACCTCCAGCAGCTTGCTCCAACCAGCAAGAGATTAATGAAAAGTTGTTTCGCTTTGTCAAGTCCTGCATTCACTTTACATATTTATTGTTTGATTTCAACGATGAACCATTACCATTTTGCGTATAGATGCTTCAACAAATGTGTGACAGCTTTTGGACATTCTCATACGATTCACGAATAAACTGGACCGGAAAAGTTGGAATGATAAATCACGATTAGCATAAATTGGAATGTAAATGTGGAATAACATAATGTTAATTGCGATTTGGAAAAACAAGCTAGAAACACTGAACTTCAAAAACGTTTTTCAGAATCAAGATCACACTGTTGGTCAACAGAGAGAGTTTCTCCAAAAAGTGCCGAGCACATGTTTATAAAAATACGTAAAATTTTGGATCTGTTGGACTTACTTGTATTGTCTTTATTTGGTCCTATCCCTTAGCACCATTACACACGGTAGCTAAAGATTGAAAGGGCACATAATGGCTTATGAGAGATATGAAGTATAATGCGACCACTTTACTGAGATTTAGCTTAGGAATGCTGTGTGACAATTGATGATGGTAAAGGACAGCGTATCATTAAATTACAATTACACTGCACAAACGAGACGTTGGAGTGTTTGCTGTTAATTTGGCAAAAATACGGCTATATTCACAAAACGTTAGCACGAGATCTCAAAACTGATCCTGTTTTCTATGCACATATCTTTATTTAACTACACTCTAAAAAACAGCAGGCTTTTTTTTAACGTCCAAAAATGCTTCAAACCAAAAAGAGAATACCCGCTTTATCATATTGAGTATTGAGGCCCCTGTCGTCATCGCCTGTTACTTATTAACACTAAAGGATAAAATTATTACCAAAATGACGAGTTGATAATTAAGTTTTTTCTTTTTTTACAGCAAAGAAAATATTTGTCAAAGAAATTTAAACATGGTTTTTGAACTAAAGTCTGTATTTTTAGCAAACTTAAATAATAAGTACTACTGGTACAGTTAAGCATTATTGATATTTGTTTACTGAATGATAGTTGTGGCGCATTGCCTTTATATTTATGATTTATGGACTTATTTGAAATAATACCAGACTTGTAGACAAGCTGTATATTTCTAGAACTTCAAACTTTTTGGGGTCTAACTTCAAACTTCGTTCTCAATAACAATATGTCAAATTTAAGAAAATGTAGACAATATTAACTCGTGTAACTAACAACAGTTAATCCTATTTGATATATACAGGGTAGCACAAGAACATTATATTCTATTATTTTATATGATCTTTAGAATTTTCTTGTGCTACTCCGTATATATTAAATAGCAGTAAATTCTCGTAGTTAGATGGCAATATTATTAAATTATTTTCTTTATTGCAATTGAGAACGGGGTATTTTCCACTAGAATAGTGTTAATATGTCGCTGAAAATCTTGAAATATGATAATTTTTTGACAAACCATCTAAAAATTACCAGCAAGAGTAGCTTTTGTCTTTATGTATAAATTATGTCCAACAAACAAGTAAAAATTTCAACTGTAAGCAAATATTTCGGTAGTATATTTTTGCTTATTTAAATTAGCAGCTCGTATATATATATATATATATATATATATATATATATATATATATATATATATATATATATATATATATATATATATATATATATATATATGTATATATATATATATATATATATATATATATATATATATATATATATATATATATATATATATATATATATGTATATATATATATATATATATATATATATTTTGTTGCTGTTTTCATGTTTTTATTTCTAATTTTGTAAAGTATTTAAACTAAAGGCCTACTTCAAACTTTTGGTCGGTGTAAATAATCGAATTTATATTTAAGATATTTCTGTATAAATGTTAATAAACTTGAGCAGTGCTTCTAAACTTGATTAGATTTACACACACAAAAGCAAAAAAGTATAAATTATATTAAACTCTCATTCATAAAATTGGTAACAAATAATTAAATACTAAAATTACGTTGTGGTTCCTAACTAAAGTTATGATTTTAATCACTAAACAAATAATTTTCTAATTGTAGGTACACACTACTTTTAGTCGTTACTTCGTTTCGTCAAATTGCTTCTTTAAAAGCGCAGACAAGGGGTTGATCACAATCGATTAAAGACGTTTGGCAAAACCGGTTTTATTATAAATATTCCATGGGAAAGCAGATAGTACCCTCTTAAAATGCCTGGAAGGGTTAACTAATAGGCAAATGCACTAAGAAGGTCCTGAAAACCCTTGAGTTATTTTACATTTAGGGTACTCGTAGTGTGAAGAATTCCTTCCAGACCACCCGACAATATATTACTAACATTTATAACACGAACATAACAACAATTATATTTTAAAATCGAATTAGTAGCTTTTTTTATTCAACGATATGAAGGTTAACTGTTCGGACGTTTTTGCTCATCTAAAGAAAAACGACCTCCAAATTCAACCTCAAATCAATCTGCTAGTGTATGAAGAATATACGGCGATTTACAATATTAAGACGTGAAACTGAAAGTTTTATAATTGATTTTTATGCTTAGTCACTATTGTTGCAGTAACTTAATTATTATGCCATTTGTTAAAAAATAGTTAGTTGAATGATGATATGACTTTAATATTAGCACCTATTTTACATATGACGGATATTTATCCTATATATATATATATATATATATATATATATATATATATATATATATATATATGGTGTAATAGGAGAGATAGGAGAGACAATGTTGGGATTTAGTAGTTAAGTGAATTTAATATGGAACGTCATAGCATATATTCCGGCTTTTGTTAAGGTAAACTAAATATTAATGACAGAAGTCGTGGTGCCCGTTGCAGTATGTCACACAGATCAAAAAGTTTATGGCGGCACTTCACTTGGTGTTAGCGTATTTTTGTTTTTTATTGCTATATTCGTCCAAATATTTGATGTATTCGCAAATATTCCAAACGTGCCATCCACACATATCGCGAAACACTCAAACATGCCAAATATGTTTGAATACCAGTAAATGTGACACATGCCTCACCGTAAAGGTAAATAAACAAAATTAATGAAAAATGTTTTTTTATTTATTTTTTACCTACCTCAGTATTCGCAGATGGGTTGCATTTATAGATGGCTCCCAGAAAACTATTCATTTATTTGTAAGCAAACCATGTGGGTTTGTATACGCTAGACGTGCCTACTCCTGATGTTTCGGATTTCTTAATTTTTTTGGGTTATAACCCCTGAACACAGACACCAAAGATTCCGTCTTTTTCTTTAAATCAGCAATTGTGCATGGTTGTCCCATATTGTTTTGGATATCTATCTGGATGCATCATTTATGTTATTTTTATTTTTGTGGCTGGTATGTTTGGGGTCCTAAATGCAAGGATGCATTTGGTACAACTCGAGAAACTTCATGATGTTATTGTTCGACCACTCCATTTTGCCACAAGCACTACTTTGCAAATTAAAAACAACACTAGTTGATCACGATCGAAGCACCGCGTGCAACTGTATGAACCAAGTGTGGACGGCTAAAATAAATATTTGGCTTATTTGACTCCTTTGATTTGTATTGAAAACCGACAAGTGGACGGTAAGGCGTATTTGCTCTTAGCGGTATTCGACATATTTGTTCAAAATAAAGCAAAAATAGCGAATAACCTCTCCACACATCGCCGTTTTTGGACAAATATAGCAAATATACGAATATGCTACACCAAGTGAAGTGTCGCCTTTATAAAACCCATTTTGTTGACCACATGAACATATTAGATATGAGTTGTTTTGGTTAAATAAATATATAATTTTGATAATAACAACAGCGCTACATATAACAGTAGACACTATGAACTATTGTCTAGAAAACATAAATATAACGAAAAAATATTGTTGATCACATCAACATATTTTCTAAATATGAGTTAATTCCTAGTTTATAATTAGGTAACAGCATTTTTTATATAACTTGACTATAACCCCAACTTCCGCATTCTACCTTAGCAATGAACAATCGACTTTTCAACACATTAAATCCTTTAATAAACATTAATACGCCTTATAGTCATGATGTAACTTCTAAACAACTTGACCAAATGATGTCTTTCATACAATACATGTCTTTTGACGAGAAGATTGAAGATTGAAAGTTTCTAATGTAACGCCGTTAAGGGATTGACATAAAGGCCCAGATAGCTAACATTTGTCCCTACAATAACATTATACAACAACAGTTGCGGTTCGAAGGGGCGGGAGTTCTGTGAAGTTAGAAATCTCTATCATATCTTTCTGGAGCGTCAACCTTCCTGAAGAAACTTCCGCTCTAATAGTAATTATATACACGTTTTTTTGAAGAGAAAGCTTTCTTAACAGAGGCCCACACTTAAACATATGAAAATAGATGAGTATGGTTGATGAAATGCAAGAACCTAGACTACATTTGTTTCGACACTTCATTCTAACCGACACCGACACTACCTTTAATCTTTAAATACCCACAGGATTTAGTTTTTTCTGTGGAAGAAAAAGGAACCAGGTAACATAATAGGAGTCTCTTCGTTTATAGATAAAATTAATAACTTGTAGTAAAAAAACAAATATAACATCCGATTAATATACAATATCTGCACACAATTTGCCTTTTTGTTCTAATAAAAATTCTAATTGTGTGTTTGTGATATTTTAAATTAGATCCCTTGACATACTTCAGAACATCACTAAACCGGGCAATCGTATGGATGGTAGCGACAAGGCAATGATCAGAAACTAGAACTCCACAAAAAGGTCAAATTTATATACGATAGAGACAACGATGACAAACTTATGGGGATTAAATGAACTGAAAAAGTGTACAGATGAAAGCATAGAATAGCAAGTTTAAGAAGTGACCAGGATGGCGCTGGTGCTCTGGTGTAGAATGAGGTTATAGTGTGAATTGCTATATATAAAATAATATTAATGATAAGATACTGGATTTCGCTATTTTTCAAGGTATGTAAAATATATATCTCTAGCCTAAATATCTATGAGATATTCTAAAAACTATTGGCGATCTATTCAAAAATCCACTATCTTGCTACATCAGCGCCACAAGATTTTAGTTCATTTACGACACTTTTTTTAACTATATTAAAACAGCTATTTTGAAGAATTTGAGATACTGTTATATTTAAAAAATATTTACGTCAGTAATGTTCCCATTATTTAATCTGTTATAATTATAAAGAACTCGTTATAAATTGCCAGATTTAGGTGCTAAATGTTTAACATATTATAGTTCAGCAAATTAAAAATTAACGTTATATTTAAATTAAGAATTAAATACATTAGGATTAATACTTCAGTCGTTCAAAAATAGTGACAATTATTTTAATTCTCCTGAAATTAAATTTATATCTATTGCTAAGAATGACACCAAGAAAAAGAAACAGAGACACTGCGATAACTAGAAACGGGAAGCAATTGCTTCCACCGTTGAGTCAAAATGACTGTTGCTTTTTTTTAATTTACTAAATGCATCTAGTTCATGGCTAAATGCTTATTTCGGAATAAATTGATACAAATTGTTCAATCAAAATTACAAAATTTTTCATATAAACACTAAGCCGTCGAATGTAAGTATTTCTAAATTTGAAAATTTGCAAAGTGTAGTTTTATATGGGCTCTATGTACGTGTGATAAGAAATTGTAGGCTATGAAAACGAAAATTATCTACTTATTGAGCTTCTGGAATTACAGATATTTCTGGAAAATAAAGAAACACAAATAATGAACATCGTTGAAATCAGTGAGAGAATTCAGTTTATTAAATGTAAATGATTGAAAAAAAAAACAGGAAAAGAAAACACCATGTAAAACTGGAAGGATCGTTTACGAAAAAACTGGATATGAAAAAAATAACAGTGAGTAAACTATTATAAAACAATCAGATGAAGGTCGAAATAATTCTAAATCAACTTCTTAATAATTATATATTACAAAAAATATAACTATCTATATTTACTGGAAATTAATTAACTTTTTTTTAATTTTTGGACTATGAAAAGGTAACAAACATAAAAGAAATAAGGAAGTACCTCCATTTTCCTAATCTACTATCTGCAAATTCTGATAATAAATAAGTGAACGGAAGCATTAGCATACTTAATTACGCCTATTAAGGGACCGTCATATACATATATTTATATATACATACGCACATTGTGTGTACAAAGAAATACTAAATTTTAAACAAAGTAGGCAAAAAATGCAGGAAAACTATAAAACATAACGATCAATTTTAAGTCATTGAAGAAACCGTCATCCTACATGCAAACTTGATCATTGGGGTCAAGTGCGCATAAGAATGAGGTGAATTTCATAATACTTACAATACAAACACTATTATGGAAGAATGAAAGTTATTTACCAAGTTTATACGAATACGGCTACGACAAACGGTTACGATACCGTACAGTAGGTATAATCATTCAACGGTTGTAGAAACACGAATCCTACAACTGTAGGAATTAATAGGTGGATAGTAAATTTTAACATAACTAATAATAACAAATGGCTATTTTATAATTACATCTATGAGCAAACTCAGTTTGACGAATGTTTGTAAAGGCAGCTTAATAGCACATGGTAATCTTTTACGAATTTTGTATAATAGCCATTACGAAATCAGACAATTTGGAATCACTTTTGAGCTTATACGCTACGTATAAACAGAGTCCTACAAATATAAAAGCAATTTCAACAGATGGAAACAAAGAGGCTGACAACTTCAAATATTGATCCAACCTATCATAACCTGATGCAAGTCATATCGAAAATAGTTTTGTTTTTTTTTCATTTCCATTAGTTTCTGCCATTCTCCGTCAATATATGGGTCCTGTCATATTTATAAAACTTAGGTTTTATTGCCACTAATAGCAATAGATATTTTAATATTAAAAAAAGAAGGCAAATTCAAATAATTTGGTCAAGTACGAGTTGGACTCGTATACTAAGGGTTCCGTACCACCTACAAGATTCTATTATTCCAGTTTCAGACAAGCAGGGAATGAGTGCATTTTCTTATATTTGCCCTAATATCTTCTGAAGGAGGCATTATATATTTATAAAAAATATACACTTCATTTTCCACACATAGACTTTTTATTTTATCTGCTTCAGGATTCGCTTGATTTTTATAAGAATACATATGTATTTAATTTTCTAATTTGGCCCCCAAAAATTAACATTAGAGTTTTATTTTACTAATAAACTTTCAGGGAAGCCTTTTATAATCTACTGCCTGAATTTTGAGGTTCTGTAGATTGGAAGATTTAGGGCAAAATAGGTCAAATTTTAAATTATATATTATTAAATTTATTATTCAAATTATTTAAAAATACAAATAAAATATATATTGCAAAATTTAAATAGTGTAGTTTCTAAAGTGGGAATTAAGTCGATGTTTAATATTTTTGTTAATATATTTTAAACAAAAATTTAAAAATATGATATATTTGTAATTCACATAATGAGCCTTTTTTCTGGCCTTTTATCTGATATGATGCGTTTGAGAATTGAATTTTTATTTTCCACTTAATTGTATAATTTGTCCCTTAAATCACTATGGGGGTTTTCTAATAATTTTTCTTATAAATTTCAAGTGAGCACCAGTCCCCTAATTATTTTCAAAATTTTAGGTAGTATGGTTTCGGAAATAAAGCGAGAAATGAGAATTTTTTATATCTTTATGTTAATATCTCGTAAACAATTAATTTAAAAAATATGAAAAATATGTATTTGTATTCCTCATAATACCCTTTCATTTGATGTATTGCATGATGCGTTATTTTCCGTTTAATTCTATAATTTGGCCCCCAATATTAATATTGGGGATTTCTTGGTATTTTTCCTGCAAACAAAATAATTTAGGTCTTATAGTTTGGGGAATAAAGGGGGGATGGGTAATTTTTTTAAATATATTTTAAAATATTTATTTAAAAAAAATAAAAATACATTAGTATTCGTCATAATGAGCCCTTTGATTTGATATATTACTTGATCCGATAGAACAATTAACATTTTTTATTTTCCATTTAATTGTATAATTTGCCGCCCAAAATGAATATTAGGGGGTTCTCCTTATTTTTCCAGTAAAGTTCAGGTGAGGCGCTATACCTGTATTTTTTTTAAAAATTTTACAGCTTATGGTTTCGGAGATAAGGGAATGGGTAAATTTTGGTATATTTTCGTTAATATCTTTTTAATTTTTTTTAATATGACAAAAATATATTTGTGTTCCTCAGAATGGGACCTTTCATTTGATATATTACATGATGCGTTTGAAAAAATTTTTATTTTTAAATTTTCATTTAATTCTATAATTTGCCCCCCAAAATTAATATTAATTATTTCTCCTTATTTTTCCTGAAAACTTCGCGCAACGGTCTATATTTCCTATTTTTTTTTCAAAATTTTAGGCTCAGTAGTTTCGGAGATCAGGGGGGGAACGGTCGATTTTTTTAGTTTTTCCCCAAAGAGGTACCCCTAAAATGAAAATTTCTTCTTTTAGGATATGTACGCCTGATTGGATCACCAAACTATACATTGATGCCAAATTTCAACCTCTTCCGTCCAGTAGTTTAGGAGAAAATTGCTGTGATGTGACAGAGGCAGAAATCCGGAGTGATATTATAAGGGTGTCCGTATATTATATATACGGAACCCTAAAAAAGGACTTAAAAATTTCTTATAATGAAGAATTCTGATTTAATTTTATTAGGAATATATATTTTTTGTATAGATATTTGAATGTTGAAAAAGTGTATAACACACTTAGTTTAGCACCATTAATTATACGATTTTCGTTTATGTTTTTCTACACGCTCTGTTGTATGGAGGAGAACAGCTTAAATAACCAAGCAATTTGAAATTGTAACAATTATATGTTAGTATTTCTGAAGTCTTTTTATTTGATACGTCACAAGATGCACTTAATTTAATTTTGTATTTGACCTCAAAGAGTAAACCGTAGGATTATATAAATATAAATGTATTGAAAATCCTATACGCCATAGTTTTTAGAAAAATTTAACCCAAAAGTTTCCGGAGGAAAAGGTTTATGGGATAATTTTCGTACATTTTCTTCAATGTTATTTAAAATGTATATATATCGAAGCGTCTTAGGGAATAGCGTAGGGAAAACTATTGTAATAGAGTAGCGAAAAATTGAATGTAACTTTAAAAAACAAATGAGGGAAATGTAAAACCAAAAATCATGGACGAGGAGTAACGAATTAATTGTCAAAATTGAACTCTGAGAAATAAAGATGATGATGATAGCAATTAGTCTAGAAGGGAAGAAATCAGGGTTACGCAGTCCTCTTGCGTCATACCTTCATTTCTGGTGAACACTAACTATGCTTCCAATAGAAGAGAGGATGCAGGAGGGGGGGGGCTAGTTTGGGTCACATAGTGCTTTTGCTGTTGTACCTTAATTTCTGGTAAATACAATGTTTCCAAACTTCCAAGAGGGTGATGGTTCATGGGGAAAGGTAAAGGGAGCGCGGGGGCTACTCAGAATCACGTAGTCCTCTCGCTGTTGTACTTTCACTTCTGCTGAAACCAATGCTGGTAAACTCTCCACGAAAGTGATAGTTCATACATCGCTACTGTTATTTGCCGTTGTTTATTTATGTCTTCCATCCGTATATGGCTTTATGTTTACATAACTTAGTATTTACATTAAATAACGCTCAAAAAACGACGAACGGGAACGTACCTAAAGAGTAGTATACCTATTTTACATAATAATATCAGGTTTAAGGGTCATTTCAGTTGTCTTATATAGCCTACAAGCCTTAGGAGTGAAATATGAATGGTTAGGTTAGGTTAGGTTACACAGGAAAAAAAAAATCCTCAGAAAATTTGCAAAGTCTAAAATTGTTTATAACATGCTCAAAATATAAATGATATTAGTGGGAAGTTTTGTGGATAGGATAGTATACTTCTACTCCCAAAATTAAGATTAGGATTTTCGTTTAGGTTTTCTGTAAGCTCTGATTGAGGTAGGTACTATAGACTCTACAACATTTTAAGAGATAAGAGAAGCGGAGTAATGATAACATTTCTCCCCTAAAGTACCCCCAAAAACAGAATATGTTTCTATGGCCGCCTCGGAAGTTTCCTTGGACTTCCATCGTCTTGAAGTGGTTGAACTCACAACGTTTCAATAGCTGTGTATCTGCTATAACCCTTAACCGGTCATGCGTCGCCGGTCATGGTCATTGGGTCTTACCCGCTCTAATCAGCCTCGTCGCACCTGACTGTTGCTTACCGGTGATACGTAGCGGCAGAAGCAGAAGAAGAGCTGTCCAATTATTTTTAATTTGGACGCTGGGCTCCCTAATTATATTTTCGTTCGAGATTATATATGCTGTCTCTATGAATTTTCTTTTGTACCAGTGCTCTTCCATGTGAACTGCTCTGGCCTGGTCCCACTTGATATTATGGTGTTTGGTCGATGCGTGATTAGCTAGCCCAGACTTCGTTACCTTCGCCTTTTGAGTAGCTGTGGGGTGTTCCTTAACCCTGGTGTCCAGCGGTCGCTTTGTCTCTCCAATGTAAAGATTGCCACATTCACAAGGTATGCTGTATATACAGTTATTTGCTGGTGCGTAGGGACTCGTTCTTGCAATCATGCTCCTCAAGGTGTTGTTGCTTTTGAAGATCATTCTGATTCCATAGCTGTGTGCAATTCTTCTAAGATTCTCCGACAAGCCTTTCGAATACGGTAATAGTAGAGTTGTTACCGTGGTGTTCTCTTCCTGCCTAGGTGGTTTGTCCAGCTATCCAAATGCCTTGGTAATGATCGTTTCCGGATATCCATTCGCCAAAAGATCTTCTCTAAGTTTCACTTGTTCTTCTTTGAGAACTTCGGGTACGCTGCAGATATTTTTGGCTCTATGGATTAGTATTTTGATGATGCCAGTTTTCGTTGCTGATGGGTGGTTGGAATTGTAGTGAAGGTATAATCCTGTATGCGTAGCCTTCCTGAAGACTGTTGTTTGGATTCCGGTCCTAGTCCTTTTGACACTGTACATCAAGGAAAGGTAGGCACCCACTCTCTTCCATCTCCATGGTGAATCTAATGGATGGTTGGGATTGGTTCTCCAGGAATGCCTGTAGTTCTGTCTCTCCGTGTTGCCAAATAATGAAGGTGTCATCGACATACCTCAACCATAGCTTAGGCTGCTTCTCATACTTCAGTGCATGTTCTTCGATCCACTCTATGTTGGCGATGGTTGCTGTTAACGGGGAACCCATAGGCAATCCATCTTCTTGGAAGAACCGGTCCTCCTGAAAGTAGCAGTTCTTGAGGCAACATTCAAGTAAGTCCATGATTGAGTCTATTGGCAGCTTCGTCCTCCCCATCAGGGTTTCGTTTTCAGTAAGTTTCTTTCTCACTATTCGTCTAGTGGTACTTTCGTGAAAAGGTTTTCAACGTCGAAAGCCCAAGTTCCATGGATCCGATGATTTCAGACTAACATGTTTCTATGGGTTAAGTATTCCTCAATTGGTCCCAAATTTCATCTTTATTTTCGTTGAGTAGTTTCGGAGAAAATAGTTGTGACAGACGGACACACGTGAAAGTAAATCTATGTTAAGGGTTAATAAAATGGAAATATAAAGATACCAAGGTAACATTTCAAAAATAAATATTATTGTAATATTAGATAATCACGAAAAATAATTAGTCGCTTTCAAATTCAATGGACTTTCAGAAAACTCATATATAAGTAAAATTCCAAAACCTTTTTGTAGTATAATAAACATGAAAAAATGTGCCATGTTTATTATTACTGAGGTGTCATAGTGTCCGTATCATTGGTCCTCAAAATAATACATCATCAGCTGATTTCGGGCTGCACCTAAATAAATACATATCTACTCGACATATAGCTTAAAACTGTAGCACATGTTGATTGGCCCTACAGGCAAATTACATAAGGAAACCCTATTATTTCGCTGGTCTATATTAATAAAAATAATTCAGAGGTTCCAGAGATTATCTCCTCTCTACACATTTGACTTTTTCATTTAATAGTGTAAATAAATAAATAACCGTTCCATTTATCCCATATTAGAGAAAAATATATATTTAAGAGAAAAAGTTTTCCTCCAACGGATACTCACTTCAAGAATATAAAACCTAACTTAAATCCATGGACCCCACACTGACTGCATTATTTAACTTTCCCTAAACCAATAACGAAAACGTCGAGTTCGTTGACATTATATATAATGAAGGGTTGAATCTTTAGACATAACGGAATAATTTAAACTCGTCATCGACTTTTTGGTAACAAGAGTCGGTTTAGCTTTCAGTTATTCAAGTTAACTGTAATATTCAAGTTAAAAGTTGGGAATTTACAGAAAATGTTTTAACCTGCAACTAAAAAAAGTTGTCTGCATGAAAATTCAATTTTAACACGCTCAACATCTGCCGTCTGCGTGTTATTGTATAGTTATTGTATAATAATCCAAACAATCATTTTTGCCCCTCATAACTTCATTTTTATAGAACATATGTTTTGGTATTGCCTTAATCAGATAAAGAGGATTAAACTGAACGCGGCAGCGACTCCGTACAGTTTTGGACAATTTATTTTCTGTTTTCAATGTGCATCTCTGTACTGTGTATAATCTACCAGCTTCGAAAGTAAATGCGGAACGTTTTTTTATTAATAAGGGGTTATTTTATGTAAATAAATTTACATACGTGTGGGGTTTTCCCATTGTGTTATTTTGATGAGTTCAGTTCTTTATGATTAATAATTTCTACTGTTCAATTTGTTTGGAATACCATTAGCGGATTTTATGTGTTCCGAGTTTCTTTGGGGATAACAACACATAAACTTGAAAGTCTGTATATTTCAAATAGTCCAAACTAAAGCTAATTACCATTGAAAACGAAGTCTGATTTAGACCTTGAAACGTTTGGACTATTTGAAATATACAGACTTTCAAGTTTATACTCGAAGAACTCAGAAAAAATAAAAACCAGAGATGACACAACTATCTTTTAGAAAACAACCATTAGCGGACATACAAAATTTAGGAAAAGGTAAATAAATAACACTTTTGGAAATTATGTCACTCATAATAAAATTCCCAAAAGTGTTTTAAGTGCTGCTAATGCTTAGCAAACAATAAATACGGTTTGTTGATTATTTTTCAGGAGCAACTGACATGGTTAAATTTTCGGTAGAAGTTCGCCCTCTGAAGGAGCAAGTTCAATTGTCTTTCTTCTAGATTAAAGAAAGAGGTAACTGTTTTCTTCCAGCGCAAGAAGAGGGAAATTGTTGCCCTTGTGTTCATGGTAAAGTAATTAATTTGTCATTCGAGAAGGAATAACTGAAACTTCAGATGACGCTAGCCTTTGACTTTCAGTCGGCTCCAACACTTCCAGGTACCATTTTCAGATTATTGAAGATTATTTTGTTACACAACTTGCATCACAATCAGAGGATGAAGAAATTATTCATTCATGTTTGATGTGATAAGTTCATATCATTCTGGAGATACTGATAGTCGATGGAAAGAACTTATGCCTAGTCGTAAAAGGGACAAAACTAAAAATACTTATAATTTTCGTTTAAAAAGAAATATTTCATTTAACCATCGTAATGATAAATTCTATTAAAAGAGTAAAAATAAATGCATATCATGGAATGAACCATGTAAGATAGTGAACAAACTAGCAACCCTGTACTTGGCAACCACCAATTTGTCCCACCGCTTTTGTTAAGATAAATTCTTTTATCATAACAAATTCCATATCATTTCAGTTTGATTTTCCTAGTCACTACATCATGTTATATTATTTATAGTAGGGATACACATTTTTTGACACTATAAATTATGCTTATTTATTAAAAATTATTATGTTTTTAGAGAGTTTCAAACAATAATTGAAGAGTTGTTGTGAGTCTCCTACTGGAAAACTAATAATCTGTCGAAACTTGAACGAAACTAAATTGTTTCATCCATGAAGATGACAACTTAGAGGTGCTGTAAGGGAGTTGAGTGTTTTAAATAAGTGTTGGGTGTTAGGGTGCAAAACTGTGTTTGTGTACTCTGAATATGTAAAAAAACTGCATGGTTATTTTTGTTTTTTTAAGAAAAAGTGTGTGTATTGTACTAAGAATCGTACTGTGTATTAATAATTCATCATTTATACAATATCTACTAACTTTAAATACCAAGAATTACAAATGTCTAATTACTGTCTTTTTGTACTCGCAACGGTTGTGCAAGCGAAAATCACGGTCAATTGACATTTAATTTTTTGAAAGAAGAAATAACAGTTTAAATTTTTATTAGAATATTAACTTAGAACAAATTACGATTTCATTGTCACGGAAAGTCCATAAGTGTGCCCGAGGGAGGACATTTTACACTATCATGTTCACATGCAAATGGTAACTGACAGTTCAGGAAAAATATACTGATTTTTAGCTTAGTGTCATTGAGCACTCTAGAAAACTCAAGAACGTCAAATACATATATAGAAAAGTTTTCCAAGGCCGAAGAGTTAGTTACTAAAGTATCGCATTCAGCTCAGTTGACTTTGTATTGCCATTGAATAGAATTTCATTAATTGGAAGAGAAGCGTAACTAAAATCCACAATAATTCGTAATAGTAATTTGTTATAATAGTTGTA
Source organism: Octodonta nipae (assembly GCA_034190945.1). Taxonomy (NCBI): domain Eukaryota; kingdom Metazoa; phylum Arthropoda; class Insecta; order Coleoptera; family Chrysomelidae; genus Octodonta; species Octodonta nipae. The sequence continues at coordinate 190,099,118 of CM067216.1, read as the reverse complement.
ATTATTCAAAAGATGTTCTAGTTGATGAAACCATAGAGGTAATACCTAAAGATAGAGTGTGTGACGTATGGGCGCCTCTGCAGGTGGAATTGTAAAGCTGGATGAAAGGGAAAGGAAACCGCCTGGACGTATTTCTCTCTGTCTAGAGCGGCAAGCAATTAGCTAGATGTCATTTGACTGGCGTAATCAACCATCAATCAGACGCGAGCTTACACAGAGATAGGTTCGTCCACTATTTTCTTTCACTCTCACCGCGCATTACAGTTTTCTTGGATCCTCAAGTACTATATGTTAAGCATGACCTCTATGGATGAAACACCTGCTATGAACTCTAGAATAGGTTACAATAAATAGTTCTTATTCCGAATTTGCCTAAACACATTCTGCTTCTGTTATAGAGTAGCATCAAATAATTAAGATAAATTAAGAATGATAAAAAAATTAAGGATGAAATGCAAATAAAGTACATTATAATCAAAAAAATGTTGAAAATACTGAAGAAGTTTAGTTATTGTGAAACACTGATAAGAAATTACCATAATGTTAAACACAATAGTAGGTATCTAGTTATAAAACTGAGACCAGTTTAGACAAAATCAATTAAATATTCTACCTGAATTCGTTTATAATTGCCCTGTAAGTCTTTTATGACAGAAATCATTAAATGTTGTTAACCCCGAATACAATAATTTCTCTATTTTTCCCAGGTAAACAGTAAAAGAAGTACTACAGGAATTTTGAAAACGTTGATTTCGAATCTGAAGATTAAGTATTTCTTTATTATCCTGACTGGCACAATAAGTTGTTATCTGCCAATACAGATACTAGTGTCCATACAGGATGTTTAAATTATAATGATACTTAGTGCAAAAAACGACTATAATATTAAATGATAAAAAAAGTTTACATGAAAAAACATTTACCAAACTTTGCCAAATTCTAATCATGTACTCCTTACTATAGCATCTAGATTTTACCAAAACAATATTAAATGTAACCATCTCCTTCCGGGTGTTGCGATTTCTTTGTCAGTGAGTATATGTAGTAAGATCACCTAAGTATATATAGCTAAAATGTTTAACTTTTTTAGATATTAGTACAAATTTAAAGCCACCACTAGTAAAACTGTTTATTAATTTACGAAAATAGTTTCCATTTTATTATTGAAGATTTGGTAAAGGACTTTCATAAGCCACTCTAAGATATTGATAAGTGATTGGTATATTATTTTTACCTTGTTATCTTCGAAAAAAAGTACGAGCAAAACTGAAACGCGAAACCTTTTAGTCTGTGTCAAGGCTGTAAATATTCAGAGCGCGTGGGTTCTATTGTTTTACGCAATCCCTCAGATTTACGAAACTTTATTCCATTGAAAGGGTTATCTCATATATTATTAAAACGAATTTATATATTAATTCCGACATACATAAACAATATGGTTCAGTTGTTCACTTTCTCCTATGTTGAAGGAGAGTAATTTTCACATCTGTAATACTGGCAGGGAATGGTTGGGATAGTCAAATGTCGAAAAGTTAAAATATACTAATGTATTCGTTTCCAGTACCGGCTAATCAGTTTCAATATAATTTAAAAATAATGTTTTAATCAAATTTAACAAATGATTATGTTGTCAAGTAAAATATTAAAACAAAACGTTTAATAATGAAACTGTTTCGCTTTAGATCGTTTCACATGTATTGTCTTGCATTAATTTTTTTGTAGATAAAACTATCGCTGACCTGATTGGTGCCATATCTTACGGCACCCCATATCTTACTCCTGTATAAGGGCTGTTTGCTTTTCCACAGTAAATTCTACACCGCAGCGTTCTCCACATAACAGCCTTACTCTTTGGCGACCATCTTGAACAAATCTGGTTTCAAATTACGATTTCGTTTGGTGAAGCTGCTTGTAAATTACGGATTCATAACGGTGGTTCAGAATTTGTTTAGGTAAACAACCTTAGGCATAATGACTTAATAAATTGTCAATAAATCAGTAGTAAATATTACGTCAAACGAATGAAAACCCAAATGTAAGAAGATAAAAAAATAATAAAAGTGTTAAGAAATTGTTTTGTTCTCATTATTGCCATTTTTATCCGAGTAGTACAGAATTTTTCAATCCAATTCATGATATTTCAAAAAAGTAAATAATTTTGAAACTAAGACCAATCTTTAACTCAAAAAATCTTTACTAGTTCCCTTGAAGTTTAAAAATAGTTACTTGTCATATTCAAGACTAAAAAGCGGGAAATTGTCTTGCATTTGAAAGTCACTACACAAGAAGAATAGTGTTCTCCTAATATACCGGGTTTGTCAAAAGTCCCGGGAAGGCACGATATCTTGGCGGAAATGCGGAAAAAACGGTTCGTACAAAAGTTTTAGGACTTTTCTCTAGCTATTTAATGGTGAGCTTAAATTTGACCTTGACCATGACCTTGAAAGTAAAATTTAGGTCAACTTTGTTTTAAGAAAACCTTAATTTTTTATTACGAATTCTGCAAGAAAGGAGACTTTTAACTTCAACGTCAGTCCAAGGTCAATGTTGTTTTTTTCATACAAACCCCTTATTTTTCACTGCCGATTTCAAAAGAGCGGATAACCTTACATGCAAATATACCTTGAACATTTCTAGACTAACACTTCACGGACATTGCAAGGTCAAATAGTTTAATCAGTCATTCTTCGGATCAGCATTAAGACCACTGATTACCCACTGATTACCGTAAACTGATTTGGCTTCAATTGTAAAAAAGATATATTAATTAATTTCTCAATAATTGAGGAGGTAAAGATCTATTTTGAGTGTTCATTGGGGTTTTCCCTTACGATTTGTGAAAAATAATAATCGAAAATAAAAGTCTAGAAAGAGCAAATTGTAAAAATTGTAGCTTCTTATAGAAAAAATCTCAGGCGGAATTAGCTGAGAGAAAGCAGCTCTATGGATTTGTCAACTCGTTTTCATGTCTAATATGTGTGAGATATTATTTTTTTTCTGAAGCAATTTGGTAATATTGAGTTAGCTTGACTTGTGTGGCCAAAACAAACTAGATTTATTTTTTTAAACTCTTATCATACATGTTGTTAGAAAATTAGGCAATAAATTGAAAAACTTAGCCCACTACTGGTCAAATGAATAAGTTGATTATGTTCCAAGTTATATAGATATAGTCTCTTCAGATAAGGCGATCTCTACTCACTGATCTTCGTGAATGTCTTAGCTATCAATCACCTTATTTCAAATAAGTATAGATATCAAATACCTTCTCGAATACATATTTTGATTATTGAGAAAAGGATATCTATATTGACAACCTAGCCCTTAAATCCTTTGATTTTTTAAATATACAGTTCTTAATCTCAAGCATAATGTAACCCCCCTCCCAAAAAAAAACAAAAAATAAAGACAATATCTACTTAATACATCAACTTCAATCAGCATAATTACACAGGACAGGAGAAAATTTTAATTAATCCCAACAAAATTAAGATATCTCTGTTTCAAAATATTTAGCATAATAAACCACTTGAAATATATATAATAATATAATGGTAATAGGAAATTTTCATAACTTAAAATGTTAGATCTGCAGATCTGTCAACCACAAAGTTTCAGTAATGATCTTCTTCTTGGAAGGATCTATAAATAGGTAGGCAAATTTAGATATCTACCTGTTAAATGGTAAGTTTAATTTCAAAATCATTTGGTTCCCCTGTATAATCATCATAATGTTTTGAGGACCACTATCTTAAATGGGTTTCTTAAGATCCTTATACATTTCAGCTTGTACATTTACCTGCTGTTATAAAAACTTTATAAATACTGAAAATTTAAAGGTTTTATAATTATCTTCCACTAAAATTCCAAGATTATAGTTTTCAGAATAATGTTTAATTTGTGACTGAGATAGCAACGTGCAGCTAACTTTAAATTTAGTTGTAATTGTAAAATAAAGTTGCAAATTTCTAAAAAAAAAGAATATGGAACCACATCTAACTGAGAGTTTACCAATTTGTAGCAGTCATTGTGGTTTTTTATGGTAACTGGGGAAAATAACACCATTAGGACGTATATAAGAACTGTATATTTATTACACTATAATATCTGCTCATTGACTAGAAGTTTAACATCTGCAATATGAATAGATGATCTGAATTACAATAAAATATAAATGAATCTCAAATACTCAATCACTGTAAAACACTTCAATAATTACTATTCTCACCTGGATAGAACAAACCACTTTTAAAGTTTTCTTAGAACTAAAATAATAGAACGGATATATCAATAAATTCCGATCAACTATTTTACTTTTTACGTACCAACTACTAATTGCCAAAACAATTGATTTTGCTTTTTACAATATTTTTTTTCTTCTAAAGAATAATAAAAGAAAAGAATTAATGTTTTGTTGAAAAATACGAAAGGGCACTAAGAAAATTAATTTTTCATAAATCTGAATCGTCTCGTTAATTTCCAGACTTCATCAAGCTCTTAGTAATTATTAAGTAATTCAGAATTCTGAACAATAAGTTAAGAACTTCGAAGACAGCGCTTTATCTTACACATTTGTCCAAGGCAAGAAACCTCCAGATACCACAACTTACTACAGCTGATAGACATGCCCTATGACAGCTATCATCCCAAGGCCCAACATAATTCACCGGCCCATTAAACCCAAAACGCCAACACAATCGCACAACACTCATCACAACCTATAAGCCATCATAAATATAGAGATTCGAAATCCCACATACATCCCACAAACCTCCAAAATCCAGAAAAATCCTACAGAATGTAATATCCATAGTAATTCAACAAAACAAACCTCTAAACCAAGAACATCATTTATGCCTAGGCATCACAACATCCTATCGTCTACAAACCTCAAGTCCATAAACCGCGTATTTACAAATCCTAGTGCTATAAACCAAAAGCTTACAAATGTTTGGGTCTGGGGTTAGTGGGCTGGTGATTTGTGGACTTCGGATTTAGTATTTAAGGTTTATGAGCTTGGGCTTTTGTTGAATCTGATTTATTAGTTTGGTAACCAATGGTGAAAAAAGCTTTCTATATTGTTGATGAGTAGTTACTACACAAAAATTGGGATTTTTAACGGATTTTTTCCAATGATGAAAAAACAGCGGCCCAAAAAACATGCCTGCTTGCCTCATTATTTTAAATTTGTGGCCCTGTATTATAGACAAGACTATGATCAATTTGAATGTTTTTAAATAATTAAAGTAAAACATGGGAATGTGCAATACCTAGGAAAATAGGTAATTACTGCAAAAATGATATTGATAACCTAATTACAATATATATTTTAATGGAGTCTTATTTATTACATATAAAAATGGAAGTGAAAATAAAAATGTAATCAAAACATCCGTTCGATTTATAAAGATCATGAACAGCATCATTAATGAGTTGACTAAACACCTCGAATGCTGTTAAAAACATTAAAAAATTGCTTCAGCAACTCTTGCTCAATAGGTAAATATCAAATTATAGCCGGGGTTTGGACAGTTTTAATGTCAACTATTATTTAATCCATTTAACATTTCCATCGACTTTTATTAGTGTAACAATCGTCGGTTTTCAAGGTGATCGAAAAAATTATTAGTTGAAAATTATCGACATTTTAACGAATAACTCGACAAAACGTAAAGAAACCGCGGTGATCAAAAATGTGAAACAAAATCTAAAAGGTCGGCGTTTTTTCTCGCAGCTTTGAAAGGTACTCGTATTATGGTTTTTACTTTTACCATTCACTTTGAGTCAATATTAGTTAACATGAGATTTCTGAAATGTCAGCTGCATTGATCTTGAATAGTGTGAGGGAATAACAATCCACATTGGGAATTTTCAAAGTAATAAAATTTATATTATAATTTTATATCACACGAATTTTGTAATATTTGATTGTACGTATGTATTCTCATTATAGAAACAATGCCGTTGTTTTTTCAAGTCACCCACAATTTGATTTTGTAGCTATATATTCAATTTCACCTCAAATTCGTATTTATGTTTACATAATGTCATTTCTGAACACTGGCAGCTGTAAGACTATTAGGCCGGTATTACATTGTCAAAGATCTTTGATCAAATCTTTTATAAAACATTTGACGTTCATTCAGAACAAATTTCATTAAATGACATACTACATTACATCAAATATTTGATCAAATATTTTCTATTCAAAATGGGGAATTTATGTAATTTTATGGTTGTTTGTGCGACTGTGGTGTGTTTTTATAGTTGCAATTTCAGAATTAAAAAAAGTAGTGCGCGCCTATAAAGGAATAGTTTATCAATAGTGAACCTGATAAGGAAAACTTCTTATGTTAATTCTACGATTGTTATTGGATCAATTGTTGGAATTTTTACAAAAAGGTGTAGGTGATCTTCCCGTAGAAGAATCGAAAGGAAGCCGATAACCACCAATGGTCAGCAAACCGTCGCAGCAAGCAACTACCCTACACCTGAACTTATTAAAAGAGCTGAGACAGATGGTAAGAATGGCAAAATAACTATTTTTAAATGGATGAGGCCACATTATAGATGTTGATACTATAATTGTCTTTTGCTAAAGAAATACAAAAATGAAGAAATTGTATTAGTCTAGAGGATCCACCAACATCATTTTAGTCGAGTACAACACTGCCCTTCATTATCTGCATAGATCTGTGATTTATAGCTCACAAAATTATTTTAATTTTTTTGGTGTATTTATTAACTTTTCAATCCGTCGGGTTTTTTTCAACAGTCTTTGTACGTCCACACAAGGGTACTAACAATTTTTCATTTTAAGCAGTTAACATCTTGTTTTTATTTTATATATAACATTATAGAAAATCAACGGTCTTCATACTGAAATAATAAAATTTTTGCTATACAATTCTATAATAAACTTCATAGGCGCAAATTTCCATTTTCACTGACAATTAACGTCAAAAATCTTTGATTAAATATGGGACGACGGGTATAAATATGATATATGTCAAAGAAATATTTTGTCAAAGATTAGCTATTACACTATCAAATATCTTTGATAAAAACATCTTTGTCAAATATTTGACAATGTAATAGCGGCCTAAAGATTATAGCAACAAAGTCGAAACACACCATAAAGCACCCAGACCTAACAACATCTGCAAACGACGTATGTAACATAGAGGCAAAATGCCTATGCCAAGACCTCCAAATTCATTATAAACTCACGAACTGTTGCTAGTTATGATGACAACTTAGAGACAAAATATAATCAAAGTTATAATAATAATATTCTTTATTCCAAAATAATTGAATACACAAGCAATTAATAAAAAAAGACGTCAACAAACAAACGATTACAAAGTAGTAAGCAAAAAATTAAAAGTCCAAGTACTCGGTTAGAGTGTAAGTCTCAACCACATTTATATAGTCAAAAATAGCTTTCTTAAAGCTACGAAGCGTCCCCTGACACCGAATAGTAGCCGGCAACTTGTTGAATATTACAATAGCTGAATAAAAACACCCCTTTTCGAAAATGCAAAGGCGGTGTCTCGGGTACCTCAGATTTAATGTTCTTAATGAGTTGTGTCTCAAATCTTTAAAAAGCGAAATTTTTTAAACATAACCAATTAAGTTTCATAAATTTACAATCCTATCACAAATTAAAATGTTATTTACTCTAAAAACACCTCTGCATGACCTACCATATTCCATGCCCAATATTGTTCTCATCGTTCTTTTCTGAATTACAAAAATTCCGTTCAGAGTAGAACATTGACCCCAAAAAATTATACCAAATCTCAGTAAAGATTGAAAATTTGCATAATAAACCATTTTTAATATCTCCCTACTCAGATATTTCCTCAACACTCTGATTGAGAAGTGCAGTTTATTTAATTTAATACAGAGGTCCTCAATGTGCCTGCCCCAATGTAGGTTTTCATCCAGTATCAGCCCTAAAAACTTGACATCAGGCGACACCCTTTGGTTGAATTTGTTAAGTAAGATGTGTTCAGGGGTATCAACCCTTGACCACTTAGTTTTGAAGATGACACAGTTGGTTTTACTTTGATTCAGAACTAACCCATTACATGAGAGCCACTCCTGAATGCCATTTATGAGATGAGAGCCTTTTCTAACGGTACTGTTTACGTCCTCGGCTATTACTATAATGTTTGTATCATCAGCATAGCTCACTAGATGATTCTCAGCATTAGGCACAGAGTATGGCATGTCATTTACATATATTACAAATAGAACAGGACCAAGCACACTCCCTTGGGGTATTCCCAAGGACAAGTTAAAATTGTCTGACATAAAACATTGATGCTAGCCTTTTCTAACGGTACTGTTTACGTCCTCGGCTGTTACTAAAATGTTTGTATCATCAGCATAGCTCACTAGATGATTCTCAGCATTAGGCACAGAGTATGGCATGTCATTTACATATATTACAAATAGAACAGGACCAAGCACACTCCCTTGGGGTATTCATAAGGACAAGTTAAAATTGTCTGAAATAAAACATTGATTATCACGCATTATTTGAACCTTTTGTTGTTGTTGATAAAATTTGATCCACATCAGTGCACTTCCTCTTACCCCATATTTATGAAGTTTCTCAATAAGAATATTATGATTCAAGCACTCATATGCCTTGGATAGATCAAGAAATATACCCATAGCACATTTCATTTCCTCAAATGCTGTCAGTATACCTTGGGAGAAGTCATACAGTGATGTTTCTATTGATCGACCTTTCAAATACCAATGCTGATTCTTATTAAATAATTTAAAACATTGAAAAAATTTAACAATCTATTACACATAGCGGATTCAAATTCGCAATCAAATCCAGATCCCCTTTTTTATAAATTGGTTTTAGCAGTGCTAGTTTTAAGGCATCAGGCAATACCCCAAACTCAAAGCAATTATTAATTATAAATGTTAGTGGATCCGCAGCCGGTATCTCATCAGCACCACTACTCATTTTATTTTTCACTTTTTGAATTATATTAAAGACTTCCTCAACAGTGACATTTCTAATATACATCGAATTTATGTTTCTACATATGTTACAGATTCTTTCAGTTGTATTCAGCTTATTCACAAGATTTAAACCAGCATTTCCCAGGTGATTATTAATCTCATTTGCAATGTCCCTGGGATCACCAGGTATTATGATATCGTTGTTGCAGTTTACCCAAGTACTTCAAAATAAGCACTTATTACCTTGGAACCTGTTAAATATTTAACTAAAAAGCCGGATGAGTTGTTGGAATATTAATAAACTAAATTTGCTGGAATTTATTTTCACTTGTATGAAAACTTCTGACCAATATGGTAACCAAAAGACAGAAAATTTTTAAGATTTAATTAATTAGTTCAATAAATACTAAAAAGGTATATAATTGTTAGAAGTTATTGATCCGCAGAACTAGCTGCCATACTGTCTTTCTGAACACTTTAATCTCAGAAGCTATTTTGCTAAGATTTTTTCTAATACACTGATTTACGAGAAACTTTTGTATACAGTGTGGACGGAAAGTATGGAACATACCAAATCAAATGTATCCAGATAAAAGAAAAAAACCTTCGGACACGTCAACCTTAATTTAAGAATGCGCTTCTGGGGCTATCTGAAATCATTGATGTTTAAATGTTTTTGATATTTCACAGCCCATTGAAAATACAATACGTTGTTTCTAATCGAAAACCTTCATCAGTTGCGCTTCCCAAAACTGATTTAAATCTGTAATGACTGAATTTAACCTTTTAATGGAGAATGAATATCCACGTCTAGCACAGGTAAAAATACGCCACAGAGACCCTGAATAGGGAGCCATGCTGTGTGTTACACCGTTCCGTTATCTAAAAGGACAATTACAATAACTTTTATTTTACAATCCATTGAACGCTAGATAGTACATTGTTTCTAGTTGAGAATCTTCATAAGTTGCACTTCAATTGATTGAAATCTCGAATAATTGCCACTGATGTTGGCATAGTGTTTACATATACTTTTATTAATTTATATCGATTATATATAGTGTTAAAAACTTTTTTCTTAGTTCAGTTCAATAACTCTTATATTAAATTTAAACAAACAGCTATTTTTCTATTTCACTTTTTATTATTTGATACTGATGGAGGCAATGCTATTAATTTGCAATAAAATACCGTGTATGTGAATCGTAAATCTGATCTATGTTTGGTACTTAGTTTAGAACAGAATGGATATATACAGGGTAAGCTAATAGTGGGTAGACGAAAGATTGTGTCTATACTGATATATATTTTAAATATCTGCCGCCAGGGAAGGGCGATGGGTAGTGAGAGATACAAACTAAACACCTTTTCACCTGATTTCCGAGACATGTACAGGGTGATTAATATTGAAGTTACATTTTTAAATGGTATATTATTATTCACTATGCATGTTACCTAAAATGCACCGTTTGGGGGTTATCCGATATTTAGTCAAAACGTTGACATTTAGAAGCATGTGAATATTAGAAGAGCTGTCTGGTCTCATAGGAGGCTGTAACTGGGGTAAACTATTGTCAACCCTCCATATTGCCAAAATCTAGAAAATTTTGAAAAGTTTAACAACAGATAATTTGATTTTGGCATCCCCAATTTGATAGATCATTTAATTTCCGTTCGCCCGATATCAGGTTATTTGTATCTGTTTCTCACAGTTTTTTCAGAAACCAAGAAATCAAAATGAATCATGCTTTTTGTGTGATTTCTCATTATTAATGAAATATTCTTATCTTAGAATCCTGTGCAGTTTAATTTTTTTATTTAAAATTATCGATATTTCTAGTACTTTCCTTTTAATCCGCAATTCCAGATTACTATGGAATTGGGTGTTCTATTTATAAAAATCAAGTTATCCATGGTTAAACCTTGAAAATTGTCGTTTGGCTTTTGGGAGTATGCAGGGTGGTTAATAGTCTCCCCAATTAAAGCCTCCTATGATATCATGCAGCTCTAATATTCACATATTACAGATGTCAACAAGAATATACACGGTGTATCTTTTAACCAATGTAACTTCAATATGAATCATCCTGTATATGTTTCGGGATTCCAGTGAAAGTATTTCTCACTACCCCTCATTATTCTCCCAGCTGCAGATCTTTAAAGTATATATCAGTAAAGTCATAAGCCTATGTCTACACACTATTGGCTTACCCCGTAAATAACGCGTTAACTGTCATTTGGTTTTGAAATTTAACTATTGATTGCTCTTAAATTAAAAAAATATATTAATATTCATATTTACAGAAGTTTCATATGCCTATAGAGGTAAGTACTTAACTTACTATTTTTTTGTAAAATTCTCAATTTAGTTTAAACGTTTCTAGATGCTATATCAAACTTTATATTGTTGGACGCTCTATAATTTTAACGTTTTTAAATTAGTTAAATTCTTTTATTAGTTAATATTCGGTTATAAAAAATTAAGCTGTCAATAAGATAAGTCGTTTGGCGGTAGGTACTTTGTGCGAACTGTCTTTAGATGGAGAGGGTCCCTAGTAATAATAACAAAAAAGATTTAAAAAAATGTTCTTATGTGTTAAAGGGTCCTTTTTACAAAGTAATTGTGCTAAACAGAGATTATTTATGCAAAAACAGATTATATTTGTTACCAATAACCCTCCTGCCCAACAGCTGGGTTGACGCAGAACTTGAGTCATCAGTTTAAGAGGAAAGTTTTGATAATTCCTTTTAAAGCGGTTTTATTAATCTAAGCTAATTATCAACATTTCCTGAAAATTTATGGATATTTAGATTTGTGAAGAACTGAGTACACAGAAATCAAATAAATGCTGGTGTAACGGTAATACAGATGTTGAAAATTGAACGACGATTACGTATACGGTAAGAAAAGCATTGTAAAATAACTTTTGTTTCAATATCTTGTAAAGAATATTCAAGGAAACGACCGGTCTTCACTTTTCTAATGACATGACTCGTACGGATGTCTTATTAACTGTCTCTGAAAGCACCTGCGTTTTCGTTTCTAAGGTAAATAGCGAACAACTACCCTATTGATTGCACAGTTTATTAAACTTGAGGGTGACGTCACTGCAGTACGGTTATTGAACTTTGATGAATCTAATTATTGTAATGCATTATGTGAATTAATGTTTCTGAAATACGCATTTATGAGCATATTATTTTAGAACATTATCGATAATATGATCAAATTTTAATACCCAAACTACAACATATTATATTATCAAAAAATTATGTGACTATGTATGGTAACATTATATTTTTATATAAAGGATACAGGTGTACATCTGTGTTGAATTTTATTGCTAGAACAAAGTTGTTCTTATCTTTTTTTTGAAATAGTTTTGTATGGGAAATAACACGGGAATTTTAGTTAAAATCCAGGACATCTATTTTTCTGAAAAGTAACCTCTCATAAATAGCTTTTTGTTTGAATAAACAAATGTACTAGAATTTCAACAGCTACCTTGTTTTGATTCTATTTGAATTCCCGGAGACGAAAATACGGATTTTTAACCTTCAAATAACCTAATAGACCTTGAAATGACATTAATCTTGGACGTCGAATTTTAGGTCTGAATTGTATCGATATTATCCCATAATGAAAAATAAAAGACTTTCCTTTAACCTGCACTTTCAAGGTCATGCAAGGCTAATCCCCAAATCTCCTGGGTTTTCCTCGGGATGGAGTACGGCACAAATTGCCCAAATTTTCTTGTGAGGAAGCTAACCTCTTGAATCACATGTTCACTGTCTGGAAGTGAACCAACAGGCTGTCAATGTCTTCGGATTTGAGGATTTCAATGTATAGATGATTTAATGGAAGATGGATTGGTAGACCAAGATCTCCGATTTGACTCACAATAGATTTCTGTTGTTAGGCTATTTAAAGAAACGAGTTTATGCCATCTGGCCAGAACATTTGCGTATTTTGAAGGAACACGTTAAACAAAAATATAATTATAATCCTCTAATCTTGGTGCGTTGCCATTTGCAGAAAAATGTCCTCTATATAATGGCGAAACGGGAACTATAACTTACTATTTGAAAATCAATTCTAAGACGTCATCACTTTGACAAATATTATACTCTTTTCTTGGCATATGCCTTCAGAGGCTTAAAAAATAATCTTTTCGGCGTTTTCCAAAAAAAAAACAATAAAAACATGTCGGATTTAAGAATATTGTGCAGAACATTATAATAACACTGAACATAAAAATTGATTGAGAAAGTTTTCCTCGAATGACTAAGAACTATGAATAACTGGAAGTGTCTTACTTTACGCCGTCATTACTGTAAAATATTCTTGACCTCTGGGCATTTTTTTATAATTCCAATCAAAGTCTGACCACTCCATAATTCCAAAGAAGTCTAAAGCTCATACTTCTCAGTAATTAAAGTGGAAGTACGTGACTCATTGTCTTACAATACTAGGAATAGACGAATTAAGAAAATTAAAACAGATAATTTGTTTATGAAATTATATAAAGTGTTTTGCATAACAAATTTTAATTTCGATAAATTGCTCTGAATGTATGTAGTTTCGTTCAACTTTCACGATCTATTTTTATGGGAGATTGTACAAAATTAATCGCCTTAATAAGCCTTAACAATGTTTTCCACTTTCGGAAACAAATGCTAACATCCTTATACAATCAGTATTATTACTACCATTAAGTAAAAACAAGATCTGACAATTATAAACTGCCATATGTATTAGGCTGCCACTCGTTTCACTGGTCGTTATAAACTACAATGCATTATGTAATGTCGGGTAATAATAATTATCTTAAAAGAGTGCCTGGTGGTGGTTTGCGGCGGATATGAGTCCGGAAAATTTTTTACTATAATTAAATATTATAGTAACGAGACCATAACAAACTTGCGATAACCGATTTCCTGTTAATGAAAGTAAATTGACGATGAGTGCACACTTTTAGCGTAAACTTTGTTGGCTACAAAACCGTACTATATTTTTCAACAATCTTAATGTGCCATTGCTTTTTGAATAATAGTTGTGACATCTAGAATTTATCGCGAATAACACCGTTTTTAATAATAAAAAATTAAAACATCGGCATTAAAAAAATAAACAAAGTTTTTTTTATTAAAATGTTACTATACTTATAAATAGTACGATTCATTCGGAAAAAGAGTGGTTTTCAAACTACTATATTAACTTATATTAACAAAATAATGGGTTCATTTTAAAAGTGAACCATTTTACTTCGTATTCACAAGCCAAAATTTAGTCTCCCATCATACTTTCACTGCCTTGAAGATGGTGGTAGAAATACATAGATAATGTCTAAATTAGTATTATTTTATGTATTTCCAACTAGCCCATTTTCGATTATATTATTATTGGATAAATGAACTTTCACAAAAAGATTAAATAAGTTTCTATGTATTTCAGGAGAAGAGTATATATACCAATTACCAAAACATTGAATTTCCCTACAAAGAATAGCGACCCTCATTTCTCCATTCAATATCTAAGTTAAAAAAAAGACTAATCATAGATTTATTAATTATAAAAAAATTACTTATCAATATTCGTGTTTGCATTACATTTGGTTACCAAGAATTTACAAAAACTCCCTGCTGCGTCCAATGAGATAATTTGATTTTTGCAAAAGCCATTAAATTCGTTTTTACCGAAAAGTATTATGCCAATTCACGTTTTTACTTTATTATGTGTCGAAAACTCGAATATATATAAAAGCCAATGAAAAAAATTTCATGTTATTTCGCCTATGCAAATCTCTTTTAGTCCATGAATCTAACAAGACATAAAACCCCTTATGTAGGATCATGAGAATTTTAACCACATTTGCAACAAATACGATAAAATACATATCTTGAATAATTGCTTAATTTGGAAAACGCCAGTTTGCCTTTGAATTCATTTTTTTTAATAGATAATTGCGTTTAATAGTTTTGCGAACGACAAAAATGTTTTTTTCAATAAATATTCAGTAACATTGAACCCGTTTATTGTAACCCAAGTCATACAACATAAATTTTCCTGTTTCTCTGATAGAACTTTAGAGCAATACTGTAATGATGAACTTTCTCACGGACAGTTTTACAAAGCCGGAAGTATCTGTGGTGTAGGTTTTCAAGGTGTTTGAAATTACAGTGGGGTTACCAGATACTTTTTACCTGTAGTTTCGTGCAATGTGAACGCTCGTTTATAGAAAGAAAAAATTGCTACTATATAAATTAATAAATAATACGTAACTAACTATGACACATTTATGTTCAAAGATTTAAGTTTGTGCTATAGCTGTGATACTAATTACACAAAATATACAAGAGCTTTTTAATAAATTTAATAATTACGATTACAAAGTTGGAACAGTAATTCTTATTGTTAAAAATCCAACACACTGTATCGATTACTTATAGAAATTTCATCAGTGTATATGGATGTTTGTAAGTAGGTACGCTTGTTCAATTATTTCACCAAAATTGGAGATCGAATTGGACTAAATTTTTATTGGAACAACAAAGATTCAGAAAGGGCATCATCAGCTGCCATAGGCAAAACTAAAGTGTCTGCAAAGCGCAGTTACGCGCTTTCTAGATAAGGAGCATGGCATAGGACTATAAGATATGATTAATGTAGCCAAAAACAAACAAATATCATGATAAAATTACCAAAGAACTAAGTACAGATACTATAATATCGATAATCTTCAACTCTTCCAATTTTTAATGCGTGAAGTTATAACCGAAGTCAAAGCAGCAGGCAGAAAGTAACAACAGGCGAAATTAAACTTGTGTGTTATACGTAGATGTATCGTGTATGACGTATTCCTTATAAACTGAAGCAAAAAACCATCGCCACAACAGAACAAGTAATGAAGCTCACCTACCTAGATGTACAAATAAATAACAGATTTGATCAAGTAAAAGATCAATCAATGAAGCCCAACAGGGATGTTATGTGGAATAAACCTATGATGAGTAAACAGACAAAAAGGCCAGTCATGGAAGTACGCTATAGGTATGAAAACATCAAGGACTCTAAAAGACAGAAGTTGTAAATGTGCAAGAGGAAGAATGCTCCATTGTGAGAATATAGTACAGAATATGAATGACGGAAATGTAACAAAAACGATGTAAAAGATGGGAAAATCAACGCCAGAAGAAGGAGAAAACTGGAAATAAAAAGCAAAGAACAAATAAGTGTAACACATCAGTTTCGTTTTCTTCTCAGTGTCTCATATTATTTAGTGTAGACGTGATTAATGGCTAATTGTAGTGTATCATTGTCCTAATTTATTGTTTCATCCTATTTATATTGAGAATGACTAAGGCCTAGGCACGTGCCTAGGGACCGTAATTTTTGGGGCCCGAAAATTATGTTTTTAATTTACTACAAAACGCAAAGTATGTATCATGAATGAAAAATAGGCCCGGAATTATAATATGGCCTAGGGCCCCCGCTTTAGCCCTACTCCGCCACTGTCTGAAGTGCACTAAATGGTAACGCTGTGAAACATTTGTAGTTAATAAAAAACTGAACGATCTGATCTATTGAATCTAAACATAAAACAAACATTGACAATTCAATACTTGTTTGTTCACTTTGTTTCAAGTATATTTTCAAGTTTCACCTTTAAGTTTATTGTTTCATTGAGAGAACACAAATATATTAACGTTAGTGGAGAAATTAAAAACAATCAAACTACACAAAAAAGAACATTGGAAGCGTTATAACACATTTAAGATAATATTATATGTAATAAGACAATGGCATTGTCAAAGTTATACAAATCATCACCACAGATAATATAAAACGAGAGTTATAAATCACTACTAAAATGTTCAAATCTACCGTCAGTCAACAAGAATCAACTGAATTCGAATTAATTTAACGCGAATACCTATACTGAGGTCTAAATGGTATGTTTATATTAATATTGATATTATAGGTGTTAATGGACAGACACAATACTCTTTTTTTATTAATTAAGTACATCTGAAATCATACAAGGGTTATCAAAAGTAGGGTGTATAACAATTCCCAAGACAAAGATCATTTAAAGCAACTTTCTGGGAAGTTACTCTATCTTTGAGTTTTTTAATGCTTTACAATATAAGTATATAGGTAGCGGGTCATTTTATTTCAAATTTAGTTATTTCTTATGATTAACAACTGATCCTTTTTCCAGCAAATTACCTTTTTTAACCGATTTCCAAAAAGGAGGAGGTTATCAATTCGTCGCGTATTTTTTCGCTTTTTTTTGTATGTATGTTACCTGATTTCTTCTCCTGTGGTGCACCGTTTTGAACGAATATGGTCTTGTTTAATATATAGAGCATATATCCGGATTGGTGAAACTTCAAATTTTGGAAAAGAATTCTATTGGTAAAGTGATAAAATTTGTGAATGAACACATGCATGCATGGAAATCGACCAATATCCCTAACATATTGGTCGATTTTCAGATAACTCCTTATGGATGTGTATAGTTTTTTAACGTTTAATCTATTGAGGAAGATCCTTAGGTGATCTTATATACTTTTCTGCGACGTGCAACTTGCAGTTTTGCAGAAAATCGCCGAAAATTCCAAAATTCTTATCAAAAATTTCATCGAAATGACATTACAGACATTTCCTCATAAATATTTTAATTCCAACGTAATAGTACGGTAATTTTAGGCACTGGAAGTTTTAATTGCGAATTTGAAAATTTTCTATGTACATCTCATATAGGTAGTAAAGCATAGTATTTTCGGCTCCTTAAATCAATGAGTACCAAGCTCGTTTTGTTTGTATACCAGGTAAATAACTATTTAAATGCAAATTTTTCGAAGACGGTACTTTTGGTTGTCACATTCTCCCGGCCTAATAGAAAATTCAGTGACAACACATGTCAAACTTTAAACTGGTACTTGGTGGCCTATAGACAGGGTGTTTAGTTATAGCAAACAAAATCACTAAGTAAAGTGGTTGAAGGAGTTGCATTTATATGAAGATTGAAATATAGGACGGACTAGAATGATAGTGGTCTGTAGGCAGCCGTATATACAGGATGGTTGGAATATAGGGTGGACTGGACGTTTGGTGGTATAAAAATGTTGAAAAAAATGTGAAATTAAAATTATATAGGGTGATTAAAAAACTGTTATATGATGTGGACATAAGCAAATCATATACAGGATGGTTGAAATATATGCTGGAGTTGAATTATATTTATACGGTGTGATTAAAAAAATATCTCTTTTATAGCCCATAAGAAGTTGCATAAAGTGTGGAGAGAAATTAATGTTACATTAATATTATAATAATATAATAATTTATGGGGTAGCCCACAAGGAGTTATATACTATGGTTGAAATATAGGACGGATTTGACTCCGTAAATATAGGATGGATTCTACTCCGTCCTATAGTTTACAGAAGGCAGCAAACAAGTTTATACTTGCCGTGGGCAGTCGTAAGTGCAGGCTGGTTGGTACATAGGTTGGAGTGGAAATATCTAGTTATACAGGGTTGTCAAAAAAAGTTGAAAAAAGGTTACATGGCGTAGTCCATAAGGCATAAATACGCGTACTAGTACATTTTGTTCGTAAAGATTTACCTGTCAATTTAAATGATAAAGTATCATTGTGTAATGTTGAGGCTTTCGATGTTACCTGGTTCTGTCTATTAAGGTAATACATACAAAATAAAACATAAAGAATGAAAACTACCTGAGTTCAAAAAAAACTAAAAAGTGGAAAATAAAACATTTAAAAAATATATATAACCGACTTCTACCTATAACTAAAAAGCTAAAAATAATTATAACAAAATACAACTTTAGCAAATAAATAACACATTCAATATTGTAAGGTACCTACCCAGGAAGTAAAAAATGTAAACATTAAAAGGTGCTCATTCTGTACAAATTAATTACCTACCAATCTAGTATATTTTTGAGGTCGGTGCCAAGCAACAATCAAGTTTGATGAATTAGTAGATAAGTACGCAATGAAGGATTTTAGATTTGCTTGGCATCGACTTCAAAAATATACCAGATTGGTAGGTAATTAATTTGTACAGAATGAGCACCTTTTAATGTTTACATTTTTTACTTCCTGGGTAGGTACCTTACAACATTGAATGTGTTATTTATTTGCTAAAGTTGTATTTTGTTATAATTATTTTTAGCTTTTTAGTTATAGGTAGAAGTCGGTTATATATTTTTTTAAAATGTTTTATGTTATTTATAGAAATTTAGAGGGCTCTCAATCACATTGTTAACATATATATATATATATATATATATATATATATATATATATATATATATATATATATATATAGTTAGTTAATTTTTTCCTTTGTACAAAAAAATTAACCTTGGCAACTACGAAACTACGAAAGACCATCATTTCCTACATGTACTTAGTCGATGGTGTATGGCAATTAATTGTAGGCAGCATTAATAAGAGAAAGATATTCGACGTTGTGAAAGTCAATGACAAAACGTTTTCGATTACTACATTATTAGTTACAAAATTTCTTGAAAGAGCATGTAATAAGCTCGACTTACTGAATTAGTTCTACGAACATATGGTGTAGAATCTATCAACAACGCCCTTATTTCCTTGTACCAAGTCCTTTAATTGATACATACCTGAAACAGAAGAAAGAACTTTGTTAAAACATTTAAATAATTGAATTATAAAATAAATTTCAAGTCTTTAAGTGGACCCTTTAGACGAAGTGAAGACGGAAATGATAGATTCTAATAACATTATGTTAAAAATCTCCCACATTGTTCATTATTGTGAAACAGAATTTTAATAGCTATTTTATAGAATTATCTAATACTATAAGCTAAAGGCTGAAAAATAAATAAAACTTTTGTTAATAAGATATATTTTGATATTGATTATAGATAATTTTACTTTATAAAGAGTATCAAAAATTTCCACAAAACACAGAATTGAAAAACAATGTATTTTATTATGTCTAACTAAATAGCACAAACTACGAAGGTTTTGAAGAAAACATTGTAAGTGTATTAAATTTCTAATTTCATATTAGGCAATAAAAAATTTAGTGACTCTAGTTTCAATATAGTTGGGCGTCATATATACCAGTATTTGGGCATTTGCTATGTAAATTAAAAAAAAGAAGAAGAATAAACATGGCATTCTATGAATTATTTATTTTAATAATGTTAATAAAAATAACAAAGATAAGAATTGCAAAATGACTGGAAACCAAACAAATAACAACCCATTAGTAGGTATTTAGGTAGGTATTTTTGTTAACCAATTAATAATACACGGAAGGGTGGAGGTTGAGTTCAACGATTGAATTTACCTCAATTAATTTATATTTTATACGGGCGTCAAAAATATAAATGTTGCAGTCCTAATCCATTCATTCCCCTTTAAAAAATGACATCTTAATTCCCCTGCCCACACTCGAATAAAATTCTAAAAGCATTCTTGTTTACATATATCTTAAAAATATTAAACCCTAAAAGTAATGTTAAAATAAGCGTTATAATGCTATTGCTTGAACTATATTACGTCCAGAATATATTCTGTAGATGGTGATTAGAATTTTTTTATGAGCAATTTCTGCACATATTTCCACAATTAGAACATACAGTCACACAGTTTAATTTATTAGTTAATTCTGGACAAAAATTCTCTATACAGATTACGTATTTAAGTAGTTAGTCCTGCTGCAGCATCTGTTATCCTGGGCAAACTGTAGTTTTTTTGGGTGCTCTAAACATTATTTGTTTAAGATAGACTACGTAAACCAAACTGGTGAATTATTTAGGAAACTTGTATGATATATCAATTAGAATCTTCAATATATAAAAGGATTCTGTTCATGCGATTAATTCAATTAAGAATCATATCTACATTAACTTAGGTATTTTGTTTTCATTGTACTTATTCGACGAAAATCTATAAAATGTTTACGTCTTTTTTTATGTTCTTGTCTGTGATATCAGAAAGAGTTTTGTTTGGAATTCTAAGAAATCTTAGAGAAAATGCCTAGATTTAGATGATCAGTATAGAACCAAATATGAATCTGATTTTTAATAGTAAATACTTTTTACTGAGAAACTTCCCAATCTTCAGTCCACCTACTGTTCACCTGGGTAATGCTCATAAATTCACGACCCTTTATATTATCAATACAGTCTTGCCAGCAACCAAACCTTCACATAATACGTGTTCAATGTTCGGAATGTATGGGAACAAAACTGAGTGTAAATGTTGTCGAAAATAACCAACATACAATCGGGGGGAACTTATTACGAATAGAAGCACTGGTGATGTGTGGCAATGGTATCGTAGAATTTGGAAATTGCCTTTGGGATATACTGACCGTTGAAAAAACATTTAATCACTATGGTTACTTGTTTATAGAAATGCCCAATGAAATGATGAATTTCAGAAACAAAAAGTCGATTGACTCAATGGCTCAAACAATGAGACAGGCCTCCCAATTACTTTATTCAGCAAGTTCGTAATTAAAAATTATAAGGAACTCCACCAAGAAAATAATAATTACAATCTATCTTCATGAGGATATAGAAATGTGTAATTATAAATATTCAGTTTTAAACTTTATCTGTGGACACTTAGGTACAAAAAAAATGTTTACAAAGTTAGACAAGATGCAAAGAAATGGCAAGATGTCAAAGTGATGGCGTTGATGTGACAAAGATACAGAGCTACATAGCCAGTTTCTGTACTCTAATTTTATTCAAGTATATTTATTTATATAAGAGATTTTTTAGTATTTCCGAGAAATATAAATTAAATTTCATATTGTCAGGCATACTATCTTATTGTTATTAAACACAGTAGTTATAGTTCCAGGACATACATTATTCAAGCTTTTGAGAGACAGAAACATTGGATCTCGATTTTTGAGTGTCTGAGATCGATCCATACCTTAATATCGATTAAAAAATCTCTTCACCCCGAAAATGGATCCGTCGATTAAATGTTCAAAATCCCTCGACATATTGTCACCCACTTATTTCTGAAAACTCTAGGATAGGCACTAAGTTTTGTACTTAATTTTAAAAGGATCATTCTAGCTTCTAACCACTGTAAAAAATAAATATTTTTTTTGTCGAACAGTCTAAAACAATAGCATCTGGAGGAACTTAACCTGAACACTAAATGGCTCGACTTGTACGTTATCGCAATCTTTAACATTTTAGTTCCAACAAAAACGAAGTATTGTATTCATTGTTCAAATTTAATTATGAAAGAATTTATTCAATTTAATTTAGTAAAGACATCAAAATTAATATTATCACGTGGAAAATCAAATTACATTTAAAACAAATAACTTTTGTTTGGCTAATGTATTTAAATCTTAGAAAAACCATAGTTTTAAACAATTTTTTTCGAAACTAAACATTTTCATTACGAATTTTTTTAAAACCCAAATCTTTACAGTATATTAGCGTGACAACTACTAAATCGGTTGTAAAAATTCATTATAAGAGGCATGATCATGTGTTTTAATTAGACAAAAAAAAATGTTTTGTTGATTCGGGTTGTTCCGTTGCATTAATCTGAACTGGTTTTGTTGAAACTCTTTTTGATGAAAATCCTATATTTAGACTTAAACATATATAGCAAAAAAATCTGGAAGTTGTTAAATAAGACAAGGAGTCCATTGATTCCTAGCACTCTTAGTAAATATCACAGAACTGCTTTAGCTCTTCAAAATTGGAATATACCAGTGTAACATGATTTTAGTGAAGATGAACTTTTTTATCATAATAATCGTTGTCTATGAAAAATCGATTAGGTTTCTTATAAGATAATTTATAAGACTTCAAATACGGAGGTGGTTCTTAAGTCAGCTGAATTTTGGTATACATATGTTACCTAATACGTTCAGATTAAACAGCATTTTAGTTTCTTTTCCAGAATAAGAGACTAGTATAATAGTATTCAGGGTGGTAGTAAACGAAGTGTAAGTCTTAAGGGTGTTAATAAACACAGTCCTAGTACAGAGAGTGACTATACACGGTAATAGTATGCAGAATGTGTGTATACACGGTGTCAGTATGCAGAATATAAGTATACAATGTGTTAATGCTGAAAGTTAATACATAGGGTGTAGTGAAGAGAATGTTCAAATACAGGGAGAAGCTGCTGTAGCAGTATACAGGGTACAAGTCTACACAATACTCATAAACTGAGTACATATATACGAGTTATACACACAAAACAGTGTGTAAGAGTATATTTAGCGTGAATCACCTGAAGTAGTATATATGGGGAATGATAGCGTTGATAAATCATTAACAAATTATTAATGATTTTGTCGTGGGAACATTTCTTAAAGTTGAGGAACCACGCTTATTGATATTTTTGGCAATAATAATGTCCTCCCTTTGCCGACAGTATTTACAGGGATGACCCGTATAAACAGAAGTCTTAAACAGAGTGTAAGTCCACTGTGTGTTAGTAAATAAAGTTTAAGTGCACATGATATACCCACGTATATAGGGTGTACATGTACAAGTATCTTACGCAGTATATCGGTGGTTAGAATATCTACAGAATATTAATATACATTTAGAGGATATCCGTGTATAGAGTGAAGTTTTTGCAGCAGTATAGAGGTGGAAGTACACCAAATGTCCACATAGAGTAGGGTGTCAGTACATAGAGTGAAGCAGTATACATGGTGTAATATTATAGGGCATAAGTGTAAGCTGGGTTAGGGAGAAATTTAGAGATTTAACGTTTTCGAGAAAATCAGATAAAAATAGTTATTAAGAGTTTAAATAAATAAATCTCCACCAATTGCTCGGAATCGACGTGATCAATACCATACCGTTTTTTCGGAAAAACGGAACATATATGCAAAAAAACCGTAATGTAGAAGAAACGTCCCATAAACTTCCTATATACCACTCTAAATTGGAATGTCAACATATCCGACAATAATTATTAATTTTTAAAAATAACTTTTGGTTCGAGATTAGCAGATTGTTCACTTTTATGAGTATTTTTTTCTTTCCTGTACTATTGCTGCTTCAATCTATGATTCGATGTGTATTTTTCAAGTTTCTAAAGCCTAATTAGAGAGGTCAGTAGTCAGGAGTAGCAGGTGGTCAGAAGAAAAATGTAATGTTATCTCAGAACCTAAAAAATCCTCGAAAATAGTAAAGAATTTATTCCTTGCAATTGAACACTTGCTAGACATACCAGACTTCTTCATTTAACAGCTAACATCTTATATATCGAACAGCCTAAAAACGTCAGTTTAGTGTTTCTTATAAATCATTTTTACACTTTTTTGGCAATATAAATTCTATGACAAATTTTCCACATCCTGACAGTTTTAGAAAGCAATTTATTCAGTGTGCGTAATATCATTTCGGGTTCAAGACATTAATAAATATGTCTTGGTACATAATTATAAGGTGAATAAATTCCTGGCGCTGTTAGAAAAGTGGCAGAAATTCCACCGTGGAAGTTTCGTCACGGAGAAATTACATCACGAAGAGGAAAATCAATACATTCCCCGCCTGCCTTTAGCTGCGAGGGCGTGTTGGATGAATTCCGATTCAAAGTTAAAGCAGACGAAGTAAACAATGAAGTCCATTAGAAGCTCAAGGAATGAAACTTCGTATTTGGGATAGAATATATATTCAATGAAATACAAGTTGATGATGGAAATTTGCCAGTTCATACATCCGTTGAGATTGAAAGTGAAAAAGTATGAACAAAACTTCGAGTTTTTTTATATTCAATAAAACTGGGACATATGTGGAAAATAAAAAACAGATCAAAATGAACAGATATTAATTTAAATAAAAAAATACTACTCCCAAAACTAACTTAAAAAGTTATATCAGGTAGAAAAATTTAAATTGATTATTTTTTGTAGAACAAGCTATAATGAAAGTATGTATTCCCATTGACTCGCGGTTACTCACATACCAATCAGAAGCGGGATCACTGAGTATTTGCAGAAGTTGTTTTCATTTTTAAATATAAATGCTTCTAACTATTTTCAACATTTTGTTAATTCAATTATCTCCTACTTGACAAAAATATTAACTGTGTTAAGTTTTGGTTTTCATCGGGTAACAAGAAATTTATAGAACGTTTAACTAAGTTAAATAGGTCATTTATATTTCCAAAAATGCTCCTAAAAATGGAAATAATAATAAATTACATATCAGACTCTATAACCGGGTATTGTCAAGTGCCAACGAGGTCCTGGTGTTTCAGTCCACAGTTCACTCGATAT
This sequence comes from Octodonta nipae, assembly GCA_034190945.1. Classification (NCBI taxonomy): domain Eukaryota; kingdom Metazoa; phylum Arthropoda; class Insecta; order Coleoptera; family Chrysomelidae; genus Octodonta; species Octodonta nipae. The sequence goes on along the minus strand of CM067216.1, from coordinate 190,073,819 downwards.
AGATGTAGTCATTTTATTTCAAATAAGTTTTATATTTAGACCTACCAACTTTTCTTTTCCACATTCTGCAAAGTATTTACTTCAATTGTACGAAAGACCGGGTACCTATTTGGGATTGAAGTATATTCTTAATAAAAATCGATCAAGGAAACTTCGATGATAAATTTGGGCTAACAATAGAATTTGTTTATTTCCTTATCGGTTGATATGTTAATTTAAAAGAGAATTCTGCTTTTATTGATTAAATGCAATTTATATTTGTTTATCCGCACAATATGTTCAAAATACCTCTAAGAATAACAAAAAAATAATAATGTGGTTATGCTCTACTAGTACAGATTTGCACAAAGCACCTCAAGAAAAACTGTTCAATACGAAGTATGGCTTTTATATTGATTTATTAATGTACAAAATGAGATGACTATTGCCCTTTTAGGTAAGCGGACTGGAAAAGCATTGTGATTGTTATCCAGTTCAATTGAATTCAGGTCTGAAGATTCTGCTGGTAAAGCTTCAATTTATGTCCCAACCAGTTGATTGCAATGCGTGAGATCTGCTCGAGTGTTATTATAATATATTAGGTGAAAATTTTGCCCGACATCGCTAGCAAATGGCTGTTCGATAGTTGAAGAATAGTACCCAGTTTACAGCTGAGCAGTTAGCGAGTTACAAAAAACAAGTCGGTTCTGCTGACTATATTCTGCAACATACCATTGTTGTACCACCTCTGTAGGAAGTATTCATAATACTTCCTGAACATGTTTCAAATATCTGCTTTCCCGAACGTCTTCACACTTTTATTCAACGAATGTCAGCATTTGTAGCCCAAATGTGACAATGTTTACAGAACGAGTTAACTTATTATTGTTAATTGGTAATTACCTATTTTTTTATTAAACTTTTAGATAACTCCAGTTTCTATAAGTTTGAGGCTTGCATAACCAAATGATGTTTCTTTGACTGAATTTTCCATGTTCCATACTTTTAGTACTTGTCTGTGTGTGTATTTTCATGTGCGCCAATTTTCGTGTTCATTCAAAATTTCAAACAAATTTGCTGCTACCCTAGAACTGTTTAGTCAAGGAAAACGTCAATTCGAAATCAATCTTTAGCTCAACTATGGACGGCAGAAACAAGGATGACAAACTTATATATGGGAATTAAATTGAAACAGTGTCCAGCTAAAAGCTGTAAAAGGCAAGTGAACATCAGAATAGAGCTAATTTAGCAAAACGGTATGATCTGAATTGCTACAGAATTAATATTAATGTTAAACCGCAGTTTTAGTCTTTTTTTTACCAAAAACTATGTCTAAGATATTCTAATTATTTTTAGCGTGCTCTTTAAAATGCACTCTTACTGCTACAATAGCGCCACCCTAATTTAATGCATTTTGACGGACACTTTTTTATACACAGAACGTGTTCCTTAGGTCTATCCTCCATAGCCTTAGCAAACGGTTTGTAAAGCAATCGATTAAAGGATCATGACCACGAAGGTAGTGGTCGTGGAAGAGGAAGAAGACGCATCTTTAATACTTTCAAAAAGCTTTAAATCATCAAGAAGCGAGTGGACCGAAATCCGTGGGCATGAACAAACGTCGCACGTGATATCGCCATCCGTAAGTCATTAGTGTATCGAATGCCAAAAACGCTGTCCAAAGTTAAACCGATAAAAATAAATGAGTGCGACTACAACGATGTCGTCAACTCAAGAGGTAGTCAAATTTTACCAGTACAAGCATATTCTATTCACAGACAAGAACCTGTTCACTGACAAACAAGAGCAAAATCACTAAAATGACCGAATTATTGTCGAGAGATTCTCCAGATCACAGAAGTTCGGTAGATCCTGCAGCACTTTCCTGATAAGGCATTAACCTTTTAACAGCACTCTGGTCCGCCTCATAAGATGAAAATGACGGTGGCACAAATGCCATGTTTTGGGTTTCATCCCATCGGCGGAATGTCGAACCTATTTGAAGACCTAGGGTTAAGTAATCCTAACATCCAGAGTGGGGCAGATTGTCGCCAAACAACTGCAGTATATCGCCTAAACATTCATAGTCCGTCTAAATCACTATGACCGTGGAAGAGACATTTTCTTGTTTTAATTAATTAATTTGTCTTTCACTATGTTATTTCACCCTCTATGGTCATTTCAGTGTATTTTAGGTAGCACGAATTAAGCAGCGTGATGTTACTGAGTTCTCAACTGCTGAACCAGTGATTCCTACCAAGATTCATCGACGTTTAAAGGCTGTTTATGGTGATGCTAATGATAACGGGTGTTTTTTAGAGGTGTACAACTTTGAAATGGAATAAGATAAGGATATTTTTTTAAAATTGACAATAAATTTAATTTATTCGAAAGATAATCTTCTGGCATTATATTTTGAATATGACTTTTGGTTTATGACCGCCACAGCTGGCTCGGACGTAGTCTAATCTGGAGGTCCAATTTTCGATGACTTTTTCCAACATTTGTGGCCGTATATCGGCAATAACGCGGCGAATGTTGTCCTCCAAGTGGTCAATTGTTTCGGGCTTATCGGGGTAGACTAGCGACTTCACGGATCCTCACAGAAAATAGTCAAGCGGCGTTAAATGGCACTATCTTGGAAGCCAATTCAGGGGTCCGAAGCGTGAAACTATATGGTTACCAAACGTTTCTTTCAATAAATCAATTGTGTCACGAGCTGTGTGACATGTTGCCCCGTCTTGTTGAAACCACAGCTCATGATTGTGCAATTGATGAACGAAAAAGTTAGTAACCGTGGCTCTATAGCGATCACCATTGACTGTAACGTTCTGGCCAGCATCGTTTTTAAAGAGTACGGACCAATTATTCCACCAGCCCATAAAGCACACCAAAGAGTCAGTTTTTCTGGATATAACGGTGAATCAACATGAACTTGAGGATTATCAAATACGGCAGTTTTGTTTATTGACGTATCCATTCAACCAAAAGTGAGCTTCATCGCTAAACAAAATTCCCTATGAAAATCGGGATCAACAGCAATCTTGTTTTGGGCCCATTAACCGAATATACGCCTTGCTAGGTGATCGTGTGGCTTCAATTCTTGCACGAGTTGAATTTTGTAAGCACGCAAACCAAGATCTTTCCGCAAAATCTTCCATAAAGTGGATGGACACATATCCAATGCCTGTGCACGATGGCGGATAGGCTGATTCGGGTTATCCTCTACGCTACGCTATACAGCAGCAATGGATTCTTCTGTACGCACTGTACGACATCTCTGTGGATGCGTATTATCATTTAGAGTAAACGTGGTGCGAAAACGTTGCATAGTTAATCGAATTAATTGCTCTGATGGAAGATTATGTTGACCGTAAAATGGACGTACTGCACGTATTTCGAACAGAACCATGATTTTCAAATTTGCACAATTTGGAAGCGTTGTTCAGGCGTCAGTCTATTCTTGATAAAATGCCAAACCCAACTAAAAATAAATCACTTGACAGCTGACAAGATGGCCGCCGGTTAAAATAGTGTTGTCAACTTAAAGTTATATACTTCTAAAAAAACACCTTTTATATGGTGTGGGCCTGGAAAAGCCAAATCTGTTGAAAAAACACGTAGGGAAAGTTAGATTAGATGAGTGCTACAGACGATAAACGTCACAAAATGGTCGACGATTTGATTCAAAAGGAGCTCTTCGTTGACTGACCACCCAAAAGCGGATCAAAAAAAAAACATATTGGAATATAATTGGCTTTATTAAATAGCTATTGGCATACAGTAAAAATAAATTGAGTTTGAAGCGAATCCACAACCTTCATACTTCCCCTCAAGGGTATTCGACAATAGACGATGGAATGAGAAAACTTGTTACATCTTGCATAACAATTATAACTGTTATTTGGTATTGATTATGTCCTACAAGACTGTTCATTACTTCTCAGCCTAGACTTCTATAAGAGTTATGAAGATGTGCCTAATCAATTCCGAGGAGTTTTTTTTCCAGTCCCAATTAGGAATTCTGTACAACTCTTGCCTAGTTTAGAGCTTACAAAACGTGAAATTGGAAACGTGAAATTGGAAACGTGACGTATTAAATATACTAGTAATACCAGTTCTCAGTTTTGTGTATAAGATCTAAAGCTCACTGAAGTAACAACAGAAATCAACAATTTTTTATGCTACAAGATCAATTTCATATCCCGAAAAGGAACTTTAGATATGCACTAAGCATTACAAGTTTCAAAAGAATTACAGTTCTCAATAATTCTTCTTATCTATGGAAAATAGTAAAAAGAGCACCAATTTAAAATTAGAACATGTTTGTTTATGAACAAATCCAGTTTCGAGCTATGCCACACCAATATGGACCGGAGTTGTTTACAAAATATAAAATAACAATCGAGGCATCATCACGGTTGTTCTTATCCGCTCGCTTTTAACCTGGTTTCAACTAAGCCCACATTTGTTGCTTAGTCACCCAAATCATTTTTCGAGACCAGCTCTTTCAAGAATGCATCTTAAATGCAAGTGATGCTTGCACTGCTGCACTTCGAGTTTGTCTGCACGTCTGGTTGGGTTGACACGTTCACAAAAAAAAAAGAATAACGTCGGGACTAAAAACATAGCTGGCTGCACTTTTTGTTCATGTTCGTTCTCCGGTCTGCCTTGATTTTGTTACAGGGTGGAAACCCAACATCATTGTACTATAAGGTTTAATTTGCTTTCATTATTTTAGGTTTACGTGAGTTGCTCACCAAATGGAGAAGTTTATGACTGAAATTCGAATTATTAAAAAAGCGACTTATTACACAGCAAAATATAAATGTACAAAAGTTGTTAAGTTCCCGGATTCGGACTCATTTCAATCTGATCATTTGACTGTTTTGCGTCTAGTTTACGACGTTATTGAGCTTCTTGTTAAATTTATGTTTTACTGTCAGAATCTTGATAATAATATCACCTATAATAGGGTTGCCAAACATACCATATCTAGTAATTGACATTTAGGGCCTATGTACTATATATTGTTAAAATATATATTATGCCGAAATTCTATATTTTACATGTACGGACCAATCTTTCTTCATCACCAAATTTATAATAAAGAAATTCTACCAGGTTAAAGTGTGTCTACATCATTTTGCAACAATACGGTGGTAATAAATACCATAGCCTTAGAAGTGTGTATTTCTTAATAAATGGTAAGAATGTGTTGAAACTATTGGTTAGGAACAATTCGAAAATGAAATTCAAAAAGAAAGTTTCATTTGATGACTTTGAGACAATATTAAACAGGTATGTTCGATGCCAATAACCTTATTGTCAAATCTCGGCATGGCATTTTAGAAGACTTTATGAAAACCTCGATCTGGCAGAAGAAGTAAAGTTAGTAGTTGACGCTAAGGAGATACAAGAACTGCTACATTCACACAATCAGAAGCTGAGTTGTTGAGCCCATAGATATATCTGAACAAAACATTGGAGAACCGAATTTATTTGACGTCAGATCACACCATTTTAATTTTACTGTGGGGGTATATTTAGAGTTAGAAACCCTACACTATTATATTTGAACATCAAAAATGAATTAATGACAGTTGCCTTCCTGACAGAAACCCTCAGTTCAATTTAAAAAAATATGTACCTATGTGGATATTAATATTGTCACAATGTTAATTTGACATTACTAATAGAGGTGAGAATATTACTTGGTGTAAAAATTTAGTATTGAAGCCACGGAGTTCATAGTAATATGTTCATAACGAAATTGTTGTTGACTTTTTTTGCATATTTCGTACTTTTGGAATATTATAAAAACACTAGTTCTAATATTCTTTCTTCCTATGATTTGACATTTGGTTAACTTTTAATTGCCGTCTGTATCCTACGTTTATTTATATTTTTACTTCCTTGCACTCTTTTCACCTTCCCGTTTACTCCCTTTACTCTTTCATTTAGTACAATATCGATCAGAAAGTGTATGTAGCGAGACAATTGATGATACAGACTGTTGGAACAAAATTTATTACCAAAGTGTGGACTTAAATAGACTTCTTTGGACCCGCTGTAATTCTATAGCAAACCTACCAAAATATTAATTAACCGTATTAAGCGGCACACATATCAGTGACCTCTCCAAATAAGGAAAAAAGTACAACAATACATCTCAAGAAGACATATAAAGACATCAGGGATTTGCAAAACACAAAATGAACTGAGACAAACCATAGAAATTACTTAAAGAAGAACACACTAAGAAAAGAAAATTAAAAAAAAAATAAGGAAAAAATTGGGGACCAACTATAGAAATGTACCATGGAGGAAAAGTCAAAATCAATTTAGTCAATTAACTGACAATTTCAAAATGTCAAACGAACTGATATTGTTCATAAACTCGAAGATACGGTGTTAAACAACGATTCTTGAGAAGGATTCGAAACGTCACATAACACAAATAAGTCAAATCTTACATATACATTCAAACATATTAACAGGAAAACTAATTAACATATTCATGTATTTAGTTTTGCTCAGATGATCTTGCGAGTTTTTCTATAAGGAATCATCTGTTTGTTACGGGCAGTATCCACGAATTGCCCTAATTACATTTTGGTTTTGAATTACCATCTGTTTTTCCAAACTCACTGTGACAGAAAACTTAAATGAAAAATCAAAATATCCAGAACAACATCTGAGAACTCTTCTGGAAACAAATCTCTTGATGGTTAACAAAACCTGCCATCTTATCATTACAGTACCTACTCAACCCACTAACATTAGTCAATTAATTTAGTCTTATATTAGCAGAGTAAAGCAACCGTTTTGTTTAACATCTAAGCAATGCCCACCTTAACGACAACAACCTGATGACCGAGCTCTCTAAATTATGATAAACTATACGACGCGAAACCCGTTTCTTGAACCAAGTCAAAAATAACTTTAGAGCATCACACTTACAGGATGATTGCCCAGGTATTTGGAATTTGGATTATGGGGTTGTAAGGCAGTTGACAGCTAGATTTGAAATTGAAGATGACACAGATTGGATTCGGTAACAACCGTCCATTCTTTAAAATGATACGTTTGTGGCACTCGCAGAAGTACCTTAAAAGATATGCAAAGAATCCACGAAGTTAAGGCTATTGGAGAGACGATTGAGATTGCATTACTTCTTTCTTAGATCTTCTGGCCCATAAATGGTCGGTACGAGAAAAGTTCACCATCTGTCAAAATGTTATAGTATCTGAGGTCAGAAAAAAAAGCACATCTAAAAACGCCACAACGCAAAATATCCTTTTGACCAGATAAGAACACTGACGTACTTGTTTGTTAAAGTAAATATCGTCATGTTTTTCATTCTGAATGCTCATGTTAATAGAAGCTGACATGAATGTGGAAGAGTTTCGACGAACGACTAACTATTTTGAAGCAGCTATTATCTAATAAAATGATTAATATCTGGCACCAGCTGATTAATTCTAATCCCTTTTCAATCGATGCTGTCATCTAGACGTACATGTGCAATTTGCAGCTCAAAATAATTAAAAATTCATCCTGCTTTGGATAGAAATAAAACACACATTCAAAAATGTTATGACGGATCAAAGATGGGAACTCTTTGCCTTTGTATTGCAAGAATAGTTACTAGACAATACTATCGAAATGATGGACTCTTTGAAACTAAAAAAGAGAAGATTGGAAACTCCTCTTTCTACTTAATATGTCATATTATGACAATCTTTGTTCCTTGGCGATCTTATTTTGTGTGGATTTTCAAGTCATATGATGCGATTTATTTACACTTGTTCATATATGAAGGATGTAACAAAAATAAATCTTACAAAATATTCTGAATATAAACATTATTTATTTGATCTATAATTTATGTATTCCAGTCTAATATGTAATGTAAACAATTATGTATCTTATGAAACCAGTGGCAAGGATTTGACATGTATACATTCAGTTGTATAGCAATAAATCTCAACCCAATTTCATAGAGCCATTAACATGTCCATACAATTTGCATTAAAGCCACAGTATATGCACCCATCATTTATTCAAGTTAGGAATAATATCAGGCCAAGTCCATCTAGGTCATAATTTTCGATTAGATGTTAATAAAGACAAACACGCGAAATGACAGTTGATCAATTTATCTACTACATTGTGCTAATCGTGATTTGTTGAAGCGTAATAATATCTTCATGAACGTTACAACTCACGACGAATAATATGTAAACACTGTTCTATAATTACTAATGAAATACGGTCTTAGGAAATATCGTTTCCCGGCGTAGAAAGCGTTTCAAGATGTAATGTAAAGAAGATTTCTGCAGTTTCCAAATTTAGTTGAAAGAAAAGCTTTAAGTGAAATATAATATAGGTTAATGACATTGCAGTATTAATATATTTGTCGAAATCTAATTTCCTATTTCGCAATTGAATATGGAGAACAGCTGGATAATAGTCAGCGTTTTGGAGTTTTGGCACAGTGCACCATGAATAATCTTTAACTTACGTGCGAGAATCCTAAAGGTAAGAGCATACTTCCTACATTTTAACCCGAATAAAGGGAACAAATAGAGATTGCAAACAAAAATCCCCTAGCATAGATAGATGTTTGTTCACACCAACCCCAGTATATCAGCTGGCCTACTAACTCCATAGTAGTTTTGATAGGGTTAAATCAGAGTTTAGAAATTAACACGATAATAGGGATTGCCAACTTAGACAACATCCATAAAATACAACAAACAATTTTAAACATTTCTAGGGCTACGTCCCCCGATATGTCTCATTTTTGATATATTGCGGTTTTCACATAAGAAATGGCCTTATCAGATTTTGCATAAGTGTTTCCATTTATTACCACTTTTTGGTATATCTACAGCTAAGAACTACGTCCATAGAACTGGAACTCCACGAGTATGGTTTTGAAGTACCCTGTTGAATTCGCTTTAAAATAATGACAATATACATGGTATTATTAGAAATGCTTAAAAAGCTGAGTTTTTTGCTAGTAGGCCATGTTATAATTCCAGGAGTTTATTATGATGACGGGTACCTAAAAGATGTAGTTATACATCGTTCAATGCACAGAACAAGTAACACGATAATCAAATTGTTGTCCATTTTCCCTAACATATAATAGGACGCCTGAGTGCTAACAGGTCACCTTTGTAAATCCCGAAAAGCTGCCTCCGTTGGGCACGAAGTTCTTCGCGAGGCTGCATTTGTTTGATTCTCCTTTTAAATTACATTACTCCAGCTTTTTAGTGTTTTTTAGCATTTCTAATAATACCATACATTATTTTAAAGGGAAAAAAATAACGAATTCAATGAAATAATAAAATACAGGGTGTTCCAGTATCTTCAAAACCATACTCACTCCACTGGGTTCTTAAACTATTAGACGTAGTTCTTAGCGCAAGAGCGTAGATATAGGGGTCCAAAAAGTATAAATTATCAAAATCGCCCTGTATCTTATAAATGGAAACACTTATGCAAAATCTGATATAGCCATCTGAGTTTCACAAAAAAGTAGAACAGGTATGTGAAAACCGTAAGACTCTCTCTATCTTCAATAACAACCGATTAACCTGGCAATCTCAACCAAAATGGGATGCACTGTACATATCAGAAATCTAAAATCTCCACCCTTAACGTGGGACGTAACTTATAGGTGACCTGTTAATGAGTTCCAGAAAGTGTTAAAATAATCTAGTTTTCAAGTGATAGTTGCCTAAATGGCAGCTGGTAAAAGATTTTGGTCCACCCTTTTCGGAGGAGAGACAATTGGAGCAAACTAACATTTAATATAAGGTAAAGTTACCAATGCAAATATATTCACATAGTTTTACAGTCTTATACGATGGTGAAATCGCGGGTAACACCTGGTTTATTAATGAAATTGAAGAAAAATGAACACGGATAAGAAACATTATGTGAAAATCAGAGAGTAAATAAAAATATCTTAGTTTTAGGTAAACTCCGTGCCAAAGTTGCTTGAGGTAGTGCCCCCAAACGACAGTGCTTAGACAAAATGACTTAATAATTTGACAACAACTGATACGACATTGCTTCAAGTTTAATATAACTTAAGATAAAAACTCTTTAACTAGGGCAAAGTTTTGGGATCCAACACGTCAATTTTAGCTTCACTAGTTTTAAAGCATAGAATACTCTTGAATCGAGTCATCCATTTGTACGAGGGTTGATTTCGAGATTGAACAACCCTAGTGTTGCAATCTGACAAAAATATAAATCTTAAGTTATACGTACTCAGAACGTGAACAGCGTACAACTTTCGACGTGGATTAAGTCAGCCTTAATTTAATTTTGGCGATGAAATTCCATCAAGGACCACTGTTTATCGATGGTATGGTGAATTCAATCGAGGTCGTAGTCCAAGACGAATTTCGTGAAGGTCGTCCAAAAACAGTTGTTGTTCCGGAAACCATTGATGCTGTCTGATATTGCAAGATCGTCGATCGTGAGATTGAGTGCATTTGGGACCAGCATACATTCAATATTGCATAAACATTTGAATCAAAAAAAATTCGCGTTGGACAATTTATCAATTGTTAAAAAAAGGCTCGTGTCGATTGGTTGCTCAAAAAATATCGCGGTGCTTCAAAACATATGCATAGTTGACGAAATTTACGCGTATGAGACCGAAACCCGAAACACCCATAGTCGACTGTATGGGTGTTTCGAGATTACGAATACTAGTTAAAAATCGCCTGTTTTTTCGGAAAAACTGGACATGTCGCAACCGGAAAACCAACCCCCGAAGACGGATCACTCTTCACCACGACAATAGCTCTCAAACATTAACTGCATTTTTGGATAAGTCATCCGCCGTTTCCTGACTTGTCATCAAATGACTTCTTTTTATCCAACAAACGTCAACGTTTTTCGACACCTAAAGAAGCGTTTTACACTGGAGAAAGTGCTTCGACAATTGGTTCAAACGCATGCAAGATATACTCATGGGGAATATTTTGACATAATGATTAATATTTGTTTTTGTCCTCTAATCCCGAAATATAAAAGGCAGCCCTCGTAAGTAGTAAAAGTGAATGACCTACTAAAACAACTCTATATGTTTATCAAACTAAAATGATCAATAATTTCCATGTGAAAATTATATTGTACTAATGTCTACTTTTAAAGCTTTGGGAACATTTAACTGACAAAAACAATCAGAGTTACCCACGATCTACACATTTCGTTCCATGAACGTTTCCCATTAGCAGCTGTGAGTTTAATTAGAAAGAAATACTGAAGAGCTGATCGTTGTGTTGCATCTCTAAATACGAAGAAGCGGCTAAAGTGCTTGATGCCACATTGAGTGTACCGCTGTCTAAACAAAAACGTAATAAAGAAAAAAGTGTGTATGTACATGTGTATATTTAACGTGTATTTCGGAGAATTGTATCTATTTATTCTCTACATTTCAACTGAACGAGCTCATACTGTGGAGCCTTTCTACTTTTAACGAACATTGAATATTTGCCGTTTCTGATCATAATTCCCTTTGTCGATTAGAAGTCCTATAAATCGCCATTCTACATGATTATTTTGTTAGCCTCTTAATTGAGCAAGTTACCCTACAAAGTTAACTAGTAAAGTCATTATCTGGTCAAAATTATAGACCAGACAAACATAACAATAAGATACTGATAAGTGAAGTAATTTAATCTATTGAAGAGCTGTTAGTTAACGCAGAACTGCAAAACAACTAGAAATTTCGAAAGTAAAGTATCTTAAACTCTTCAGTGTTATTAGTTATTAAGCAATTTAGCTAAATTTCGGTGAAAAAATGCACATATCTCTATAGAAGTTTTTTTATATTGAAATATAAGAAAATTCTCTGTATTCAAATTTCTCTTTATTTATATCACCAGAGGCCTGTTTCATAATCAACTTGTAAATTGTAGTTTTTAACCTGTAAAATTTTCGTTTTATATTATTCAACAATATTATTCTATAAGTTACAACTTATAGAATAAAGTAAAGTAATAAAGTAAAGTAAAATCCAAAATATTAGTATTCCAAATTTGCACGTCATGCATACGTCGAATACTAATATTTTGGATTTTACAAGTTATAACTTATAGAATTGTTTTGTTGAATTATGAAACGAAATTCTACAAATTCCAAAACTGCAAGTTACAAGTTGATTATGAAACAGGCCCCTGATTATAGTTAACATATATAATAGTCACCATCCATTTTCCTCATGAAAACCCTTTAATGATTCAATCAATAGTTAATATTTGTACTTTGTACATATTTTTATACGAATCTACAGAACGAAGTTACTGTTTCGTACTTGTCGGTGGTTTGTGAATATGTGAAAACTGTAAAATTTATAAATACTATTTACTTATAAAGTGTTATCACTAAGCATAATTTCTGTAAGTTTTAAATAGGGCTCTATTCAAGATGGTTTTGAGTGAAAGCATAAAGTTAAAAAATATATATTCGATTTTTCTCTTTTTCATACCGACCTTGTTTACCAACACATAAAAAAAGTTAAGATTTCTAATTCTATATCAACGAATATTTTAGTTGGCAGAGAAAAGCGATAACTTGTTTACATTGAACTTAGTGTGTCAAAGTATGAATAGCAGAAAAACTAAATTATTTTTCATAGACAAATAATATAAGCTCACATTTAAAAGGGAATCATTACCTTATTCAGGTCAAAATATGAAGTGTATAGAAAGCCTTAATAAATGTTTTACTAATGCGTCATGCATTCGGGATATGCATGGTAAATAAACAAATTTTATTACTTCCTCAACCAAATGTTTACTATGATGATATATAAATAAACCTTCGAATTTTAAAATACCAAAAACATTACATAACAATATGGCGTTTCCAAAGACATGGGCAACTGAAAAACTACCTATGACAAGAAATTAATGAAAATCATTTTTAGTTTCACCTTTCACATTGAGACAAAATTGTCACATTATAGTAACAGAATCGATCAAAACAATCTTACTTGATTTAATTTTAATTATTCTTACTTCTTTATATTTCGGGATTGGACAACCCTAGTGTTGCAATCTGACAACTGACAGCTCTATCGTAAAGTTTGACATTTTTGAAGTTATACGTACTCCGAACGTTTTGACATACGAGCGCTATGTGTTGTTTACAGTAACTTAAAGGATTCATCTCGGCCAAAAAATGGAATTAAATCGTGAACATTTTCGTGCGATTATTTTTTACAACTTTCGACGTGGATTAAGTCAGCAAGAGTGCATGGATGAACTTAATTTAATTTTTGGCGATGAAATTCCATCAAGGACCACTGTTTATCGATGGTATGGTGAATTCAATCGAGGTCGTAGTTCACTCCAAGACGAATTTTGTGAAGGTCGTCCAAAAACTGTTATTGTTCCGGAAACCATTGATGCTGTGTGCGAACTGATATTGCAAGATCGTCATGTGACCTATCGTGAGATTGAGTCAACCTTACACATTAGTGAGACCAGCATACATTCAATATTGCATAAACATTTGAATGTCGAAAAAATTTGTTCGTCTTGGATCCCACACAATTTGTCAATAGGTCAAAAAAAGGCTCGTGTCGATTGGTCGAATGAAAAGGTCAAAAAATACGATCGCGGTGCTTCAAAACACGTTTATGACATAGTGACAGGTGATGAATCGTGGATTTACGCGTATGAGCCCGAAAGTAAACAACAGTCGACTGTATGAGTGTTTCAAAATGAGCCGAATCCAACAAAAGTTGTTCGCGCACGAAGCACTTCCGAGCAAATGATCGCCTGTTTTACGGAAAAACTGGACATGTCGCAACCGTACCACTAGAACAACGCAGAACAGTCAATTCTGAGTGGTACACAACCATTTGTTTGCCAGTTGTCTTCCAAGAAATGAGTAAAACCAACCGCCGAAGACGGATCACTCTTCACCACGACAATGGGAGCTCTCACACATCGGCTCAAACAACTGCATTTTTGACCACTCAAAACATCGATTTGATGAGTCATCCGCCGTATAGTCCTGACTTGTCACCAAATGACTTCTTTTTATTCCCGTACGTAAAAAACAAACTGAGAGGTCAACGTTTTTCGACACCTGAAGAAGCGGTTGCTGCGTTTAGAATGCATGTTTTGGAGATACCTCAATCAGAGTGGAAAAAGTGCTTCGACAATTGGTTCAAAACGCATGCAAAAGTGTATAGATCTTCATGGGGAATATTTTGAAAAACAATAAAGCGATTTTCGATGATTAATATTTGTTTTTGTTCTCTAATCCCTAAATATAAAAGGCAGCCCTCGTAGATGAGTATGGTAATGAAATCCAAAAACTTAAATTGCATTTGTTTCGACATGTCGTTCCGACCGACACCACACTACCTTGATCTTTAAATATCCATATGATTTATTTTTTTCTGTGTAAAAACATGAACGAGGTAATATAATAAGAGTGAGTCTCGTTGTTTATAGAAAATTAATTACTTGCAATGAAAAAACACTTATAACATCCGATTAGTATGCAATACCTACACACAATTTGCTTTTCTTTCTAATAAACATTCCAATTCTGTTTGAGATATTTTAAATTAGAGACTTGACATTTGACACTTGACATACGTCACAACAGTACAAAATGGGCAAGTTTATAGATGGTAGCGCCAAGACAAGGAATGACAAATTCCGCAAAAGACATTCAAGTTAATAGATGATAGAGAGAAGGATGACAAACGTATAAGGGGATTAAACTAAGATAGTGTCCGAGCTGAAGGTATTAAATAAAAAATTCCAAAAGTGATAAGAATGTCGCTCGTGTAGAAAGAGGGTATGACATGAATTGCTAAATATAAAATAATTTTAATGTTAAGCCATCGGTTTTGTCTTTTTGTTAGCGAAGGTAAATTAAATATATTTTTCTTAAATATCTATGAGATATTATGCCTACTTAAATAATGTTCCCCTAATTTAAAATGTTATGATTAAAGTGACCTTGTTATGTATTGCCAGAATATTAACTGGGTGACGGATGTTTGAAGTATAATTAAAATTTTATATTTTTATAAAAATAAACTTACACGTCATATGTTCCTTTGCAATTATATTTAAATTAAGGATAAAATTACATATTAGGATTAATACTTGAGTCGTAACAAAATAGTGACAATTAATTTAATTAGAAATGGGAATTATAGGCCCATCGCTCAGTCTCAAATGACTGCCGCTGTTTTTTACTTGTTTCATTCTTTTCGCAACGAGCACCAAAATCTTAATGTTTCAAGATAATGTTACAAGGAGCGATTTATTAATTACTTAAGGCTAATTTTGACCAATCCCCTATTTCCCCTATTTCCTACGATTTAATTTTGTTTTAGAAAGGGCCAATTCCACTAAAACTTATAATTCGACGTAAATTAGAGACTTTTATTTTTATAAAGATAATTTACGATTATATCAGTATCAGATAATTATATACTTGTTGGAAATTTTGTATTATAATTAAAAGTTTTTAAATGATCGTAAAGTGAGAATTCAAATCAGTTAAACAAAATACAAAATAATAATACTTTGAGCAAAACGAGGAATGGCTAGAATGAAAATATGTATCAATAGAATTGCAGTACATTTAAATAGATCTGACAGTTGTGTTTCTCAACGGTCAGTCTGGTCTTAGAAAGAAGCCAAGGCCAACAAACACATTACTTTCAGTTGCAAGACCAAGACTAAGTGAACATGTTGAATATCAAGACTAAGGCAGGGTATCCAAGTCCCAGACAAAATAAAGAATACTCTAACCTAACTACTATAACTAATAACTATATGCCATTCTTTAATATAGAAAAGTATGTAAACGCGAGTTAGTTCCAAGATAAATTTTATAAAATGATAAAAGATTTAAAAAATTATAGTACCTATTTAGGATTATTTAAAATTATTTTTTTAATCAGCTTCAACAGCACCTAAGCCATGTACCTCAGAAGACTAAAATATGTATTTCTGGCGGTGAGGTAATTAGGTTCTTGATGAAAAAACGAAGAAATATTAGCAATACAGTAAGTAAGAAATACCAAGTAAATACAAACACATTTAAAATTAATTAATGCTTAAGATAAATTATTTGTTTAAGAGAGATGGTAATCGATGCTCCACGATGGAGCCCTATGACACAAACAAAACAAGTATGAAATGTGTCTTCTAAACGTTGTTTGTGGCATATTCTTGATTACTTTTATGTTTTTTTGAGGAATAACACCACAATAGAAATAAAACTACGTAGGTATATTGCAGGAATACCAAACGTTTCAAAGTCTATTCTGACTTCGTTGTCAATGGCTTTATATTTATTGATGTGATTGCAAAATGAAAATTTGATTTATGACATTTAAAATTGACATTAGAAAATTTGTTGTTTTTAGATATACAGGTAGCACAAAAAATTCTAAAGATCATGAATTATAGTTAACCAGCTTTCAAATTAGAAGAATTTGAAAGAGTTGTCTTTAGAATTTATAAGTGGCGTTCCTAGGTACGACTTTGTTATAAGATAGCGCATTCGCCAAAAAAAACGATCAAAGAATTATATTGTTTCAGTGATCCCATTAGCGTCATAAGGGAAAACCTAGGAAAAACCTTATGAACTATCCCGATATTGGGTTGTTCAAAAGGAGGTTACCATTAATAATTTCTTCCTTAATTGTCGGTAACCAGATACAATTAAATTCTACAGAAGTAGAAGCGATACAATCGTCTTCATTCAAAAGAATTAAGGCAGTTTTTCGTTTTGTGTTATGTTGTTCTTTGTGAAGTATAGTTGAATTGTCAAATTGTATTTTATGGCCTAGGTCCCAAGCATGTTCACAAATTTTTGATTTTTCAAATTGTCGTTTCGTTATGTAATTCTTGTGTTCATTTATTCGTACGTTTAATGGTATCGATGTTCCTCCAATATAAAATTTATTGCATTCGCAAGGAATCTTATATATGCAGTTTTTTGAGTTCTGGGTTTTGTTTGTTGGTTTTGTTTTCGATATTAAAGATTTAAGTGTATTTCTTGTTTGGAATGTTGTTTTAACATTAAATCTGTTGCCCACTCTTTTCAATCTTTCTGACAGACCCTGTATATATGGCATAGTTGTAACTGTAATGTTGTTGTCTTGAGTAGTAGTAGTGTTAAGAAAAGTTCTGGGTTGATTCGAAAGGTTTGTTTTCTGTTCAAGTCTGTTTAATTCTTTGTTGATAAATTTTGTGGGGTAATTGTTTCCAGTGAGAACATTCTTTATAATTATTTTTTCTATGTTGAATTTATTATCATCAGAACAGTTGGTCTTTGCTCTATCATATAATGACTTAATGACACCTTTCTTTATTGGTATTCCTGCAATATACGTAGTTTTATTTCTATTGTGGTGTTATTCCCCAAAAAACATAAAAGCAAGTATGAAATGGTTTGAAAAAAACAACACACTAAACTTCTCTTTTGTTGAAATTGCACAATCGATCCTCATTAGAAAGTCCGGAAAGTTATTTAATATTATTATATACAATTAGGAATGAAAAAATCTATAAATAATTTATTACAAACAATATATTTCTTACATGGTACTATCAAACCGTATCTACAAATTCCATTATTCCAACAATACCGATATTTTATTTAACAACTTAATTAACTGGGAAAAGAAACATTTTTTTTAGTATGCACCGGCGAAGTAAATGACTTACTGTTTACGTAACGTGATAGGTTTACGTGGATCATCGAATACCGATATAATTCTGATTGATTGTTTATCCGTGCATAATTTCACGATTGAGGGAACACACAGTATTTACATGATAGCCATGATGAATAGAAAATACATCAAACCTTCATTAATTGACGACCAAACCGTAATCCGAATTTTTAAAAGTTCATCTAAGCAGTTTGTGTAACTGGCATCTAAAGGAACTCATTAGATAATAGAAAAACAGAAGGACGGTCAGATGTCCTTCAATAGTAAAACTTTCTACTAAATTACTCCAGGAAAGAAAGGTATGGCGAAATCACAATTCAGAAATTGTAACAAATATGAAAAAAAAAAACCGAAAATTTGCTTATCTTAGACTAATGGAGAAGCTGGTAAAATGCTGAAACAAATCAGAAATAGAAGGCAGAGGTTAGTTGTAATAGAAAATCCTCGAAGAAATACACAATTACAAAAAAATAGATGGAAGATAAATTACATACCTGAAAGCAGATTTAGGGGAAACAATAAAGTAATTTTATGTAATTTAAAATAAATCTGTGAAAATTGTACACTATACACAAAACCCAAATCTCTAGTAAACCATATAAAGGCATAAGAATGGCAGAGGCATCGTAGATAAAATCTTGAAAGAGATGGAACATGAACAAATTTTAGCAAGAAATACAAATCCGAATATTGACAAACAATATTCTAGAATAGAAATTTAGAATTACATCTTAATATTAAAAGCTGCTAATTGTATACGGTGCTGATATTGAAGCATCATACAAAACTTACAAAATAGATCAGTACAATTACAGTTGTTGGAATTTAAAGTAAACTGAAACAAAAATGATAATTGAACAACACAATGGCAACTTGATAAAGTTAGTATAGACAAGCTGAAAACCAAAGCAATTGTATCATAGATTATATTTTTTTGATAACTCTTTATACAGGAAAGCTAAGGACATTGCAATTGGTAAGATTTGGCCATATTTTTTTAAGTGTAACCAAAATGACTCCAAGAAATTAGATAATTTGGTCTAGTGATAGTGGGGCTCTGTACCACCTTTGAGATTTGATACAATGTAGGGGAACCAACGTATATTTTTTCTAATACATATTCCAGTTTCAGAGAGGTAGGAAATGAGTGCAATCTCTTATATTTACGTTAATATCTTTTAAATTAAGAGTCTGAAAGTTATAAAAAATATACACTTTTATTTCTTACCCAGAGCCTTATCTTATCTGATACATGATTCGCTGGATTTTTATACAAATATTTATTTAATTATCTCATTTGGTCGCAAAATTACAATTAGGATTTTCGCTTTATTTTACCAATAAACGTTCAGTGAAGCCCTGTATAATCTTTTGTCTGAATTTTAGACTCAGTAGTTTGGAAGATAAACGGGAGAATGGGTAAAATAGTAGGTAACTTCTTAAATCTTTTTATTTTTATGATGATTTCATTCATGTGATATATTACGTGAACTTTAATAACGAAATTATATTTTCCATTTAAGTTTTTAAATTAGAATTTGAGTTTTTCTTTTCATAAAGGGTAGAATTTTGAATATTTAATTAATAAATTTTTAACACTTTATTTTAAAGACATGAAAAAATATACTTGTATGAGGAATACACTTGATATATTACATGATGCGTTTGAAAAAAAAAGAGTTTTTTACTTTTAATTTTATTCTGTAATGTGTTTTCTCCTTATTTCTCCTGTGTTTTTTTTTCAAAATTTTATGTCGTGTTGTTCCTATATAAAGTGGAAAATATGTTTTATAATTTGTTAATATCATTTAAAGATATGAAAAAAAATATTTGTATTCCTCATAATGATATATCCCAAGACGCGTTTAAAAAAAAGTTTAATTTTTTATTTTCCGTTTAATTCCATAATTTGCCCCCAAATTAATATTAGGGGTTTCTGCTTATTTTTCCTGTAAACTTTCGGCAATATTCTATACATCCGTATTTTTTTCAAAATTTCAGGCACCAAACTACACACTTCGAGAAGATTCGGAGAGAATTGCTGTGATGTGATCAGTTTTCAATTGTCAATAAGCAATGCTTTGAATTTTAAGACTTTTTTGAATACTTCTCATGGATGAAAATTGGTCGATTGATTCTTAGTTTAAATTTAAATCATTTCTGTTAAAACCTGTGTGAAATAATAGAAATGGAAAATCACCTTAGTTTGCCACTGAAATTGTACGTGGCGTTAAGTGATAAGAAATGACTAAAATGTCCTGTATTGAGAAAATGTCCTTAATGAGACACCTAGTATATGTGCAATTTCTTTTAAGAAATGTAGCAACATTAAATTTAAGCATAAAGACTTTAGTTTCTTTTATTATAGTCTATGATAAATCGCAACATCATTATTGCAACGAAAAAGTAATGAAATAGTTTGAGGATCGGCTGCCTAATCCGAAATTTGGTTTTGTGATACAGATTGCAATGCTCGCAACTTTTTGTGAATACGTACCAATTTCTCGTTACTTCATCTCTCCATAGTTGAAATGACGAATAAAAATATTTACTATTTCAAATGCTAAGTTAAAACGGTTTCATGTATACCAGATGTAAAATCATTCATTATACGAGGACTCATGGCGGTACAGTTTAATTCAGTCAAATGCACGCAGAACAAAACGTGTCGTTAACAAAAGAGCTCGCGCTCAAATTGGAATTTATTCATCAGAATGAAGCCTTGACGATGCCATAGCGGAAACCCGGTAATATAACCAAAAGGAAACGGATATTTCGTTCACGAACTTCAGGCTACCCCGATTATTATCGTTCAATATCGTGGAATAAAAACACCGTTCATATTCGTTTTGATACCAACAAACAACTGCAACCCGTAAATTAAAATTAAATGAGTTCTCACTTAACTGATATATATTTTCAGAATCAAAAAAAAACTTAACACTAACAATTGGTTTTTACTATTTACGCCAATAATATTGTCTTTACTTTAAACCAATTTTACCATACACAGAATCTAGGTATATTGCAAATAAAATTTGAATAGGGGGAAGACCTCAGAAAACGTAATCCTCTCTGAAATGAAGCCTAAGAAAAGGAATAAAATCCTAACAGCATCCAAATTTTTTAATTAATGACAAGCATGAAAAATTCCGTGTATTAAATCGCTAGTGTTAAAAATACAAAATAAATAAATAAAATTAGATTTCTTCTTACCAACCTGCCCTGAAGAACTGTGATAAAATAAATGCCTAAACTCAGGGGCTTCAGTTGTTCTGCTTCATTTCTTTCGTTCATTTCTCTAGTTCTACAATGCAATCTCTGCATAGATAATCCTATTTATCTTCACTCCTTCAAATGTTTATATTTAGTTAACTTGTTGCGTTGTTGGACATCGCGCTAAAGGATATGTGCATTGTCGCTTTGAAACAAAACGTTCTTTTCGCTAATCGCACCAGTTGTTACGTGATTTAATTACTCAAATACTACAAATCATTCGCCTAATACTCGCAATTGTTTTTCCTGACGTCCACACCTTGCCTGCGACAGTAACGGGCTTTGCTACCTTTAATGCTGATTATCCCCGCGTAGTTCCCTGTTTTTACTTTTTCATCGCCCCAAATATGAGGTAATTTCGCCAAGTACTTAACTGGAATATCTCGGCACCCATCTAGCACACACTTGTCCAAATTTTCAGTCGGTACGCGATGTCCAGCCCGTTTTTAAGTGCTTACCATGCTGAAAGGGCCTAACCTTAAGCTTAGGCACTTTCAGTCAATGGTAATGCAGTAACATTTTGTGGATTTTCGTCACAATTTCCGGCGTGGTCACCTCACTTGGTCCGCCACTGCAATGTGCGTAATGGCAGCTCATGTGGCCTCGTTTAAACTAAGCCATCCAACTTTATAATGTAAACAACAAGAAAGAAGCTTCGCCTTATATTGGTTGGTCAATGGCCACTCAAAATCTCACATAACCGCGAAGAAAATTTCTTCGTGTTTCCAAATTCACTAGCAGCGTTCTATTGATGACTGTTGAACTAATACTAAAAAACGAAGCGGGGTTAAGCTTTTACTGATCTGCCGAGTAGGTTTTCCTATCACAACAAACGAGTCCTCAGGGAATTTTCCACAAATTCCTATACTTTGAATAAAATTGTTAGCTTTTCAATTCTTTACAAATCAGTATGCGGAGAAAAACTCCAAAGCTATGACAAAAACAATAATTTACCACCTAAATCATACTATGAACACTGCCATATTTTTGTGTTTTCTTAACCAGTTTCCATTGTTGCTTTTTGATATTGCATATTCCTTTATTAACTCTATTGTTTATTATTTTATATTTTCTATTCACTTTCTATTATTCTCTATTTGTTCTCTTGTTCCAACGATATTTTTTGTATTCTTGAGTTCATTTTAATTTACTTTTTTGGTACTGTTTGGTGCATCAATACTTTCTAAATGATTGCTTCAATTTGACAGTTTGGAGTTATTAAGAGTTCGTTTCATTAGTGGCCTATTTGGATCTTTCGTTTTGATGCTGTACTTATATTCATATACTTTTTTATAGATTTTCTATATAAGATGATTACCATAATTATATACTTAAATCACATCATATCTAGGGCTTGCAGGGAAACAACCACTGAGTGGTTAAGCCGTTCCATATCATTATTGTTATCTTATAATTCTTCGATATCTCGAAAAATTGTTCGGGTTAACTGAAAAGAGATATTTTTCTTTGCCAAGAAAGACAACAAACATGTTTTTTGAGCAAAAGAACATGACACATCTAAAATGTTCTTTATCTTTCTCGATTGTTCTGGGTTGACGGCTTATTCTGTGTACCTACATTTCTAGTTTATGTACAAAATGTTATCAATACTTATTTCGGCTATTGTCTCATATTTACTTGCTGCTATACCCATTCCTAAAATTTCTCACAATTATCTTCAATATATAATTTTCAGTTGTGAGAATAACTATTTATAATAATTCATCCTTTTAAATCTTTAGTGCATGCCATATAGTAATATACGTTTTAGAATACTCACTATGCACCATTAAATACAAATTAAAAACTTTCAGTTTTCTATACTAATGATGTCATTAATCTGTTATTACAATTGTACTTTGATTGTAACTGAAATTCGTGATTTACTAAACTACTGTTTATATTTGAAACATATGTGCTTTGTGAGTTGAATTTACAATTGGCGCCATTGCGAAAAAAAACCTCTATTTGCTTTACATAGCACCATTAACCTACATACTTCAATTCGATGAATTTTAAACTGATAAAGAAATAACAATTTGTCATAACAGTATTTGCATTGTTCTATATTTGTAATGTTTAATACAGCTTCAGGGCTAGTAAACCAATTCAAATTCCATTAAGTCAATAAAAAACAGAAATCTTTATAAGGAGCTTTGGCGAAGGACAATACAATGTGTAGAAAGTTGCCACCTTGGTGAAATACCACAAATAAATATCTACGTAGGGTGGCACGACGTTTTGTCACACCTGGTACTTACATTGAACTGTCATTTTGGAATGGCGAAATGTACGTTTTCATACTTTGCCAAATAAAAAATTCATCGTAGCACAACCTGCAATACATTTTTTGACAATAATGGTGGACTTTTCGTGGTGTGTTATTTATTCACTCAGCTAGTATTTCTGAATGTTCATTACAGTCTGAGGATAATTCACCATTTCACAATATAGTTTTAAAACTTCATAGGTGGTCTAGCCATAAGTCTGGAGGTTGAGATGATAGTTCATGTGAACTTAGTACTTACATCCATTGATGACGTCATAAAATTGTTATATATTAGGCTCACTGTTCTCGATTTTCACATATCAGTTGCTAAATTTTATTATCAGTTGCGATTGATACTTAAAGTGGAATCTGCATCGTTGATTCCAATGAATAAAAATATATCACAATATCATGGAAATGAGAAAAAAATCGGAAAAATCGGCTAACGTTTAACTAAATCCATGTATCTGTGGCATAATATGTAGCTCAAGAAGGGGGTGCAAGGTGAAGATATCATAGAAATCATTTCGTATATATTTTATAGTTGCTAATGAAAGCTGCTGTTTTCGAATTAGGAGCTTTCGGTTTTTAGTAGGTGCGCCCGAAAAAATACAGCTTTAAGCTTCGTTTCAATACTGTTGTCCACGCGAACGATCTCCAAAGTTCAAAATAAAAAATATAAAGAAAAGTAATTCCCAATAATGATTGCTAAATTTAAAGTTTTTTTAGGCTCTAAAAGTTGAAGTTTATTTAATTTAGACTTGCTTTTTCTTTTATTAATATTAATAATTGTTTTTTCATCTATAAATTTAATTATTTTTATATATTTTTTTTGAAGTTAGACTTATTCCTTTATTATTCTTAATTGTAGGTTGGGGGTAAAGAATGTTGGACAAATCAAACGTGTTTCTATAGTTGTATGCAATTTTGTGACCAATTCTTGATCTGTTCTAATATATGAACAGGTCAAATGGGTTGATTTTTCCAGATTTGGACCGAGTCATTATATATTATATATTTACAAACGTGATTGTTGAATGCATTTAATTCACTTTTTTCTACTTCGACGAAGTGAATATGAACTTCGGCAATTTTCGAATAAGTATTTTTTAAAAGTATCTTTGAACAAAAAGGATATATTTTTTTAAGATTAAGTTGGAAATAATTATTGAGATGTACAGAATCAACATGTAGTACCTATGCAATATAAGAAAGAGAGAAAATCAATTATGAACAGTGTGATTCAATAAGACATGTAAATTCATCAATTTAACATTTTAGTATACTGGAGGGCAAGCAAACGAACGGCGTGAATTTCATAAAAACTTGCACGTTGTAGATAATGAGTAATTGTGAATAAAAGTATATGAATAATTCTGTGTGAGATTTTATATAATCTGGTAAGTTGTTTATTGTTTTTTTTTATTTTCACGAGTATTTTTTGATTTGCAGTCTGTGTGCTACATTATTTCTGATATTAACATTAAACCCAGAAACAAATTCAGACTCTCCCTCAGCTAAATCAAATGGGGTTCGATTAGTCTCGCTAAAAAAGTAATTAATAAAATAAATCTAATGGGGAGTTAAAATATATATTTTTTGAAACGAATGGATAATAATTATTAGGGTTGTGGAGCTTTTGAAGTTACCGACCTTTGATGGATAGAATAGATCGAACAGTTGCTAATAATTACAAGGTTTCAAAAATTTTTGTAAATCGAGTATTGGCATAGCCAACTGTCGAGATGGCCGATTCTCGGGAAAAAATTCAAACCGCGCGAAATATTCGCAACTGGTTTCAAAGAACAAACATATTAATAGCCTACGAAAGCAAAAGGGTACAAACTGGTCAACAATATTCATCATAAAAAAAAAACACCGTTTGAACAACGGCACGAAATCAACATTGGTGATCGTCCGTAAGGAGGAGGGACATGTATAACCGCACCTTTAGAAGCAAGTGGACCCCGAAGCTGCCATCTTTTTGGAGGGAGTTTCTGTTCTGTTATTTATATGGAAATTTCTAGAAGTTTTGCATAAGAAACTAGTGGCAAATGAAATGAAAAATAACTACAGATAAATAGATCTGCATCCATCAAAAGGAGTTTGCTGAAGATCCAAAGTTACAAGAATCTCATTAGAAAAATTATTTATTTAATAGAATTCACAACATCGTTGGTTTCTTCAAAATGTTACCGACTCCAAATGATTTGCCCTAGACTTACTTGAGAAGCACTTATTGAAATCAATTTGACCCAATACTTAATTTTGTTCACAGATCAAATTCTGCAGTCAATAAAACTTGTCTATGTTGCCTTGAAGCAACATGATTCACAGTGGCTACAATAATTAAATATATTTTAACAAATTATTTTTGAGGAGGTCCTTGATTATGGTGTCCGGAGTGTCCGGTCATTGCGAATTTGTATCCTTACTATTTTTCTGTAACAAATACTTACTGAAAATAAGTGAAGAGAGACAGCTCCAGCGTACAAATAGAATAGTGTCAGAAAACATAGAGGTTGTCCGTCAAACAGAGAATCAAGTTGACACATTTAACATACTAGGAGGGCTGCCTTTTATATTTCGGGATTAGAGAACAAAAACAAATATTAATCATCGAAAATCGCTTTATTGTTTTTCAAATATCTCCATGAAGATCTATACACTTTTGCATGCGTTTGAACCAATTGTCGAAGCACTTTTTCCACTCTGATTGAGGTATCTCTAAAACATGCATTCTGAACGCAGCAACCGCTTTTCAGGTGTCGAAAAACGTTGACCTCTCAGTTTGTTTTCTACATACGGGAATAAAAAGAAGTCAATTGGTGACAAGTCAGGACTATACCGCGGATGACTGATCAAATCGATGTTTTGAGTGGTGAAAAATGCAGTTGTTTGAGCCGATGTGTGAGAGCTCCCATTGTCGTGGTGAAGAGTGATCCGTCTTCGGGGGTTGGTTTTTCTCATTTCTTGGGAGACAACTGGCAAACAAATGGTTGTGTACCACTCAGAATTGACTGTTCTGCGTTGTTCTAGTGGTACGGTTGCGACATGTCCAGTTTTTCCGAGAAAACAGGCGATCATTTGCTTGGAAGTGCTTCGTGCGCGAACAACTTTTGTTGGATTCGGCTCATCTTGAAACACCCATACAGTCGACTGCTGTTTACTTTCGGGCTCATACGCGTAAATCCACGATTCATCACCTGTTACTATGTCATAAACGTGTTTTGAAGCACCGCGATCGTATTTTTTGAGCTTTTCTTTCGACCAATCGACACGAGCCTTTTTTTGAACGATTGACAAATTGTGTGGGATCCAACGCGAACAAATTTTTTTGACACACAAATGTTTATGCAATATTGAATGTATGCTGGTCCCACTAATGTGTAAGGTTGACTCAATCTCACGATAGGTCACATGACGATCTTGCAATATCAGTTCGCGCACAGCATCAATGGTTTCCAGAACAACAACTGTTGTTGGACGACCTTCACGAAATTCGTCTTGGAGTGAACTACGACCTCGATTGAATTGACCATACCATCAATAAACAGTGGTCCTTGATGGAGTTTCATCGCCAAAGATTAAATTAAGTTTTTCCATGCACTCTTGCTGACTTAATCCACGTCGAAAGTTGTAAAAAATAATGGCACGAAAATCCTTTAAGTTACTGTAAACAACACATAGCGCTCGTATGTCAAAACGTTCTGAGTACGTATAACCTCAAAAATGTCAAACTTTACGATAGAGCTGTCAGTTGTCAGATTGCAACACTAGGGTTGTCCAATCCCGAAATATAAAAGGCAGCCCTCGTATCTAAAGGCATGACAATTAAAGAGATTTTCAAGAAGCACAATGACGATATGCCTTTTTCTACACCTGTATATTTTAAAAAGCTGCTACCTCTCCGTCAGTTTCATTCCCAGAATTAAAATTTACTCAACGTAGTAGTAGTAGTAGTAGGTGTAGTACAAAACTCAATTCAGATAATTGGATTAAATTGGAAAACTTGAGCCTGCTGGAATAAGAAGTAAATACCTTATGGCACTTTCTCAAACCCATTTCATTCACTAGTCTGGAAGCTGAATGATTTAGGCAGCTGTTTATGTTGGAACAAATTAAAATAAACAATCTGATTGACAGTACAGTTTGTATGCCATGTTTCCCAAGGAAACATTTAAATAAAATATTTTTTCCCCACTATTCCCATTTGTAATGTTTATTAACAAAATTGGGGGGAACTGCAGTTTCCCCTTGTTTAAGTGAAGAAGACGGAAGTGCATTTAAGAGAGAGACATTCGCTGCTGAAGATGCTCTTCGTAATGGAAGTCTTGTTTTAAAAATTCTTGATTAAGTAATTGATATTGTTTTAATACGCAGACGATTAAAAATGTCGAAGGTGGAAGAAATGGTAAGCATTTAAATAACAAATTACATCAGTTTTTGCCCCAATCTGGGGTAATATAAACAATAAGTTGTACTCCAGCACCACCTAGCGAACCATTTTATTGCCCCGAATGATAAAATTAAGAACTAAAAGATTCAAAATGACCATTGGTAAAGAAATGTGAAGAGAAACTACATATACAAATATAAATACTATGATAATCTGGTTGATCCGTTAAAAATTATGATGATGAAGATTATGATCTCAAAATTACGTATGTGAGTTGCAGCAAAGACTAAAAGTATCCAATACTATGTGGACTATTGAGAAATTTTCTAAAACAAAACATCTACCAAAAAAACTTTGGCATCAACTGTTTATCAGGGATGTGTCAAATGAGAAAATATTGTTTATGACTGGTATTTAAACAGGGATACAATTCAAGCCATATGTCATACGAAAAAATTGTGTGCCACAAAGCTCGTTACATTTTTAAATAAATATAACGCATCACAAAGGAAATCCAGTTCGCTCTGATAAATCTTCAATGTGGGAGGTTATTGACCTCTTTTTCGGCAACCCCCATTCGATTCGCAATTTCGTCATGGAAAAGATTGCAGGGATGATGCCGGTGAGGCCGCACTTGCTCTTTATAGGCATTGTTGGATTACCCTACTGTTAGAGTGCTTTTAATGATTTATTTCGCGACAATGGCCAGTTGCGGATGGATATGTGCTCTCCCCCATATGTGTGGAATGGTGCACTGGGGAACGACGGTTGGCTGACGGTGGATCATCATAAATTCTCCACATTATGTATGTAGGTACCTCATGTCACTACTACATTTAGAACGAGTTGATGCTTCCAAAGTGCTTTGAGAGAAAACATACATCAGTGCTTAGGTAGGTAAATGAAATTCATCACGTATTTTGTAGATTATTAAATGTATATGACCTATACAGGAAAATTTTATTTGTAATGGTTGTACATATTACGCAAAGTGATTTTGTAATATGTTTTGTAAAGGCATGTGACTGCCCCTGATTACTTGAATATAGTTGAGACTAGTTGTGAAGTTAATGCAGCCAAATTAGAAATACACCGGTTCTGGCAGTAAGAAAAATACTGGAGACTAAATAAAATTAACAAAAATGTCCTGACCGGGAAGAACTTGTTTTGTGTAGTCCAGTTATAGCTAAAATTTTGTTGCCAAACCCTTCTCCATATAGAACGCTTCAGTTACATCTTTAGCATCTCTAACCATTATAAGGGTATCTACATTTCACTGAAATTTATGGACGATTTCTGACAAATCTGCTTATTAACAAAATCATTAACTTAAAGGCAAATTTCAACACTACAGCTGTTTTTAGAGTATCTATCATTAACTGTTTTGTTTATGAATATTAAATTATACATTTACGGGGGTTAACTTACCTGGACTAACGATTGTCATATATTTGAATAGAATACTGGTTAACTAGATTGTAGTTACCAATAAGTTCACGAACTTAGCTAAACACATTCCTCAAGTCAATGGAGAATTCAACCAAAGGGCTCCCTCCCGAGCAAAGTAAAAACAAAAAAAAACAGTAAACAGTAACCCATATCCTAACAAATCGGCCAGTGAAGTTCTATGAATAGTACACAGGAAACCAATTGCTTATACACCGAGTTTAGTTCAAAGTAATATCTTTTGACCCACTTTCCATGACGAAAATCCTAGATTCGGCACTACTTTTCGATTATAATGTATTTCAAACCAAAAAGTTGCCAATTTAATTATTTCATTTGTTTTAGGTGTACGGTATAGGAGACTGTAGAAAATGTAAGGTAAAACATGAAATTGTGCTTCCTGACATCAACAAAATGGACGTCTTTCACAAATATTATATCTCATTACTAACATAAATAGAATACTAGAGGTATCTGGCACATTAATTCATAAGAAATTACTAAAACACCGCTGAGCAGTAAATAAAAAGGTTGAAGACAGAAGTACAAATAGAAATTATCTTACTATTGTAAACATAATCAAACAGAAAGATATTTAAAAAAAAGTTGAAATAAGCAGAATATAGACTTTCGAGCTGCTAATCATATCAATATCACATAAATGAAGCCGGAGCTTGTTGTGTACCAAATTATGAAAGTCCTCCTTTACACTGACATCTGTAAATCGATTTTTTTAACTTTTGTTAATTAGGTTATCAATAAAGTTCCAATTTTCAGTTTTACTAGTACTACTTTACAGTTAACAAACATTTATCTACAGCAAGTATTTATTAAATACATGGCTCCCAATTAGGCTCTACCAACATACATAAGTCAACCATGGCCTACTACTCACCAGGCAAACAACTGCCATGGATGAATGGATGTCGATTAATTCAGCAGTATCAAATTTAACACGCAAATAGAAGCAAATAAAATAGGAATTACATTTTCTTAAGAATAATTAATCACCTATATAGCAGCCAGTGCGTTTTCAGAAACTCAGAAAATAATATATTATTTCTTAGATATTTCTAGTACAACTTGTACAAATATGTAGTACATTCAACTGTACACAGAAAGTTTGAAAGGCAAGAATAATTGGAGGTAATATAACGGTGAATCCACCTTAAATATGCCATTTGTTTTTTATTAAAAATTACTATAAAATGGAGAAAATATGTTTTGACAAAATATATTTGTATATTTGCTTTTATGGAAACTACTAGTTCCTTATTACGGATTTGGTATCGTAGAGAAGGTTTTCTTTTTGTTGGTTAATATTTTCGTTGTGAGTATAAAAAAGTGTTTAAACAGTATAAACGAAGCTTTAATACAAACTAATATTTAATTATTACAGGAAAAAAGTGAACTCCGAGAAATTCTAGACGAGTTCAAGAAAGAGGGAGTGAAAGAGGTTTTTCTCATATGCCAATCTACGGTGCACCTGCACTTGAACATGTCACGGTTAAGTAATGACATTTCTTACATACCAACCTTTCTATCCAATCAAACACATGTCACCAATGTCAAGTAATTAATCTATTATCTCTGAGAGCTAACCGTTTTTCTGTTACTTTGCAACTCTTAAAAAAACGAAAATGTTACTTCTAATTGCAGTCACATCGGTATACACTAGAAGAATTCTTATCGAGTTTGTTGACTGAAACACGTGTGTGATAATTTCAAATTACCATATATAAGGAATTCATATAATTTGATATACTTTTATAACCCCAATCAATAGGTACAAGACCTTAAAACAATGTTTAATAGGAATCTGATCGGTCATGGTAATGAATGATAAGTTATTGAATTTTCTTGTCTGAAACTGGAATACATAATTATCGAAGAAGATAAAAAATAAAGTTTAATTTTACAACAAATCATGAAGATAAATGACTTGTGCAATAATAAAGCTATGTGATCTGTGATTAGTTTAATGGTTCTTATTTATTTATAAAGGGAAATTTAAATTTCGAAATCTATGCTGACTTGTTAGTTAGGTCTATGGAGTCTCTTATAGTTCACAAAATAGAGAATCAGATTCATTTAAACCGAAATGAATCTTTAGGCAAGGATTTATTACATTTTCAGCAAAATGTATTATGTAATCCCGGTTAGGCATCTTAATGAATTGGAAAAGGTTCAATTAAAAGGTCACCTAAATCCCCGGACCTAACGCCACTCGATATTTTCTGTAGGGTCAACTGGAATTCCTTGTTTTCAAAACGCAATATAAATCAATAGAGGCACATCACTGATTGGCTGTAGTATTACAAAGTATTATATTTATTAGTAAATATCCGAAGTGTGCATATTGCATAGTTTGTAAAAATATATATGTCCTCTAACAATTTAATGTCTGCCAACTATATTTTGGAACATATCCTTTGGAAATATAGTCATCACCGCTAAATTGTTAGCCTATACAGTGTTGTTTCGAGTCACATTTATTGCTATTTATTTTTAATTATTTGTTATATTTTATTTTAAAAATAAATAATTTCGGCCAGTTGTGTTTTTGAAATGGAATTATAAACCTGTTAACATAAATAAATTTTAGATGATACTATATAATATAATAAACAGACCGATTAACGGAAAATAGTCGCTGAAAATGGACAGTGTACACAATTCAAAATCTCAATAAATATGATCCCTTAATATTTGTGCAAAAAAGATAAACTCATCACGTTTTAAAAAATCCCTCTTCTGGGATGAACATTTCTTCATAAAAAGACGGAAACTCTGTAAACTTCAGGATACCTACTTAATACTCATTTGAAAAGTACGTTTCGAAAAATAGGTGCATAATTAAAGAAAATTTGCTTGTAACTTCGTCAATTTTCTATTTATAGTAGAAGTGATCCCAATTACGATCCCTACTATGAACAAGAAAATCCCTAGTTTCGAAGTGCAACAAATAGTCCATCAGATTTATTATTGAGAAAACAAAAAAGAAAATTGAAAAACTAGTAGGAAAGATTACAAAATTGCTCCATGACTAATGTCAAATATGCATTGGTGAGAAACCAAGAAAGAACGAGAACAGCAATTTAATAGAGTTCAAATAGAATTAAAATTAAAACCGCCCGTGATTCTTATATGAAGATAAGAGGCGTAGACCTAGTAAAATTATTTGCCCATGAAAATAGTTAATTTGTTTGTCGAGAACGAAAACTTCCTCGACTGTTAAATATTTTGAAAATAAAGATAATAAACAGTTTAATCAGGGGCGTATTGTCCAAAGTAATTTCTACAATTTCAATTAAACCTTCCTTAGTACCCACCAAAAGCATCCTAGTATCCTACGAAATATTTTTCATATATAACACCTAACTAAGATCAATTTTATTAATAGTCGAGGTCTATGAAAGTTTCATATTTCACAGACATCACATGAATAAATCCATAATAATGAAACAAATGATCTTTCTTCTCTCAATAAAATAGTACTTTTAATTAATGAAAATTAAGAATTTTGGAATATTTGGTTTCCATTTCTTAACGAAACAATGGTACCAGTAAATAAAAATTAGCTAAACAGTTTAATTGAAAGCACATGAAAGTTTCTGATTCTAACTTTAATGCTACATTTTGTCCTTTGAACCTCTAGAAATAAGCACAAGTAGGTCTTGGGGGACTCTTAAGAATTTGAAACATGTCTTGTGTGATAAAATCTGAACAGAGAACATGAATATACAAATTGATTTCAATTATGGATGAAGAAGAATATGGTGTTGCAAATTAATTCAACTACTTTATTTGTTAATTTGTCTTCAACTTTTTGTCTACTGTTAAGCTACGTTTAAGGTCAAGTGCTTCTTGGGAAATAACAGCACAGTTTAAAGAAAATATATAGATCAGACCCCGTAGTCAATGGTTAAGAAACTACTGATTAAAAAGGCACAATTCTAAGATGTAAATTCAAATATGTGACAATGTTTATTATTTGATTTTTGACGTCAAAAATCAAATAATACACGAAACGTTTGGAATATACAGCAATTTGCTTTAAACTCTGGTGTTATTTCCCAAGAAGCACTTACGACATTGAAAAATATAAGTTTGTTATGAATTGATGTACCTACCTGACTCTTCAAATAATTCTATTTATAATAATGAGGAGACACAATATCTGTGAAATAGGTCCTCTTTGTTGATTGTTTATGCGTTATTCTCTCTGTTCAGAACATAGAGAAGACAAAATTATGGACAACAAAACAAAAAAAAGTATGTACACACAAATATTCAATTTCGATAGTAATATTTATTTTTTTCACAAATCTTAAGGTAATATATCAGCCACATCAGGTACAAAGAAATTGCTGGTAGAAGATAAACTCACAAGGAATTAAACAATATAAAACAGACAAAAGTTTGAGGTTGACAACAAATTTGGTCGACAACTCGTAATAACATACGGGTAGTTCAATGACACTATTCAAAGAACATTTTAGTAGGTACCGTATGTTCTCAGAAAGTACAAATATGTTCTATACAACATTATAAAAGTTTGACATGCATGTCCTTACATTAAAAAATATATTAATATGTCAACAGCAGATTATTGTATAGTTAACATTTTCAAGTTTAAATATGTAATGTTATTCCTGCTATAGTCTAATTTAATATAGTGATTTCAATTCCTGTTATGTAGTGGGTTCTTTAGCTCACTAACAGTTTTTGCCCCTAGTAAATTGAATTTTGAACTTATGTGTAGTTCAATCAACAAGGTGGTTGCAAAGATGAGCATAATATGGTTTTAAGTAGTGATTTTGATATGTTCAACAATATATATATATATATATATATATATATATATATATATATATATATATATATAAAGGATTAATTATTGTACATTTTATTGAAGTAATTACTCAGTTCAAGCCCGTAGCTAGCGGGGGGGGGGGGTCTGGGGGTTTAAACCCCCTCTGAAATTTTGGAATTTTTAGTTTCAAGATTCAATTTTAACCAATTAATCATGTAAATTTTATATTTATGCAATTTTATATAACCTGGAAATACATGAACAAAAATATACATTTTGCATATCTAATCAGCCCATCACCAATGAAAAAAAAAAAAATATATCCACCCCCCCCTGAAAAAAAACCTGGCTACGGCCTTGACTCAGTTTTGTATAATCATTAAATAAAATAAAAAATTTGAGTCTATTATAATACTAACTTTACTATATGATTACCCAAATACTATTTGGATTGGCGTTCTTCTTATGGAAATAAAGTAGTCATTTTCTTCCTGGGACCTATCCAGGAAGAAAATGACTACTTTATATAGAATAGCACGTGAGCTGTATTTGAATCGAAAATATCTATATAAAATTAGCATTTAGTTTGGTGCTGGTATCAAAACCTTGCAATTACTTTTCTGACAACAATGAGTCACTGTTTAAATAACAACGGATGAAATTTCATACAAACTAAATAAACTACTTAGTACAAAGGATAGTATGTAAAAAAACAAAACGAAAACTCTTCACATATTTGTTCAACTTTTTGAATGCAAGAATAGATATACATGCAATGCTGAAGGAAGAAAATAAAAGGGCATTGTAGAGTGCTAGTATTCTCAAGGTCAACTGAAATTTTCACAATTTTTTTTTAACGTCATCTGATCCTTTGTAACATTAACTTGCTTACTTTGAATTTGTTAGAATAAGGTAAAATTTCACAAATCTAGTTCCGTTGATAGTCTGCGAAAACTACCCTCAGGTAGCAACTTTTCGAGCTATCAAAATATTACCGTGAAACAGAAGTCTACAAACTATTACAAGCTTGAAAAAGTTGGACTAGATTATTTTTAATTCAGAATGTAGTTTTAAAAACTTGCACTACCCTTCAACTCAGTAGGGCAGATATTTAGAGGCCATATGTTGCCAAATTTCCTTCGCATTTCCCAGTATCGATTAGTATTTCCACTTGCGCTCGTCTACGTTCGAGGCCTTATTGCAATTTACATTTCTGGTGAGATCGCAGACTTTTCGAAAGTCTCCAACGAACGATAATAAATTTTGAAATTTACCTTGTTTCCATAGTTTGAATTGGATAGATGGAATGCTGAAAAAATACGACACTATTCCAAAAACCGACATACGGAGTAAACGATTGTCCAATGGTAAAAAAACACTGTTGATTCCACAAAAATCGTCCGAAAACTTTGTTGTGCGGTACCCCGTTAAAAACACTATAATTAGGCAACAAACAATAGCCCAGCAGAGGCGAAGTTATCATGACCGTAACCACCAAGCACTGAGTATCAAGTCGGCTGCGACATCGAGTTCTCACTGCGCGAACTCACACTATTGGTCAACACGAGGCGGACGGGTATGACGAGCCAATGAGATGTTAATATTACCAGGAGGGAAATTTAAACGGCGAGTCGAATTAGTCGCCGGTCTTGGTTACAATATTGTTTACATCTGTAAATAAATAATTAATTTACACAAAAGAGAGAAATAATATAACCGCTGTTGCAACATTTCCGTTTGTTTAGTAAATAAAATTAGCCGAATAAGCCGGTTGGAGTTGTGTTGTTTTAAACAAAGAATTTTGCAACGTTTAATCCTACGTATCTTGATGTCTTGATTTTCAAAGAGTATAATTGGCTCAAAATTAATTTACAAATTAAATTAAATATTGAATAGTTTGAATAATTAGTAGTAGATATCTCAATTTTACAAATTAGAATTTAAGTTAGGACAAAAATTTGTGTAATTCAATGGGATCTTGTTTTCGTTCACGACAACTAAGGAAATATATTAAAAAAAAAATTGAACAAAAACCAAGATCCAAAGATATATATGAATAATTGACATAATTTAACAAAAAAATTGGTTAGTTCTTTGTTTTTTTTTTGACAGAAATCTACCCCTGAACCAGTGTTTGATATTATTTACGATATAAAGAATTGATAAACCTAGAAAATGAACTACTATAAGTTTAACACGGTTAATTTGTTACTTAGATAATTAAAAAACTTCATGCTTATCATGACTAGTATATTTTCCAGAAAAAATAACAATTATTACAGTATTAGAAGTTCTTGGTGTTTTACGACTAAATATCTTATGTTTAGACAGTATCTTTTAAAAGTCCAAACGTTTCCAAACTACACTGTTAACCAAAAGATATTGAATTGAAAATAGTTTTCGTTCTTTCGAGATTTTGTAAATTCTGTAAATGAACTTGACTTGAAGTGGATCAAATATTTCTGTTTTATGCATTCGGTCATTTTTTAGCAACAACTTGTGATAACTTCAATTTACATTAATAAATATTGACAAAAATTTTAATCAGAAGTTAAAAGGAGTGTAGAAATTTTGCTTAATTCCTTTAACTATTTTGATAATTTGTATAATTCAATCTATCCATATTTATTGAAATGACTGTATTAACAAACTGATCTATGGGTATAAAGAATGCTCAAAAAATTACTACACAAATAAATTATTTACTCTAAAGAGTGACAGAATGGAGTATAAAAAAAGAGGGTAAACGCAACTGACACCTCATATTACAATCGATTTCAATCAATGTACCTATACGAATCATAAATATATTCAAGGTCGAAGGCTGGACCCGCTCTCAAGTTCTTGTGGCGCTTTGTCTGTTGACAGTTGAACAGTTTTTTTGGTTTTGTTTCGTCTGTTAAATGTGATATTGGTAACAACTTAATTTGAAACTGGTACGGTGCAAATATGATCAGCCACTTTGTGACGTATGCTTTCGGAAAAATTTACATTTATCGAGCAATCCTTTATATACTATCCTTGGATCTGAAGATGGTTGATAAAGGAAACAGCTGCTTAGAGTTACCAAGGATTTCCGTTCTCCTGAATCTGGTTAATCTCTAAACGTTTCGATAACTTTGAATCTGCTACTGTCATAAGGTCAAGGAAGTGGAATTTAGACGATTGGATTTATATTATGTGGAGTAAACAGCGTCACTGTGTATCGCCCAGCAAACCTGAATATTAGCTTCCGTTGTACCTCAGTATTTCTTCCCACCATTTCATGTAAATTTTGGGGACTGTTGATAAATAGGTAATCCATATTTCTGACTGAAAAACTGGTCCTTCCGAAAATAACACTAAACATTTGTTGAAGTGCTTCAAACAATCTTCAAAATTATATTGATTTTAAACCACTAGCATAATAATTGACGGAGTTATGGTCAAAAAGTAGCTAATTGATTTGTTTAATACTGGAATAAAACTGATATATTTACCACCAGATTTTAAATTAAAGGTTCTCCTTCTACAATATACTTTATTTAGATACTTATAAAATATACTGAAAGTTTCAGCGATTTAGGTGCATACTTTTGAAAATTTTAAACTTAAAAAATAGTAATTTAATTTCAGTTTTTTCTGAAAATAACATGACAAATAAGAGAAATACAAAAAATATTATAGAGAAAAAATTTAGCACTTTTCCCGTAGAATGTTTTGCTTTCTTTTACTTAGAGTTTAAAATATTGAAAAATAAAACTTTTTTTTTTGCAATTTTGTCATTAAGGGTGGTTCTTAAGGGTTGAAATATCGTAATAAATTGTTTTTTGTACCATAACTATAGAGAAGATTTTAATTTTTCATATATACGCCTAAAAATATTTGCAAATAAAAAAAAAGATTTTTTTCGTTATTCTGTCGTTAAGGATGGTTCTTAAGGGTTGAAATATCGTAATAAATTGTTTCTGTACCATAGCCACACAGAAAATTTTTATTTTTCATATTCATGTTTAAAAAATATTTGAAAATGATAAAAATAGAATTTTTTCGTAATTTTGTTTGTTAAGGGGATTTTAAGGGCTTAAATATTATAAATACTATATGATAATATGCAAGTAATGTTGTACAATGTTAAATACTTGTTCTACTCGTTTTAGCCTAAAAAACGTCCATTTTTATGTTTTGTAATTTTTTAGCTTAGGTTTTCATCCCTTAAAATAAAAAGCACATGTCAAGCTTATATAAGATTTGATTTAGAGGGTAAAATTTTCCAGGTTCGGAGTTTTTTTCTCCCATGTCACTGTACCAATTAAGGATTTTAAGAAACAGTAGAAACCCAGGATAATAAACACTATTCGAACTATTGAACTAGACTAGTCGCTCCGCAAAATATAATATCGACCACTCCCTTCTCACAAAACCCAAATTGTAAGCTAATTTCCAGAATCAAAAATAAGGTACTACGAATTCAATGTGGATACTTGTCATTCGCATCACGTGTAAAAACGGTAGTGTTTACCATAAATAAAACTATTTGTTTGTATATTACAGACCATAGTGTGAGGGTTTCGAGAAGAATATAAAGGAAAATTCGTGCAATTAATTCCATTATATCATCATTATTTCTATGCACGCGATTGTAATGTCTGAACTAAAACAGACTTTGAATAAAGTTAACGTTTGTTTTTTTCATAATAGTCAGCTAGAGTATTGTAATTAAGCAACAGCAATCATAATATTGACCTCACTATTAGGTTGATATATTAACGTTGAAAACAATAAATTGTTATATTAATTACACACGCTATATGTGGTAGGCCCGGATAAATTACATAGCAAAAAATGATTTCAAAAATGGAAATAGACAGCTTGATTATGAAAGCACTTGGGAGTTACAATAGTTCACTAATAAACTTAGGTTTGAATGCATCATAAAAATGATTCGCCAAAAAAAATGCTGAGTCATCTAGTCAAGAAACTGCTCACAGTGGTAAAAGTAAAAAAGTAGTAACACCTATAAAACAATACCGGTCAGAGTTGTAATAATGCCGCGAGCCTAATACTAATACAAAAAAAAACACATTTTAATTCGTAATTCGTTTTCCAGAATGATTTTATGAGGTGTTACTTAACCGTTGCGTGACATACAGGAGGATTTTTCAAATATTCTGGGTGAAAACTCCATCACATAATGCAAGCAGTAACAGGCCGATGACTTTTTTAAAATCTAATTGGTTTCAATGATGATTCGAAGAATATTTTTAACCAATTACAACCCACAATTATTATTTTCTGTTTTCTGAAGCTTATCTAGTTTCTTCAGTTAGTGTAACAACAAGGTCATTTGTATGAAAATGTTATTTTTCTCTTTGATTTAAGCTTCACATATTACAAAAATTGTAGCTCTCTTGATAATAATTTAATCCTTGATTGTAAGGAACATCACTATATATATATAGTTAGAACTGAGCTTAATATGTAGTTAAACTTTATTAAATTTACATTTTACAGATAGTATCTAGCCAAATTTATTGAACATAGTTTATATACAAACTCATTTTAGCACTGCTGTTTATTTACTATATTCAGTATAATAATATTACTCATAGAGAACATTACATACCGTCGGTTATTAACGGGTTGGTTAAAAGTTGCTATGACCACGAAATCTAAAAATCCTTTGCTTTTAAACTACAACCCCTCAAAGTTGAATTTTTTACAACTTTCATTGCATAGAATATAAAACTAAACTGATGTAAAGGGTTCAAATTTCAAACTCTCATATTTTGTGCTGATGAAAACTGTTAACATAAAGGTTTAGAACTATCAAACAACAGGTTTTCAGAAAATTAACCGAAAAACTTTTTCGTACTGTGCAGCACTATGGATAAAAAATTGAACTTTGACAGTCTGTACACTGACAACAAGTCAGAGTGTCTATGGTGACTTTTAATCGACAATAAATAAGAAAGTTTCAAGAAAATTAGCCAAGAAACATTATTCCATATCAATTCTGCAGAGCCCTTCTAGGACGCAGACACAGTGAAATCTGAATTTTCCTCTCACTTTCCAGGATATACTTTTTATAAATGATCGTATTAAGTCATACAATTAAGAATTCAAAGAGTTTATAATAAAGTCGCAAAGCTTAATATATGTTAACTTATGTTATAAATATGTACTCAGATCATTTTCAATAAAAAATTAATAATTTGATTTCAACAACACCAGATATAAATAAATAACTATTCGTAGATTAAAGAGACTATGGATTCAAGAGATAGCAATGAAAAATATTTGTTACTAAACTAAAAAGTGTTGAGGATGATTTAACAGAAAAGTCTAACCAACTACTATCAAAGTTAGTTATTCGAATTTAAGTAGAAGAACAATGTATATTTTATTAAAACTGTATCTATTTAGGGGCTTTGTTGTTTTTTGAATGATTAGTCTGCCATCTTCACTTTTAATATTTATGGTTTTTTGGTATAGTCACTACCACAGTTAAGTATTTGCTCCCCATTAAATGGTGATGAGAAAATAATGTATACAATTATAAAATTATTCCGTTCAATTTCTTAAAGCCATTTGAAATTATTTTTGTATAATTA
Source organism: Octodonta nipae (assembly GCA_034190945.1). Lineage (NCBI taxonomy): Eukaryota > Metazoa > Arthropoda > Insecta > Coleoptera > Chrysomelidae > Octodonta > Octodonta nipae. The sequence goes on along the minus strand of CM067216.1, from coordinate 190,033,286 downwards.
GCATACTACTCGTGATTTGCACTCTCTATATAAGTATCGATTTGTTACTTGTAGTTCCAGAAAAGAGCTTCAGAGGGGGGAGGCGATCGTGTACTAATTATACCAGTGAAGAGCGAATTTTCTATGGTTTATAGTTTTGAACACGTTTGAACCGCGATTTAAGCCCATAGAATTATTTTGCTCTCGCTAGGCTATACAAGAAAATCCTCGTTTTCGTTTTAATTGATGGATTTTGAAGCTCGTAGAGGGGCCCACCGTCCTTAAAGCTCCTCCTTGTGACCAGCACAATATCATAGGTTGTTGTAATCTAAAATATTTCAAGTCATCAAGTAGAAATGATCATAGGATCCTATTACATAAAGTACGAAGATTTGGATTTTTTACCGAAGCAATGTTTCATCTAACTTGCTTATCTAACAAATCATTGTCATACTTAGCTAATTCGGGAGTCTTCCGATGATGGATTTGAAACAACTGTTATTCCGAGTCCTATTATAGAAAGCCAAGAGAAACAATCTACAGTTAAATGTGAAAATGTGCAACGTCTTCAAATATACTGGAAATGTATCAGTCACAAAGTTTCCCTATTCAAATCGTGGTATGCTACTAGAATGAAATAACAATATCAAGCGGTTGGAAACCGTTTTCGATGATAAATTAATTTTTGTAGAGCACATAAATTCGCAAAATCTGAAGCATTAAACGAGATTATAACGAGAAATACTTATATTTTAGTTATGTACATATGTTCCTAGACTGAATATGGAAGTATTAATTTGACGGGTTAGTTACTAAATTATTTTGTATGGTTAGTAGTCGGTTTAATTGTTGCAACCTCAGTTGTAGGTGTTCGGAAGTAGGTTGTGTTAACCAATACTGGGGGATATGTGTATTTACTACTAACATCAATAGTATTAGCATTTTCAAAAAAAAATCCTTGGCAATTTCAAGTGTGTATGGCACGATCTTGAATTGATATTTATTATTAGGTCCCAGAAATACTAGATATAAAAAGAAATTAACAACTGTAGGAGCCCCTGCCAAGCATTGAGCCCCGTAGGAAAGACGGATGAAAAGATTTTAATAGCAAATCCAGTGGTAAATGTTCACCACTGGACTTACCATTAAAATCAATTGAACGAAAACTGAGGCTGAACAACGAACGGCTAAAATCACAAAACCAGAAACCATTCTCGACAAATACATCATACACACGAGATATAAAATAAAAATCTTCTATTAGTTAGCAAAAACGTTTACTAAGAACTGTTTGCAAGATTATATTATTTAAAAAACTATTTATTAATGGTAGATCCACTAGCGAATCCAGGGGTGGGTTAAGGGGCTGGAAACCCCCCCCCAACCTTCAGTGACGTCAAGTCCCCCCCAAATGACAACACTGGATCCGCCCCTGGGTAGATCTGACGGAACAATTCCATGACTCACTCTAAAAAAACAATATATCGGGAATATTCGTTCACCAAACACGCAATTGTACTCGTCAGGTCCAAAGATTTCTCCATTGCAGGAATCTGCTGGTTCTGTAAAGTTATAATACATGTAAACCAAAGTGACTTTTTATTTATTTATATATGTCATTAACAACTTTGAAAAAAACAAGTCAAACCCTAATCTTTAACGTTTGTAGATGACATCGACGTTCAATACATTATCAATAGTAAGAAATAAATAAGCTGATGTTAGATTTTTCAAACTCTGTACCCCCTCGGCAGATAAAGTTCAAAGCTCGATAGGCTCGATGCGTTATGTGGCTTGAATCCTGAGAATAATATCAAATATTTTTTTATATGTGGAGCCAATTTATTCACTGGACACCTATTTACTACACGAACATGTCGTTTAAAGATGAGTCCTAGATGCGACTCTTGTGGTATATCATATATTCATTGGCGATGTGATCATTTACTCTCATCTGCAAACGTCTCTTGGAAGGATGTTGAAGACAGTCAATTCAGAATTCCAGACCCTAGTCCTTATTGATTTAGCTTCTTTAACACTATATCGTAATCCAAAACTAAAGTACGATGAAACGAAATCTCAAAAAGAAAATTTCTTTGTATATTACTTTGCAATTCCGGTTTCGACATTGTATTAAAATGAATTGTTAACGATTGTAACCTTAATAAATGATTATACTGGATAAAACACGAACCAGTTTTAACGAGCTCCCACTATTAAGATATACTTGATATAATATTTAAGCGATCGATAATTCTTAGTCCCATCTAACAGTCGAATGTAAATTACTGTATACCATGAAATCCTGTTTAGCGATACATTCGTTTTTGATTTATTACGTTATGCAGTAGCAAAACTAGCTTTTGTTTTATCGAAAATCGGACCAACCCCTTCATCGACTCGCTGGGTGTGGAGGCTAGGGTAGGACGAATAATTTCATTATTCTGTCTAGATTCTGTTAAAATAATTACTTTAGTCTTTCTAAGTGGTCATATGTTGGCAAACAAACCATGAATCTTTATAAGCAATATTATTAAAATTCAGCAAAATGAAATTTTTTGTGAGACCAATAACTCCAGTATTTGTTAAAGGAAAGAGAATGACAATAAAAACGAAAACTAGAATATGAAAAACGTTTGCAAATATACTAACTAAAGCAACAAAAACCAATCCGAACATTATTATTACTTGGCGATACTTTTATACGAAACTTTTCCTAATGATGAAATAACTGCTTTCTCTCAACGTGTATTTTAAAACATTCAGAGGTTAATGAAAATTAAATGAACTAAAACGCACAATAGATTTTGCTTGATAGTTTCCTGATATTAGTCCTGTTTTGGAGTCAGTTCCATGGTCTTCTTATATATCTGAGGTACCATTGTGTAATTCCCATACCCTTTAGGAACTATGACAAAAGCAAACGTTTGTTGGAGATTAAGACAGTTGGCTTGTATAATAAACAAAATATTATTTGTTATTGTAAGTATTCTACTTTGTAGTCTCTGTAGTAAATGTAGTTATTGGGGTAAGCTACAATGCCAAAACTGAGAATATTATGAATAAATACATAATATTGTTACGGAAAGTTATAACGGTGGCCGAGGGAGGACCCTGTATATGTACCAACCAAGTGTAACTGTCAGTTCGGGAGACATCTACATAGTTCCATATTAGCGTCATAGAGTAAATAGGTGTTCTGTGAGCTTTATAGTCGATCTAATTCATAAGTTTGGTGATAATAAGTAGTAAAGTATATGCCAAAGTGAATTGTAAATTTTGTTTTGTGTTATATTTGTATTGAAGTTTGAAGGTTAAGGATTTGTTTTCACCGTAAATAAAGGAGTATTAATTGTACTACAGGTGTATAATTGAACCTACGGGATACGTAACAATATTTTCTCACAGGTGTGTCAGAAGCATGGGTTAGAAAACTCTGTTAAAAGCAAAAAAATAGATATAGACCAATCAATAGAGCAAAAATTAACTGTTAATGTGTAAAAAATACTATCAGGATACCGACTGTGCCATCACATTAACAAAGATTCCTAGCGATACTTTGATATGTTTTCCACTCGCAACTATGGTTTTTTACTTTGTTATAAACAATTAAAGCAAGAAAAGTACGTTTTTTTTTCTTAACATGTTTATAAAATCAAAAATAATAAACTAATCTCAATGGTGTCAACAGGTCAATTGTAAAGCATGAAAATACCAATGAAATGAGCCCAGGCTCGATCCGATTGGATCATTAGTAACAGGGAAAAACAAAAAATACTGAAAAATGTAGCAATTTTTTTAAAAAAATTGTTTCTTCGTCACTTTGGAAACTGTAGAACTGGGCTTGTAGGAACTGATGGTAATTTATATCTAATTTATGTATGCCAAAACCAGGCGCTACCGGTTTATTAGATTTGAACAATTGTGATATAAAGTTTTGTGTTCACTATTTTTGCATTGTGCCCCCATGCGTCATAGATAATCAAACTTCAATTTTGAAAAAAGTTGTTGAAAATAGAGGTGTCATTCTACAAAGTCGCTATTCTCATTTTTCACTAAATGTCTGTGAAATATCTGAAAAATGTTAGCAAACATGACAAAAAATGGGAAAGCGTATGAATGTATTCAAGGGGTGGGGGAAACACGGTTGTTGAGGGGAAGCGTATATAGTAATATATAGTAGAGGCACATACAAATACCATTTACTTATAAATATATTAATAAACAAACAGTTCTCATTTGATGTAGTAAAATCGAACAAATCACTCTGTAAGGTAGTTTTTTAACGATTAAATTATTTCACCATCTGTCAGAGTGACAGTTACTATCGATAATAATTATTAATTGCAGTTCCCCTCAACAACCGTGTTCCCCCCACTACTCGAACACATTCATACGTTCACCAAATTTTGGTCATTATTGCTAACATTTTTCGTATATTTCACAGACATTTAATGAAAAATGAAAATAGAGGCGTTGTAGAATGATACCTCTTCTTTCAACATGTCTATTCTGAATTGATATTTGACGATCCATGTCGCATGGAGACACACTGCAAGAATAGTGGACTAAAAACTTCAGATCGCAATTATTCAAAAACTAATAAACCGATAGCGCCTGGTTTAGTCACGCATAAGGTAGATATCAATTAGTATCAGTTCCCACAAGCCCAGTTCTAAAACTTCGATAGTGACGGAGTTATGATAATATAAAGAAAACCGCTAAATTTTCCAGTATTTTTTGTTTTTCCCTGTTACTAAAGATCTTATCGGATCGATCCTGGGCTCATTTCATTGTTATTTCCATGCTTTACAATCCACTTGTTGACACCATTGAGATTTGTTTATTATTTTTCATTTTATAAACATGCAACGAAAAAAATCGCAATTTTCTTGTTTCAATTGTTTATAATAAAGTAAAAAACCATAGTTGTGAGTGGAAAAGTTAGCAAAATATCACTACAAATCATTCTTAATGTGATGACACAGGCATTATCCTGATAGTATTTTTTGCACGAAAAAATCTCCATTGATTGGTCTAATATTATATTTCACTTACTAAATATTGTGGGATATTTGCGATTTTATTTCCATATATAAGCAATTTTTTATTAAAATTAAATGACAATTTATTTAATGCAAGGTATTTTTAATTGGTCCTACATCCAACAGTAAAATAGATAATTGGGATAATGAAGTTAGTCTGTAGCTTAATGATATATATTTCCAAAATTTATTAGCGACTACCAAAAAACACATTTCAGGATTAAAAGGAAAAGTAGTTTATGTTTACGGAATTTTTGGGAATAAAACACAATTGAGAAAAGTGTATATATCTATAATTCTAAGTTTCGGGGCCTAGGTAAAACTCCGTTCTCTATGGCAATTATGAAAATTTAAGAAAGGAGAATGTATAAAATTTAAAATTAAAATGTTTGATAATACAAATTGACGTAACTAAGAAAAAACACTGCTAACTGATATATACTCTCTTAGTGGGAAAAATAAAATCAAAGATTATGATTATCCCATTAAAGTCAAAAAAATTGTAAAAAATTGTAACATTCCCAGACATATAAAATGGCCAAACCAAATGTTGCAGTAACAGCTGCTGAAAGCTTCTCAAGTCGCAATTCGCAGTAGAGGAAGATACCCCTGCAGCAGAAAAAGCGTAATCGCCGAAGACAATACCAACAAAATCAAGTATTATACTATAGTAGCATCTAGCACTAAGTCGAATTATGAGGACAGACAATCTTTAATGTCCGACCTGAGTACGACAGCTCAAAACTTACAGTTACCTTTTTGTATTAAAAACAAAACAAAACTTAACAAACTCAGAATATTGCATTTATAAAATTCGTCTAAAACAGGTAAACTTTGTGCCGTCATAAGATTCAAAATTCAACTATATTACAGAAGAACACAACACAAAAGGAAAACTAAAATTACTAAATGAAAGCGATTGGATCTCTAGTACCGTAGAATTCAGTTTATAATTTTGATATTACTTCGTACTGGGCTGTATATATCATATAGCAGTAAATTCTGAGTTACGTCACTAATTACTGTCCATATTCTACGTTTAGTTAAACTTTCTTAATTGTTATGGAGAACGGGGTCTGACTTAGACCCCGAAAGATTTAGAATTGTTGAAATACTTAGATTTTTCTATAGGTTTTATGTTATTTTCCATAAAACTAAAGATGCCACAACTATCATTCAGAAAACCCTAACTTGTAGTTTCTTTAAAGAATCCAGAATTGTTATGAGACATCAACTTTTTAGCAATTTATTATCATAGATAACTTAAACTTGTCTATTATTATGTCGGAAGAGACAGCCAAAGTAAATTTTGGCAGAAAAACTTAGACGGAACATATATTCGCTAAAGCTAGTACACGTTGCAGTCAGCCAAACGAATGCTTATCATCGTCCCCTCACGTTCGTTCCACTCCTGAAAAGGATTACCCGAAAATTTCAGGGAAAACTCGACCGTAAGCATCACTTTTCCACGGATTAGAAAGGCATGAAAAGTGTCAGATCAATACTGTACACTATTGGCTTTGGTCATTACGGAGTTTCCCTACTCTATGGTAAGAGCTCACTGTTCCACCCTCTGCCCGAAACATCTGAAATCATCTACGACTCACCCCTCGAGAAACGACAATGTTGTCGGTTTAGAAAAAAAACTTACGTGACATGGCTAATTCTGTGTAAATACTTTAGGAAAGTTTGAGGATGACAGAGGATGAAAACAAGTTTTTAAATGTGTCGTTTCCCAATGTTAAGATGAGAGGTTTTTTTCTATAGACAATAGGGAATAAACAGGTTCTAACAGTGGATGTTGTAAATTAATTAATGAATAAAAATAAACTATAATAATTATTCAAAAACACCAGTCGAAAGCAGTCTTAGAACAAATATATATATATTTGTTTTTAAGTTTTCGCGGGCACTAAATGTATTAGATGGTTTCCGGGAATTCATCCGCGTAGTTGATAACTGATCCCTGCCGGGATCGATGGTAAAATGAGGACGTTTCGGCAGAGTCACATCACAGTATTCGAGTAACTAGAAGCGAAAGCAGAAGGCTACGAGAATTATGCGAACCGACCTGAAGAGGGCAGATGTGACTCTGCCGAAACGTCGTCATTTAGTATTCTGTGGGGCTTACTTCACTTACTTGTACATTTCATCATTGAAAAATTATAAACGATATGATGTGTACTAATAAAATGTGTTTCGATATTACACTAATAGAAATCTATCAAATACAAGTCAGCAAATCGTCAGGCATATTTTCATTGAATAACATCTCATTATAATAGATCCTAGGTTAATTGGGATTTTTCTAATCATCTCTCAGCAAATTAAAAGCACTATTGTATTACATTCTCAACCTTAGCCTGAAAACAAATTCCTATCTACCAACAAAATTTCTTTGGTCAATATTGTTTTTATAAGACGAATTTTGTTATGATATTGGGTTGTATTTATCAACTTACATCAGTAACATAATGTAATTTTTTTGTAGTCCTCCACAGAAGTTTTCTGACAGCTAGATCTCATAGATATGTCCATGCTTGAATAACATTCTTCCTCATATTTGACAGAATCATATATAAAGGTCTCCGCAGAATTGTTATGGGAAATGGATTTCGGCCAATTTTTTTCAAATTAAAGTATGCGATAGCTCTTAAACAGTCTTCAACTCTGTAGCTTTGTGCCCGTGAGCACTTCTGATCTACTGTTCACATACTTTAATTTGAAAAAATTTGGCCGAAAGCCATTTCCCATAAGGATTCTGCGGGGTCCTTTATTAATATTCGTCTAGGCTGTAAATATGCCCTGACCGCATTTAAATCACCCCGATATTTTATGTGAGTGGAGAAGTAACTTTTGATCCTTCAGTGTTAAAATTTAACACTTTCTTCTTTTTTCTTTTTATTTTAGTGTCGTATGCTGCTAACTATTGTTGGGAGAGATGTCGTTGATATGACATAAGACTAGTTTCTGATATCAGAGTGCTGTTTGCGGCCTGGACCGCTGCTTTTTTCAATTTTACGTATTAGAATTTCTTTGAGAAGCCTATATGTGGGGCCTTAAGTCTGCCTTTTTCCAATAATTTGAGTAAAAGCTCGATTCAGTACCTCTTGGTTGCTTATGTGATCTGCCCCTGGGATTCTCAAAAGCATACGTAGGGTCCACATTTCAAAGATTTCGATTCTCTCAATTGATCTAATTTTGAGGGTCCAAGTTTCAGGGCAGTATGGTATATTGGCGGCTATACAGGGCCAGCTCAAAATCTAGATTTTGAGGTAGCCGATGGTTTTCAGTACATGTTTATTTAATTTATAATAGTTCTTCTAGACTTATCTTTTTCAAATATGTTATCTTTTTGAGGTCTAACAAGTATAGGCAGGCAATAAATTGAGGGGAAGTGGAAATGAAGGCAATATTCGGTTAGTTATATCTAGCTTGCGGACTACTGATAACACTTTGAAATCTCCGGATTAACAAAGACTGCTCCATTCAGCTGTATGATTTGAGGATGCCAATAGGAGGCAGGCCTATGTTGCCCTATTCGCGGTCGCTAGCTTAACTAATACCAAAAGCTTTCAATAATTTGGCAAACAATTGCTGAATAAAGCATAATGGTTACAGTTACATGAAAACAGATCATGCTTCTAAATTTAGAGGCAAATGTAGTCATAGTGTTCTCAAGAAAAGTACACAACGTTCTAGTCTCAAGTTGATTTTTCTTTGTGACACATTATATGCTTAACACATTTGTGTACCAACACTTTTGAGTTTTAGATCAAGTAGCACCAATAGCTAGATACTAACGCAATGAAACGGCGGGATATTGGTTAAACTCTTTGAAACTTTTACAAGTGCTAAGAAACCACAATCTCACATATGTGGGTACAAATCGAGTGTACAAGGCTGAAGCCTCTTCTAAACAACTAGGTACACTATATTCATCGAAGTATGTTTTTTTTAATAACAGTACTTTATTTACTATGTACTGGCGAAATAGAAAACTGAGTTTTTATTTTTATTTTTTTGTTTTTCAGAAGGTGAGCTTACCTTAAATAACCCGAAGAGAATAATGAAAATTACCTGAAACAAAAGAAAAAAACATTAATTGCCATAAATCACAGAAGACTGATGAGAATTTAAAAAAAAAGTATATACTAGCGAGGGTGGTTGCCGGTCCTTCTTGGGGGTTGAAATTATGAAAGTCTACGTAATCAAAGATAGAGAAATAACTTCTAATTCACTTCCTATAAGTTATGTTAAGTCATGAATGAATTTTCAATATTATCAATATTACTGGTGATTTCAAGTTTTCTTAGCCACAGTGTCACTGGAAAGTGCCAAGCTAACAGAACGATATGTATTTGTTTTCTAAATGGGCCGTTTAAGTATTACGTAAGCAATATTGGGGGAGGGGAGGGGGTCTTTCCTTTGCTTATTTTTGATATTTTTGATGACATGAGTGGTAAGAGCTTTGCTTACTTTTACTGACAAGGAGGAGAAGGAGGGGGGGAGTAAATAATTTTAATAAAATGCTTACGTAATACTTGAACGACCCCAAAGTGACATAAGTGTATTTGGAGATAAAAGTTCGGAGGCAATAACTTATTTTTACCGTCAATGACTGAAATAAAATCGCATATCTAAAGGACCACGCACGTTTCTTATGGAAAAAGGGTTCCGGTCAATTTGATTGAAGCTTTTCAAAACAATAGTTTTCAACAGGCTGATCAAAAGTCTCAATGGGCCCGAAGCTCTAAAACCACCCTTAAAGATGGGAGAAACGCATAAGATTATATTGATGGATTGCCTAGCCAAAATATTTTACTAATTTAGTGGAATCTATAACTACCCAACCCAATATTATGCTCGAGGCTTTCATTCTCTACCACTCCGTCTTACTCTCTATTCGTTCTTACTAGTTGTAGTCTAGTTCGTTGTGCACTTTTGCTTATAGTCAATTGGTCCTTCATCTTGCATGCCTCTTCAAACCCCGATATTTATGCCCCCCTCCGCCCCCCCCCCCATTTTGCAACACTACCAAAGGCCACGAAGCACAGAATTGCTGCCACTTTACGGATTATTTTCAGTTAATCCCTTTGCCTCTCACATCTGTACAAGCATAAGTGAGCACCCAATCTTCCACTCCTTACTGAGGCCTGAGCATTATAGTTTCACCGAGATCTTATGAGTTACCAAACCGTTTTATGATGTATTTTAGCTCACAGAATTCTAAACAATCATTATACAAGATCCTGAGGGAAGTGGGGAGAGTGGTAGAGAATGAAAGCCTCGAGCATAATATTTTGTTGGGTGGTTATAGATTCCACTACACTAGTAAAATATTTCGGCTAGGCAATCCATCAATATAATCCTACGCGTTTCTCCCATCCTTAAGGGTGGTTTTGGGGGGTTGGGGGTGGTTTTAGAGCTTCGGGCCCATTGAGTCTTTTTGATCAGCATGTTGAGAACTATTATTTTGCAAAGTTTTTCCATAGGGAACGTGCGTGGTCGTTTATATTGCCTTCGGCAAGTCCTATTTGTGGTCATTTTTAAATAGGCAATCCTATGTTAACCGGTACAGAAAAAATAGATTTAATTTGATATAAGGGTCATTCAGATACTTTATGAGTGAAAGTATTTTAAAACTAATTCAAAAATATTTTATAAAATGAATTTAAAAAAAAATCATTACAAATATTTGCGGCCATATTTCGATATGCAATCCACCAAACATATTAGCAACATAGGGACGTATCAATTCTACTCTGATTCAGTTATTCGTCAAATAATAAACTTTCCGAAATCTCAGTTTGATAATAATAACTTTTGCGAATTGTTTATGAACAGGTTTGAAACTTTCGCACATTTTTCTGCATTTCATTAATTTACCAAGCCATCACTCATATTTTTACTAGCAGTAGCAAAAATAAAGAGCATTTTAAACTAACATTTTCTATACTCTCTTCGAGGTGTCATTCTTTTCTACGCAAGACAATATATATAATATATATTGTTTGTGGTTAGGCAATCTTCATCAGTTGTGCTTCCCACAATTGAATGTCCTCTGGAACAGTTCTTTATGTATTTGATACATTTCGTTAAATTTGAAGACGCGAGATGTAAAGTCCGACATCTAGGATTTTCGGAGAAACCAGCACATAGAGGTTCCGAATCTGGAGCCGTTCTATGTAATTGCTGTTACCCAAAATTCCTAAATTCTTTTGTAGGCAAAAGAATGGCACCTCGAAGAGAATATTCAATATCTCTGACAGGTGGAGTTAACCTGAAACTTTCATCGCGATATTCTAACCTCGGAATTACGGGTAACAGCAATTACATGGAACGGCTCCAGATTCGGAATCTCTATGTGCTAGTTTCCCCGAGAATCCTAGAAAATGTAGGGATATGCGGTAAACAAATGAAATATATAATTGACCAGTTATTTAAAATACTCCATTGCCTATATATGCAACATCTAAAAAAAACTTATTTAAAAACTGTAGTATAATGATTTATAGTTTTGATCCGAAAAAAATCTTTCATTTTTATTTCATATGCCTGAAGTCGTTTTAATTATTTGAAAGTTACCCTATTAACCAAGAAATTATAGAATACATTTTCGCTCATAATGTTCAGTCTTATCTACAGTCAAAGAAATGACAAGATCAATAATAATAAATTAAAAATAATTAAACAAACAATTTGTTTCTGGCATTAGTAATTGACATTTCAATTAGAGAGCAATTCGTATTCAGTGTTCTAGGATATCAAACATATGCAAATAAATTTACAGTTTAATCCAATAAAGTTTCGACATTGTATTTATTCGTCCGGTTTCCATGACAAATCTAACATACCTTAGAGATTTATCTCGACGGCACTTAATTAAATGTCGGTCATTTATAAAAGGTATTTAAGCATATTAGCACTCAATAACTAGGTAGAACATCAAATTTAATTAGCGCTATTAATTCAGCGTGTCAGAATTATTGAATTGAAAGGCCTTTGTATCTAAAAAGCAATAAAAACTGACCAATTACATTTTCTATGGTTGTTGTATTTTAAAATGGAACAGTAACTAATGGTTTAAGTGTAGAACAGTATGCTGTACTGTTTGTTTGCGAAATATAATAATCGCCATTCCCATTTTATTTATTTCAAATTATAATTAAAAAAATAAATTGTTCTTTTGGAATGTAAAATATGACATAAAAAGGTGAACATGCCGTTCTCTTAATGTAAACACTTGAGATAAATATCCTCAATTCTTTGAATCGGGATAAGGTTGCAAATATTACTAGATTACTAGTATTGAGAGCAGGGTATTACCTTGTAATTTCATATCTTTACCTTTCATTAGTAGTTAGAAGTTCACGTATTGACATTTCAACATACGTTCTTTTGAACTAAACTCATTATAAACAAATAATAGTTTTCTAGGAACCCCTTTTTATTTTGAACTACCAACCAACCACCAAAAACTACAAAAATAGAAACAGAAAATGAATTTATTACCAATATTTACGTACAATCATTGTTACAGATATTCTTAAGATCTAAAAATCCACATTTGAACCAGTACCATAATTTCTTAGGAATAATACAAAATGTTTAAATCAGATTCTGTTTTTAATGGCAATAAAAATTAAAAGAACGGAATTAAAGAACCAGAAAACATAAAATGTTAGCAAAGGCTATTATGGAATACACAATTTAACATTGTATTCTAAAATTAATTTTCCTTTTTTTTCTCAAGAAATTCTAAAAATACACACTAGAGATGTCATACATACAGAAAGCGACCAGTAGGATTTGTAATTGTTTGTGAAACGAAGGCTCACTCATCCCAACGGAGACGTTCTGGCTCTCCAAGACAGAAAAAGGCAAGTGCGGTCGAACGTCAGGGTTATGCTTACTGTGTTCTTTGATTTTGATAGTGCATCATGAATTCTTGCCACAAGGTCAAACGATCAACAAAGGGTACTATCTACAAGTTCAACGCAGTTTGCGTGAAGCAGTGCGAAGAAAACGTCGGGATTTGTAGCAAAACAGTTCATGGCTTTTGCATCGCGATAATGCACCTGCTCAGACATCGTTGCTTGTTCGTGAATTTTTGACAAAAAAAAAACACTGTAATGATGCCCCAACCTCCATATTCGCCAGACATGGGCCCTTGTGACTTTTTTCTGTTTAGAAAAATAAAAAAAAACCTTAAAGGGTTTTCGTTTCACAAGCATAGATGACATTAAAAGTGCATCGCTGAAAGAGCTCAAAGCTACCCCAAAGATCGAATTCCAGAAGTGTTTTGAGGATTGGAAAAGGCGCGTAATATCTAATGGGGACTTTCTTTGAAGAGGACAACATGGATGTAGACGAATAAATTATTTTTTTTCAAAAAACGAAAATTCCGGGTATTTTTTGAACACATCTCGTATATACAATATTTTAAAGCTTGAAATGGTGCAGGGCCACATGCTGTCGCCCTTTGTTAGTATTTAAGCAGAGAAAAATTATTTACACAAGTTATTGTTTAGATATGTTCCTAGTTTATATCTATTGTGTTTATTGTTTGATATAATAAAAACAATAATTGCTAAAAATGACTGTAAATAGTAAAGTACGTTAGGTTAGGTATAGGTTGGTTGGTTTGTGGCCTTCGCCGATAAGGATTTGGCCAGCCTCGAGTTAGAAGAGGTGCATAATTAAATGCGTCTGAGATAAACCCATCCTCCTCTATATTAGCAATTCAATAAAATTAAAATAAAAACTTATTCTTCCGGGATAGCCACTCCTGGACTTCCTGCGTAACTAAATTCTTCTTTTTTCTTTTTATCCGTTCACCCTCTTATCTAGCTTTCCTATATATACTAATTCACTTATAAATTATTTTCACGTCTTGAGCGTCTCTCACTTCCAAAAGCGTCTCTAAGTAGGCAAAAACAAGCTTCCTATACTATCATATGATTTTTCTGAATTTGGAGAAAAATACTTCTTCTGTAGTCACGGCAAATATGTTCAACCATAGTTTTAGTGAGTAAAGATTCAGAAGATTCAATATTTTATGATTAAAAACATAAATTTAGACGTATCCTCTACATTTATTGTTACGTGAAGACCATTATTGATGATCATAAAAAGATCATATAATGTTCCTGCAAAATTAAATATTAAGACGTACCAACCTGCATTATAAGCACTTGGAAAAAACTAAATTTCATACTGAAAACTTGTTTCAACAAATTTAGTAGAAAAAATTATGGCCTAAACCACAGAATATAGCATTTATGTTTTTCATTAATAATTATAATTAAAACAAAAACCACTTTTTTAATCGGAGACAGGTATTATTTTCTCATTAACCACTCTGTAAGTATAACTACTCAAATCATTTTCATTCTCGGGGGACTTTTGCGAGGCTCTGAAGTAATTTTGTGTTCAACGGGTATATAACCAATAGAATGGACTGACTGAAATTCACGAGTAGTTTGAATCAAAAGAGCAGCTTGAATGAAAGACCAGCTCAGTGAAAATTATGCTCCAAGAGGAGTCACTGAAAAGAAAACACAAATTTTTAAACCATGAATAAAAGTTTATGAATGGCTGATAGGTCTTGTGACTTCTTTATCATTTTTTTTTTCGTCTACGAACAGAACCCTTAATTTTTAACATGCATTTATTAACGCTCATCAGAGTAATAAAGAAAAAATACTCTCATTATTAAAATCGTAAAAACGTCATTAATTTTTATTGGCGACACATCCCTACAATCTGTACACATTCCGAATTCACCATTTCTGTATTCACAATATATTTAAGAAACGTAGCCCCTTGGACTACATATGATATTTCAATAAATTAATTATTAAATTACTGCACCAATTTATGCTTTTAATAAAAAATGTTTAAATTGGTTACAGTACCAATGAAGCAAATTAGTCAATTCAAAAGTAACAATTCCTTTCGAAATTATCTCAAACCTGCTGCCCCAAAATGATCAAAACTTTCCAATCTTATGTACAGTATGATGACAATTTAATAAAAATTGCATCATCACTTCAACAGGGAATGGACTAAATATTTAAAGTAGGTAACAAATAAAATTTTTATGATTTCTAGACATCTGGCAAAAATAACATTAACTTCATTTGATGTTGGTTATCTGTAGACGATTTTGTTTTTGATTTTGATTATTACTGAATTCGTTATGATGTTAGCTACACAGATCAAATACATTTCATTTTGAAATTACTTTCTGTACCAGATTGATTGTAGTTAACTACATCGCGTTTTAAGTGCCGTTTAAGCAGTGAATGGTTAGAAGGAACATTAAGTTAACTACAGTGTGTTAATGTAGAAAACATAAATAAATAATACAATAGAGATACGAGAGTGTGTATAGTATCCTAGTGTAGTTTACAAATTCAAATTATTTGGTTAAGTCTTGATTCTATTAGTCGTCTCAAAAACGTGCAAACCTTGTAAACATGTCTATAAGCACTTGCAAAAGTTTTTAACAAACAAGTTAAAATTTAAACAAGGATGTTTTAAATAGCCTGTGCCATTATTGGTATCTCCGAAACGGTAAGTGCTAGGAAGTTGATTAAATTAGAGAAATATTTTTTATGGGAATCGCCACTTCGGAGCACTTTAATAAACAGATCATTGCGTAGCTACCACGAACAGCTAGAAAACACATGACGAAGCTCTTGGGAACAGCTAGAGTTAATATTGGGCAGCTGGCGGAAACAGCTAGAACAAACATTGCGAAACTACCGGAAACAGCTAAGCTAGTCGAGCAAATATAGATACTTACTGGTACTGGTATGAAGACCAGAACTGACAGAACACTTTCTGTAGGGTGAGCTATCTTTTTATAATATCTAGTTATCCATTGAGATAATGTCGTGTGATTGGATTAGCCAGTTTATAAGCCCGTTTTTGCCAATTCCTCTTTTGGGTTTAAAGATGTTGGCAAACCTTGAACATCGACTGTGGCGATAGGTCTGTGCACCATCTTGTTCGCAGTAGGTACTTACAATTTCGAAGAACAGGCAATGGAAGGTCATCTAAAAGATTTTGAGGCGAAGAAAAAAAGGTAAGTATCGAATCCAAAAAAGTAGTATCGCAACCTGCAACCCTACTAAGAATTCGGGCACTCCTTCTACTAGATTTTGAAAAGCGCATGCAAAGTTCTAAATATTTTTTAAAATGTGCTACACAAAACAACTAATTCCTTTTATAGTTGAAGTGATTTGTTTCAGATAAGGAATTTTCATAATATTTGGACCACAGCAAACAATTGAAAACGGATTTATTGATTTAGACTTTGAAAGTTTTGAACGTTTAAAATATAAAGACTTTCAAGTTTATGTGGTGTTATCCCAAAAACTCAGAAAAAATAAAAACTCTCATGATAACACCGAACGGAATACCAAATTCCATCCTGAAATTTTTTACCATAGCTTGAAGCAACGTGGTGGAATTGATCTGAATTCAATAATAACTTAAAAGGTTTGTTAGTGTTACCATTTATACCACCTGATAAAGCTAGCGATTTTCGACAATTAGGTATTTCGGGGAAAACAAAAGGAGAGTTT
This sequence comes from Octodonta nipae, assembly GCA_034190945.1. NCBI lineage: Eukaryota > Metazoa > Arthropoda > Insecta > Coleoptera > Chrysomelidae > Octodonta > Octodonta nipae. The sequence continues at coordinate 190,016,665 of CM067216.1, read as the reverse complement.
TGTGTATAATGCCGGTACCCTGTGATTCCAAGAATAGAGTTCACATACAACAGAATAATTCGTAGAATAACTAAAACATATTAAAGCAATTATAATACTTTTCGAGATTTTACAATGTCAATTATCTTTATGAAATACATAAATAATTATTTGATGAAGTTGTCTTTGAAAATCACTGAGTGTCTAACAATAGAAAAATGTTCGAAATATATGATGCTTTTCAGTCCATAGAGATTTTGAGAGTAGTGTATCTTAAGTTGTAGGAAAAATATATTTTATGCATTGATGGAAGCAAGTTAGCTCACCATGGAACAGAATAGGTATTCTAGTCACCTTAGCACATTTTGCTGCATCAACATTTAAAAGTAGTTCACCAAAATCACTGGATAAGTCCTGGAGGGTCACATAGATCACTGATCTTAACAACTTGAAATGTTATTTATGGAGATATCTTAAAACATTAGCTGTTTTCTGAAGATTATTTGCGGTATCTTCTAGTTCCTTTTAATGGTTTTCTTTGGATATAACACCAAACTGAGGAAAAAGCTTGTATATTTAAAAAAATATAGGAATATACAGTCATTAAAATTTCAGGTTAATACTACATCTACCAGTTCAGAGACCATTATCAGAACAACTCAGCCTATGCTACCATACTTAACAAACTAGTAGAACGATGTGGTGAAAAACGGAACCTGCTCCCTACATGAAGCTTTGTTATGAGCGATTTTATGTAATCAGATTTCTTCAAATGGATAATTCAAAGTGCAAAAATGCAGGAGACTTTTGTTAAAATTAAATAGGAATTAATTTTATAACAGTTAAAAGTTAATTGTTGCTTTTTTGGTAAAAACTGTATTTGTGTACCATCTTGTAGATGGATAAGATGTAGTGAATTATCTTCATTTAAAGACTTTTTTAAACTTGTGTATTAACAATATTTCATGCATCTTATAGAGGTCTCTGTCTGTCTCCAAAACCAATCATCAATAATAACGGCACTCTTTCAGTTTCTATTACGTGGCCCATAATTGAACATCTACTCAAATATTTCACATCAAAACCATCAAGAGAAATTATTTTATTAATTTTAGCCAAAATTTAAACAATCGGGAGCCTTAGATCTACTAAACCTATTGTCGAAAAATTATCTAGGGTCATCCATTTAAAAATTCTCCTGGTTACATCATATCACAAAATATGTCATAGATATTCGAAATCGAAGTGTAAAATAAAAATACTACAAAAACCGGTTAGGCTCATTTTTTAATAGAATGTGTACTTTAACCAGAATTAATTTGTTTCCGACACATTTGGACAACCCTGGAATACATTGACTTCTTAAGAGTGCCTTTAAATATGTCACAGGGAAAATAAGATCTACAATAACATTAGAAATTTATAAAAATATTTTTTTCAAATAAGGATTCAAACGCTATAATGAAAACTGAAGTAGTTTAAGGTCATTACGAATGAAATACATAAGTGTAATGTAATAGTTAAACGTTCACCTCAAGCACATACATTCTGAAAATTAAAGTGAGAGTGAAAAAGCAAACAAATACTGTAACGTTAACGCTTACTATAACAGCGAAGTGAGAGTAGGAAACTTGCGAAATAAAAGCAAAATGACTGGTTCGCCACCGCAACGAATATTCTAAATTTGTTTTGTGAATCTAGTGTGTGCATACTGTCTGAGTCATTTTACGGGTGGTGGAGTTTAGAAATGCACTCGAAACAAAAAAGATTTGTGCCCGTTATATTTACTAATCAGTAGTTTTAATCACACTCAATCATATACTGACGGAACTACTATTCTGTTCTGTTCATAATAGTCCAGGAGACAGAGTATTTGCAATGGAAAATGGAATAGGATGCTATTTTCTTGGTTTAAACCTCCGAAAACATTTCCAAAACCAGCCATACGATAACAACACTGTCTCTTTTTGTAGGATAAACGCAAACCCTTATAGAATCACTGTGATGTCTATCTGTTGTGTCACAGCTAACAGCCTATTTAATCTCAGACTATCCGAAAAAGTTGAAACGTGGTACCAATGCGACCATTTTACCAGAACACAGGGTGTAAATAGATTGAGTGCATATATTTTAGGTGCAGACAGTACACACCAAATAAAACAAAAAACTCTTGTAACCCTACGGTCTATAGGCCTTAATAAACAAGAACATTCGAAATACATGTAGAGTAAATTACTGTCAATGTGGCAACGTCGCGCTAAAAATCAAATTCACCTGTAGCGTGAATAAAAAAGGAATGATTCACCACAAAATTTAGATTTATTTAGGTAAATAATATTTTATGAAATATTATTCAAAAATGCACCCTTTTAATAACATTGAAATGAATATTTATATTTGGCGATTTATTTTTTACATTAAGTAGAAGTTGTTTACATTATGATACAAAAATAATTCGATACAAACTATATTAAACAAAACATTTCTTACATGTAGTTCTTTTATGTATTAAACTATTCGAAAAATAATTGTTACTCATAAAATTAATATTACTAATGTTAGATAAATGAATACCCATGTACTTACCGGATGTCATTATGATAGAGCTCTGGAGAATAAACTGATCCTTAATAGTAAAAAATAAAAATTCTTACATCTGTTTTCCCCACAAATTAATAACATGTCAGGTCTTTACCTAATTGTATTATTGTAAGTATTTGTCACAAACTAATACACTCGAACTAACAATTCACATTTGATTTTATTTATTTTTCCAATTTATTTATTAAAATGAAAATCAAATCACGACGCTACTTAGAATTTCACGCAAAAATAACTTTCAGTTTCTTACTAGAACCGGTGCAGCAAAAAAGCAATCGTGGCAGCGGTCAGCTGTAGTACTGTGTAAGGCATGTTATATGCTTTGTTGCCACATCCGTTCGGAGAAACGTACGACAAATTATAACAGGATATTTAGAGTTTAAATATTAATTTTCTTTGTTAATACAGTTATTAAAGGTGTAGAAGTATTGAGTACTTACATATTTAGCTTTACAAGAACTTTGAAACCGAAAATAGTCTATTATTCACTGTAATAAAGGCTACGTAACTTCTGACATTTTTTTTTTTGGGAAACCTATAGTTTATTTCTGAAAATGTTATAAAGCTTTTTGATTTGTTTTCATATGATCTTTGTACTCAAACCGTTTACACCCTGTATATATCTTATTCAAGCGAGCAGTTTACGAGGAATAACCTACGCCCGCGTCGCTGAAGTTATCTGGCGCAGTTGCAAATAAAACATTCGGAAGAGATTCCAATTAGCAAGCTAAAATAGTCCAGAAAACCATACTTTGATAACGCCAGTGAAAACTTGCACATTTTGATACAACCAATTCGATGCGTCGAAGTGTTCACAGAGTTGAGAGAAAAAACAAATCTCAGCAATCTGGAAATCGCACCTCTGGTATTAAAAGTTACTTATACTTCACAGTATTTTCCAAAGAAACAAAACCTTCTTAATGACAGATTTTAGTGGGAGGCTGCTCATCCACCGCTCCTCATCGGCTTCGTCATCTGATTTTTCGGTTTGCTGAAAGGTATTCGTTATTTCTTCAATACTCGTCTACTAGAACCCATCTTATCTTGATACATTTTGCAACTTTTTATTTTTTGCTTTAATTCAAATAAATCTTTTTCTCCTTCTTGTCTGGCTGTTAGAATTTGAAGACGACATTTATCCTCGGATTATCCTCAAAATGAATAACTTTTGACGAAGATATTTGATTAGTGATACCCCGTCCACAATCCCAACCGTGACTTACCCACTAGTTAACATTTTTCTGGGTAATCTTTCTCATCGCACTGATAATATCCTAAAAACGCCTATAATATTTTTAAATATTTTCGAGGGCGGCTTGATCTATTGGTTGAATTATGCTAGTTACTTTTGAAGTAAAAAGATTTATACCAATTTCGCTCTACAAAAATTTCTCCAAAGTGTCCTTCTCAAGGGTGAGAGGGAGCATTATCTACTAACAAAATTGCTTTAATAGGAATATGGTTCCTGTTTAAAACTTTATTCACAGATGGTACAAACTCTTCTCTAAACTAATCAGTGACCTTTGTAATACAGTGGTAGGGCTCTGCATCAGACGTCTTTTAAAGCTCTTGGACGTGCAGATTTGCTGATTACCATCAGTGGAATTTTGTGCTTTCTCGATGCATTGGAACATGCCATTATAGTTAATCTTTCCTTACTTGGCTTGTGTCCAGGAGCTGATTTCTCTTGTCGAGATGCCAATGTTTTTGTTGGAAGCAATTTATAATTCAGACCAGTTTCGGCACAGTTGTAAATTTGATCCCGTTTGTACCCACAGTCTTCGATTTGCTTTTCAAAGTCCTGCTTAAAGTTATCAATTAATGACACATCAGCAGCAAGCTTTTCTCCAGAAACAGTCAGTTGGCGTACACCGTACCGTTTTCTCCAGCGGTCAAGCTATTTAGAATTGGCGGTAAAGTGATCTAACTCTGGAAATTGAGTACCAATCATTAGTGCTTTTTGTTGCAAAATTGGAGCTGATAGAGGTACACCTTTTCACCTTTGCTGGTTTAATCACATGAATAAAGCTTCATTAAATATTTCGTTGTTGCCAGTTTTCACTGACTTTCGTTCTGAGGATGAAAAGACTTGATTTATACACCACTCTTCCATTTTTGTGCAATTTTGTGTCCGATCTCCATCTGTAACCTAACCTATTCCACAATCTCGTGCAATAATTTTAATTGTCTCTCCTGCTTCAGTTTTTCCGATTGCTTTAAATTCTAACACGGTAAATGAAAATTCAAACAAAGCAGTTTGTACCACACTAACCACCAGAATAAATTAATTACATATATTCTATTTACATACATATCCATTATTTCAAATTTATTGCATTTATTGCTCTTATACTGGACCGATACCAGATACTTTTTTGTATCACTTTTGAGATGTCTTATAAGGTTTTGATATATTATTTTTTAATGTTCGATTTTGCTCCAAATATTCGGTTATTTTTTCTTGTGTAATTGTTGGCTAAGTAGTTTTGATAAATATATACCATATAATAAGTTTTAAATAACCGTTTCAAACATATACATTTTTATTTCTCATAACGAGACCTTTGATACGTGATGCACTTGATTTTTTAATATTTTTATAATTTGAAATTAAGAGAATATTTTAAATTTTTAATTGCCTTTTCATTCTTTAATTTGCTATCCATAAATTTACATTAAGAGTTTCTCTGTACATTTTGACTATATTAACCGTTTTAGTTTCGAAGGTAAAAGGATTTCTTCCAGTTTTTTTTTTAAATTGAACTATACATTTAAAGTAATTTCGAAAAAATTGTCCAGGATGTCTTTGATTATTTCCTTCTTCAGTAGGGTGTTCCCTCCTCAGATTTTTCGAGCAACAGATAAACAAAGTGTAGTAAGGCAATTTCAAAAAAATTCCCGGATTACTGGAGGTTTGTACAGACATTCTTCCTAACACATATTCTAAGAGAAAGCGATGTCAACAATATGATCAACCAGTATTCCTGTGTATATGAAGAGTCCCATGTGTGTGAACTGCACTGTGTGGACTAAGGTAGGATTTGCCTCGGATACTAGACTGGTCATGCCTGCCAGGAATGGGACCCCCAGTCCGACACCTCAAACGGCTGTCGTAGAACTTGTAATGGATGAAGAAACATCAAGAGAAAGAATAACAAAGATAACTTTTTGACAGAATATATGAGTATTTTTTAGTATTACAACAATTTTAACATTATGCCTTATTATTTTAAGTCTGAAGACTTCTGTATTGATATTGATTTGTTCAATACTACATTCCACTAACAAAATATCTCCCCGCAATTGTTCGCCAAATATTATATACAGGGTATTTTGTAGAAGATTCGCCAAACATGGAGGGCAGATAGGTGGGCTCATGTGCTATATTGCGTAGCCCATATACTATAGCTTACGATTTTTGTTTTTTTTTTAATTTTTTTTTTCTTAATTCTCAGATTTTTACATTTAACCTATTGTAACTTTTCACAGTATCTTCACCAAATAAACTTATATTGAATCTATGATGTTTGTTTGCTCTTGCGCATTCGATATTTTACACAAATAATTGGTTGAAAAAATGACGAAGTGTCATAAAAAAGTGCTTACGTTAAAAACCTTATTATTAGAAAACATTACAAAAAAATATAATATGAAGCACATCGAGATCTTCGAATGCTTACAAAAACTTCTCTAGTTCAACCTCTTTCCAATGATATATCACACTTATTGGAAAGTAATCAGTATCATAATACAATTTAAGATTGTAACTTTTAAGGTTAGAACTACAAAAAATAAAACATACACCAAATTGCAATAATTTGTTATAAATTTTGTTCAAACCGGCTTCAACCTTTACGTTTGCAATCGCGGCACCTTTTTCTGACTCCTACAGTCTCTAGTCGCATCTCATCCCAATGTAATTCAAAAGCAACATTTATTCGTGCTCTTAACTGCTCCCTGTTTTTATTTCTCTCTCATAAACGAGTTGCTTGGCCCGTCCCCATACAAAAAACTCAAAGGGAGTCAGGTCTGGTGACTTTGGAGGCCAGAGTATAGGGCCAGTTCTCTCAATCCACGGGTTTGGGAATGAATTGTCCAGGAGCTCTCTAACAGCTCGCCTATAATGTGCTGGACTGGATCTTTTTTAAATATTATTGGTCTACCTCCAATTGGATTTCATCTCATAAGATCGATCCTCCCGCATTTTTTGGAACGCAATATTGATTCTTTCCCTTAACTGCTCCTTGACTTCTATATTCATCTCGTAAATGACTTGAATTTTGAATGAATGATTTATCGATCTTATTAGATGAAGTCCTATTGGAAGACAGACCAAAAATATTCAAAAAAGATGGCGGTCCAGCACATTATAGTCGAACTGTCAGAGTCCTTCTGGACTCTCTTTGATTTTTTTGTATGGGGACGGGCCAAGCAACTTTATGGGAGAGAAATAAAAACCAAGAAGCAGTTAAGAGCAAGAATAAATGTTGCTTTTGAAATAATATGGGATAAGATGCGACTAGATATTACCACTGTAGGAGCCAGAAAAAGGTGTGTCGCGATTGCATTCGTAGTGGTAGAAGCCGGTTTGAACAAAATTTATAATAAATTATTGCAATTTGGTGTATGTTTTATTTTATGTAGTTCTAACCCTGTAAGCTACAATCTCAAATTTTATTATGATACTGATTACTTTCTAATACGTGTGATATATTGTTGGAAAGGGATTGAAGTAGAGAAGTTTTTGTAAGCATTCGAAGTTTTTGTAAGCATTCGAAGTTCTCGATGAGCTTCTTATTTTTTTTTTGTAATGTGATAAAGTTTTTAACTTAATCACTTTTTATGGAACCCCGCCATTTGTGGGCTCATATCATTTTTTCAACCAATTATTTGTGTCAAATCATAGATTCGATTTAGTTTCATGAAGATACTGTGAAAAATAAAAAAGTTACAATAGTTTAGATGAGTTAAAAAAAATTGAATTAAAAAAAACGTAAGCTATCTAGATGTTACATGGGCTACATAATATAGCAGATGAGCGCACCTATCTGCCCTCCATTGGCGAACCTTCTACAAAACATCCTGTATACACCCTGTATATAAATGTTATAAAAAACGATTAGTATTCGTTTTTTTTTAATAATATTTATATACAGGGTGTTTTGTTTTGTAGAAGGTTGGTTGGTAAAGCTGATGAACTGCTATAAAAAGCGGCAAATCAAATGGGATCACCAAACAACAAATTTAAAACAATTGGTAGAAACATATCAAGTCAATCTGCTAATACAAATATCGGTATTTTATTTGACAAACAGGGGTAATTTGACTATGTATTAAAAGACGACTGTAGAATAGAAGTACTAATGAAACTACTCAGTCCCCCTAGCTTTCAGACGTCTGTCGAACGAGTCCAAGTAATAAACCCCGAACAGATCCCCTTCCGACAATAACATAAACTACAAAACTATTATTATCAATTTCCGTCAGATTTATCGAATAAGTCATGTGAAATATTACAATGTAGATGTTTATAAATATTTGTTTATGTTATAATCCCGAAATATAAAAGCCAAACCGCGCAGATATGTAAACTATATTTGGATAATAGGTATAACTTCGACATTCACTAAATAAAATCAATAAACGAATTAGTTGATCCAGCAAAGTCCAATGTATGATTATCTTTCATTTGGGTAAAACCAAATTACCGACTAATTTCAAACGGTGAATACCAAAATGGAATAATTACGGTGATTCAAAATTTTGACATAAACAATTTTAAATGTCAAGGATTATTGTGTAAATCTTTAGGCGCATTTATGTATTTTTTAAAACTCAATTTTTAAAATCAGCTAACACTAAGATTTGGGATAGAGAGAGGTTTGGTGTTAGGGTCGAAACTTTAATTCGATATCAGAAAAGTTTTGTGTGTTTTAAAAGTTATAGGAATAACTATAAAATCAATTAGGTATAGGCTTAATATTTTAAAATAAGATCAATACTTAAAAAAAATGGATTCGTCCATGATCTTGAATATAATTCTAATATACATCGAGAACTTTTATGACAAGTTCAAAATACACCACATGTTCCAATTGAAAAAAAAGTTAATATTATCCACTTGGCACTGGGTAATGTGGTATATATCCATTTTATACCAAACTTGTTTGATTGATAAGTTTTTATTTGATTTTCAGTCGAGATCGTTATCATGTTCCGTTCAAAATTAATAGAGGGAGAATAAAAGTTCTCACTGTATATGCATCTGCGCTTCTCACATAAATGCAAATTTTCAATAATTTATGTTTTATTTGTAATGTAAACAATAAGCTGTTGTAAAATTAAATATTATATATACTTGGTTTACCACAATAAGATAAAATAATTTAAAGTTTGGTAGAAATTTTAGTTCTTTATTTATTCACAGCTGGAAAAAGTCAATTTTTTAATATTACCCTGAAACAAAGCGTCAATCCATCTACTAGGAAATATCTGAGTCAGCAAATACCAAAAAAGATGAAACAATGATTCTGCACGCCAGGGCAAATGGTCTGCCTGTGAATATACTTAATACTAATATACTGCTAGCAAGGTCTTCCCAAAGGAGCAATCACGGCGCAATCATATCATATAAAACGATAGAAATGTATACGTTTCTATCGTTTTACAGTGCATTGTATCTTATGCGCATGTTTGAAAATGCGTCATTTTACATTTCTGTCGTTGGGGTTATGTTTTCTCTCTGTTCGATCTGTGGTTAATGGTTTCCCATCACATTTACATTCTCGCAACGCTTGCGCACAACAGGTCAAGTACAGTGAAACGATATATACTGCTGCCTCTCTCAGTCGGTGACCCTCCCACTTATGGGCGATAGCAGTAAATTGGTATTAAGTATATGAGTGTAACTGAAAGAAAAAGTTTTATGTTTATAGAAGAGGTGGCGGCAAAACGTCATACTTGCTAAAGAAGGTGGTGACACTTGATAACCGTAGTATTGCTTTCAACAGCAAAAACTCGTATGCAGCGGTGTACAAATAGAGAAGTGTAAGGTGATGAATGAGATTCAGAGCTATTTGTAATTAGTATTCAATAAATCATATTTTTAAGAGTATTCCAAGTATTTAATTGTCACACCTCGTACGTTAAAAGAAGTAATTCGAGAAAGGTCTAGTAACTCCTTTCAAACTATTACTAAATTATTTTGTAATCGTACAAAAAACGTTCTGAATTTCCCCGTTTAAAGTTTTCAATTTTCGCAGCTGCAGTTCTAACATTTGATGTAATTGAAGTTCTTCAACTAATACAACATATCGTTCTAATGACATTTTCTATTTATTTATGGAGCACTTAAACGGCACCTATTTGTATTCAGTTGTTACATTTTGTATGATACTTTGGCGATGTTACACAATTTGCTACTCTCTAGGCGCCCTTGGAATTGTAGAATAGCGATGGCCTCGTCAAATATTCAGAATCAAATTGTATACGATATCCCATGATACTGGTCGAATTCTGTTTTAGTAATGACTTGGAAATGTTATGACGGCGCCCGATGTAATGTCAGTTTGGCGGTGTTGGAAACCTCACACCAAAGGTATATTTTGGCAATATTAATGAATATAACGTATCTTCTGTCAGACTGTGATGTGACTATTCAATGATGACTTAATTACAAACAACTTCCGGCGAAGTTACATTTCAGCATAGCATTTCATTTGGTTATTATATTAATTATTATACCTTTCAAGCACCCAAATAAGTTGAATGGTAACGTTATATATCAATATGCAGGTTTTGTTTGATTCCAATATCTACAAAAGAAAATTTTGAAAACATCAATAATAGAAAGGTATTTTGTAAACATAATTATTGAAAGTTCAATATCGTAATTATATAATAATAATACCACCACACAAAAAAAGGTGTCTGATCCACGGTCAGTATTGCACCATCATCGTTTGGTCCTCAGCAAAACGCAGAAGAATCTTTAGAAAATGAAGAGTTTTGTTTACGAGCCATATTTCACATTCTGATTCTGACCATGAATTTGAGATTAAAAAACAAAAATACTTCGAATAGCAAATGTCGTATGTCTAAATCAGACTTTTATTGTGAGACGAAACTCCATATAACATGTATTTTTATTAAGTACAGAGATACAACTGTAATACTTTAACTCAGAAAGGTATATGGGACATACACAATTTATTTTCTAAAATTTCACCACCAACTTTAATACACATTTGCATGCATGTGTGTGTAGCTTTTCTGAAGTCGTCTTGGCTCTTTTATGAGGCTGCACTAGTCATATTCCGAACCATCAAATCAGCTCTTACGTTTATACTTTTTCATAGACTTGGCCTTTTAACCATTCCTACAGGGAAAGATCCAAAGGGGTAGTAGAGTTCGGGGACCTTAGTGGCCCAGAGATGCAACCATATCTGTCGATATATCTTCCGGAAAATGTTAGATTTACATGATCTGCCACCTGACGACTACAATGTGCAGAAGCCCTATCATGTTGGAAAAACATATGCATTCGTGTAGCCAAAGGAATCTCTTCTGCTGGAAGCTCAAAGTCTCGATAAAGAGGTGTTCTAAGACTTTGAGGTAACACAAAAGTCCCAATCAACTGATTGTCTATCAAATTTCACTACACATTTACCAAGAAACGTTCTTAAAATAAATCTCCACAATCTCACATGGGCTTCCTTCGGATCACTGACGTTAATTACGAGTGTTATTGATAACGTCACGATTGAACCTGGCTTGATCAGCGAAGATTATAACGGGATTGTTGTCTATTTCTAAGTATCCCACGAGAAAATCCAATCGTCTTTCTTCATCTCCTGATCTAAGGTGTTGAATGAACTGTGACTTGGATGGAACCGTGCATATGTAATGTATACCATACTAATTTATGTGAAATGAAGATACGTAGAACAATTTTAGGTATGTTTTTAAAGGTACATTCTGGCAACTGAATAATGATTTTCTACTTCTTCCACTTTCTGTTAATTTGTACGTTAAGATGGCGTATGTCTGTTGGGCACTTCAGCAAACTCTTGCAGTGTATTGAAAATTCTTGAGTTGGTACATAATAAAAATTGAAAACATATATCGATTTTTTAATGCAATTCGTCTGTACCAACACCTAAAATATTTACCATTCCTCTTGAAATGTTATTTGTATTTAATTAATAATCCAATTGGAAAAAAGCCATTATCTGTATCGATTTTCTGAAATAGGCAAATTAATAATTTTCCTCTGATTATTCATCATTAAATGTAATATAGTAATTTATGAATGAATGTTACTCATACCCAAGTACAATGTTACATTTGTATATTTTTTCGACAATATAAATTCTAGATCTATGTTACTCTGTGAAAAGTACAGCGCTACTGAAACAATATATATTCAGGATACAGCTATAATCTCCAACGTACTAGCACAATTTTTTTTTTTTTGGAAAGTTGCTACCGACGCAACGAAGCTATTGTGAATAAACAGTAACTCGACACAAAGTATAGAAACTACTATTCTTATGGATAATGACTTTCGGCTAATTTATTTTAAAGTTTGCCATTTGATAGTCCTGTACTTGTAGATCAAAAGTCTCCATGGGTTCAAACTTTGAAAATCGTTTGTTCTCGAGGTACAGCCCCCAGAGTTGATATTTTTTTTACCCCTTATAAGGTATAGCGAGAATGTGGCTTTCGGTTATTTATTGAGACTTTGCAATTTGATAGTTCTGAACTTGTGGATCAAAAGTCTCTATGGGCTCAAACTCCAATAGTTCTTTATTTTCGTGATACAGCCCCCAAGTTGATTATCTATCACTTGAGGTAAAAAATCAACATTGGGGGTTGTATCTCGAAAATGAAAGACTTTTGAGAGTTTGACTCCATGGAGAATTTCGATCCGCCGGTATACAACTACAAAATGGCAAAGTTTCCGAAAAAAAAAAAAATAGCCGAGAGCCATTTTCTCGCTATACCTCATAAAGGGCGGTATCTCGAAAACAAACGACTATCTTGTTTGAGCCTATGGAAACTTTTGGTCCACACGTACAGAACTATCAAAAGGCTAAGCTTCAAAAAAATAGCCTCAAACCACTTTCCATATAATCGTGCGCGGTCCTTTCAAAAAAACGGGATCTATATATAGGGGTCCAGGAAAAGTCCTGGGAAGGAATTCTACTTAAATTTCACGTATAGTTTAGTCGATCTTGAAATATACACGAAAGAAGAAGAAACAATGGAAATACTAGATTAAGAAGTGGAGTCAGCAAGCACAGCACATGAAGGATGACAAGATAGAATCGAACGACGGAGTAACGGCCTGCATATGACATGAAAGATGACAAGATTGAACCGAATGACAGAATAACGGCCTAACTATCAAAATATGTTTGTGGACAACGCCTGGCTAAGATGTATACGCATGGCACAAATTAGCTTTAATCCTCAGGAAGTAAAGAAAATTACAGAAATTACAGATCGACTAATCTCCTGCCGGTAGTGTATAGAATATATAGTGAGAACACAGAACCAAATACATCTTAGATTAGATTCCACTCACGAAAACAAGCCGGATTCTACAGAGGGTTCTACACAACTGATTATTTATATATTGTACAGGAAGTAATCCGTCGAACTAAGGTAAAATCAAATACCACTGGGATTGTATTTTCCTAATTTTTTGCGAATAATGCCACAATTGCTGGAAAATCTGTATATTTCAAATAGTTCAAACGTTTCAAGGTCTAAATCAGATCCCCATTTTCAATGGTCAATATGGAGTTATTTTCAAAAAATCAGACATGCCACAACGATCTTTCAGAATACAATCTCTGGATTGACCTCATGACTTCCAGAATGCACACGGCACCACATTACCGAATGCCGTTTTCAAGACGCAGAGTGAGCAAGGTGTAAATAAGCTGAATCCAATTTGTTCAAAACATTTGTATGGAAGTCTGGAGCAATGTACGGGCTCAACTCTGAACTAACTGATATTTTCAATCTTCAACGTTGTGACTTAATAGTTTCAGAATTGATTATGTTACATTCATATAGTTGCAACGAGTTATTAGTATTATTCGGGGAGAGCAGTTGTTGCCAATAATTCCAACGGTTGAAAAATTATCAGTGAATCAGCGATTGGCACCTGGACTCTACTAACAAACATATTATCACGAGTAAAAGAAAGAAATAAATGCAATAAATTTAAAATGAAATATTCACAAGTAAATGAAATATCCATAAGTAAATAGATAGCAAGGATTGAGTACAAAATTGAAAATCGGCCTGTATTTTTTTTAACAATGTTGATGTATGATTTTCGGTGCTTGCTTTCTGAAGAGAATGCAGCTCCTAAATTGACGTTTTTGAATTTTTCAAGGTTCTGTAGGAATTGGTGTTTTCTATCAAAAGTGGCCAGTTGGGATAACCCTGTATATTAAATAGATTAACTCCTTTTCGCAATAAATTTGAACAATAAATAGAACGACTGAAATAATTTAAATGTTAGTGTATAAGTTATTCCTACAAACTGAATAATTTCCTAAAATCATATATCTTCACCGCGATATTACATAATGAATAGCAACTGGAAATCATTATATAAATGTCAACATGTGTTGAATTAAATAAAAAATTATAACTTAATTTATGTGAGCACCTAATGAATGAAATTACATCACGAAATATATTATAGACAAATATATACGCAGATGTCTAAAAATTTTCAAGGTTAGACTTTAATAATTCAAATAGAATGTTGCCCGTTTGTAAGAAAACAATTATACAGGAAGAAGTCTTTAAAGGAAGGTAATTGTCGAATGTTTGAATACGAATAAAAATATAATTATGGAAATATGCAATTACTTTAGACACCCTTTCATTTGTCCTTGTTTTTTTTTTAAATTAATTACCACATATACCACTTACTAAACAAATCATGCTGATTTATGTCTAACTGAAATACAATACGCCGATGTGCCTATCCTCAATCAAATAATACAATCAATAAAATTTTAACTACAAGATTAATCATTAATGATAAAAGTTTATATAAAATCAAAAGTGAATATTTTATTCAAATTTATTGTAGCTACATTATTAGCAATCCTTAGTACATCATTTTTCGACACATCTCAATTCGTCTATACAGCTCAGAGATAAAGTTTTGATGACAAAATTAATAATAGAACAAAACCAACAAGGTGTTATAATGATAAAACATGACCAAGTGACATAAAACAATTTTATCGATGCGTTTTTTTTTAACAAAAAAACCTCCAAAATCGGTAACAATTTATTTTTTTACCATTTATACAAAATCCACCAATGAAAACGTGTTTGATGCTATTATGGGCAATGCCGGAGAGAAATGAAAAACCTACAAAATGAGCTGATATACGCCCAACTTCGTTAATTGGTTTCTTAGATAGTGGAACTTTTAAATGAAATTCCAAAAATAAATAATCGTTTTTTTTTTTTATTTTATAGCTAAAACATTCTTATTAACTGAAACGCTAGATTTTCTCATATCCAATTAATGTTCTAAAAATAAATGCCGTAGCCCCAGGAGTTTTGCAAAATTTCAGTCAACCCTAGGGAAGAGATATTTTTCTGAAAGGCACTATTACCTCACCGAATGGCCCTATCATTACGAAAAAAACCACTGTTGGAAGGTAAGAGTACAAATACATATAAATATTGAAAATATTTGGCCATTCCGTATCAATTTACTTGGGCGAGTCTATTCAAAAAATTGCTAGGGGGTGGTACCTTAATCTTAATGCAAATTTTAATTTTAAGCCGACACATAGTTATATTTCTTGCATAATACAGATTTTTGTAATAAAGTCGACTAAAGGGGCAACTGTCTCTTAACCTACTACCTAGCTTTCCTTCCTTCTCCACAACCCGCATGGGATGGTCTGGTTTAAATCATTTCATCTGGGAGTGACAACCCCACGAGTCCGAGTTACCTGGGTCACCAGGGTCAATTCGTGACACCACCCATGAGAATGGAGTTACAGAGTAGATGCCTGGAAAAAGAGCCTGTGCCTGGGGATCGCAGGACATGTATGGAGCCGGCGCTGGACATGACAGCATCCGGGACGTCGGAGGCAAGGTGTTGAGGAGACGGACCCTCTCGTCCAAAGAACTACAGCCTAGGAATTACAACAACTTTCACAAATACAGTCACAGTAACAACGTGACCATCACCAATGGAGTCAAACGAGAACTCCACCCGCAGAAAGCGTTGCGCAGGATCAACAACCAGCGCTCATTTAAGCGGGACTGAAAAGACAGCGCATGAAATGGACTAGCGCCATGAATGAATTTATAATGCACACGTTTTACAGAATTACGAACATTGGCTAGAACAAGACTGAATATCGCCAAACCCGTCAAGAGTTGTGTCGTGAGTACCGAGATCTTCAAGTTACCGAACAGAGAGTCGCAGATAAATATCGTGCCATCTTGAGAAATGGCCTTATTTCACTTGAACATTGGACACAATAAAAAGCGAAGTTGAGCACGAGGTATTTGGTCGAAATATAACAGACCCAGAGCCTGAAACAAAAGAATTTCAACAAGAACCGCCAACCACCGCGGACCTGCTTGAGAAGACCCAAGCAGAAATTATATTCATTAGTAATACAACCAAAGTTTGCCTGATTAATACTGTGATAAAAGTTTATATCTTGATTCCCATAGACTAGTGATTTTTGTTATTTTTCACAGCCATTTCGTTGAATATAGTTTACGAATGTGAAATTATAACAACGCAGTAATTGAAATAATAATAAGGCAGACTACAGGATAAATTAATTGTTGAACTCAAAATATATTTAAGCCTTACCTATTTCCAAAAAAACTTCTGTTCCTTCCAAGATTCCTCCATTTTCCTCTGCAAACAAAAAGTAATTACATTAATAAGAATGAAACTCAAACTTTGAGTATTTTCATATTGGTTGCTTAATAAAAATATACATTTTTGCCATACCTCGTATGTTAAGATTTACTACGTCAAGGTTATACTAACACTTTCTTTCAAGAACTTTTTTTAATGAACGAAAAAGTTAACCTTTAGAATTTTTGTGGGACAATCAAACTTAATTTACTTATTAAATAAATAACACGTAATCTCATGGTTATGATTATGATCACTAAAGAGGAAAAAAATCAATTTAGGAATATAACTGACATATTTCCCGTAATTGAAGTAATACATGCGTATCATAATTCTAATGAAACCTAAGTATATTATGATGAATGTTGAAGGTAATAAAAATAACGCACAATTTCACAATTCACACAGCTATAAACGTTGTAATACGATCAGTCGATATTTGTAATATTAGGTCAATCGGTTTATATTTTTACATGACCGATTGTATACAAGCACTGAACTATGAAGTTCCTGTTTCCCGTAGAATCCGAGTATCATAAATACAACCCAATATTTGATGTAGAAAATAAACGTCAAAAGTTGACAGTGCAGCCCAATTATAACGAATAGTATTAATACAGTTCCATTTTCTAGCTGAAAAAAGGAAATAATTTGTCCTATGTATTTTTTTATTTATGAAGATAATTCTATTTATAAAAAATAAAAACAATTTAGGACATAAAAACAATACAAGGGTGATTTAAAATAAAGGAGGTTTTTACTTCTAATGATGGTTTTCCACTAAACGGACAAAAGAAAAAAAAACACCAATTGGTGTCGAACTGAAACTTTTCGTAAACTTTTTGAACCCTAATGTATTTGGCGTTAGTCGAAGTTTTGTTTTTCGGGTTCCGCTCAGAATCGGACACATAAAAAGGTTTAGACGTATTTTAAAACTGGACTGTTTCGTTGAGACGGTCATGTTGTGTTTGCTATTTTTGCCTTGTATTTCGTTTTGCTAGTTTGAATACAAATTTTGTACCAAATTGGTACTATTGGTGGGTAGGTAAGTAAATAACGTATTTTTGTATAATAGAGTAATAATTTTACATAACTAAATCATCTTTTTTTACAATTATTTATTGCTATTTGATTTATCATTATTATTTTATTTTAATTATTTATTGTTTTTTTCCAGATCATGTGCTGCTGGAGGTGTAAAATGTCCAAGAGGCAGTGGACCACTGAAAAAATGTATAGCATAATAGATGCCTGAAGGCAGTATACAAATTTGTGAGACCCAAAGGATACCAACGATTAAATACGATATAGTGTTTACTTGGCTTAAGTTCTAATTCCACGATTAAATACATAATCACCCCCATAAGTAGCCAGACGCTGGACAACTTTCATCTTTGTCATTGGAGTCCGTTGGACGTGGTACACAAGATAATAAATCCTTCTGATAATTTCGTAAGATTCATCCCATGAGGGTGACAATTTTGGCGACTAAGTATTCGTACAATGTTCATTGTACAACTAGACATTATACCCTTGCTGAAATCTTGTCGACTCTGCCTACCGCGCTTTCAGCTTGGCACTGGTAACTGACATGGGCATCCCTGCCTGTTTATGACTGCCCGATAACGTTTTCCTGAATTAATCTGCATAATCATTAAACTGTACAGGGATTCCATCTAGCGTCCCAAAAAAGATCCAATTTTTTTGAATGTCATATACAACGGATCTATTTGCAAGGAGGAAGAATGGTATGGGCTTATCCCCATCCCGTTGGTTACTGTCGACAATTTTGGAAACATTCTTTTCTTTCGTGTTAAACCTTTCTCCCATTCCTTCTGGCCGTGGATATGAGGCCGTGGTTTTAGGTTTATTAATACCAATCAAATCTTAGATTATACAGAATACATAAGACTCCAAAATACTACGTAGGTCAGAATAATGTTCCAGTAGTACCCCAAATCTAGTGAACAAAGATCGTTGCTTCAGTGGTTGCCTCTTGGCTGGGAAAAACCTACAGTTCGAGTCACTTGCTAATGTAGTCAACAACATCAAGGATATATATTACCCCCATTGGTTTCTGGGAGTGGTCTAACTAAGCCAATGCCAATTCCTGAAACGACATTGTGTAACTCCTTCTTGAAGGGCGGTGACCCTTTTTTTTGGTACCAACTGGGACTTGATTCTATTCTCGAGGGATTCCCATTGAGGTCACAATGATTTTATAGTCCACTTTGTTACGTTATATTTTTGCCGCAGAGTATATCCAGCAGTGTATCCCATAAACCCGTCAAAGAACAAGTAAACGAAGAAATATCTGAGGTTTGAATTATGCAAAACGTATTTGAAATAGCCTAAATATCTACAATAACTGTTTTCTTGTAACTAAAACACGAGTATTGACTTCGAATATTAAGACCAACGGATAGGATAAAATTATCTTCAAACGTAACCACGTACCTTTTTTATTATTCTGTAACATTTTTGTTATTGTGATAGGCTTATTGTTTTTTTTGTATCGGAAATATCCTCGTTTTATATTTGGTATTGATTTGTTTTGATATAAAGTTGTTCGAGGTTAAGATTCTTGGTTAGATTTTCTTAACGTATAAGGCGAATTCCTTAGGGTGGAACCACACGTTCTAGACAGTTTAAAGACATTTATGGAAAGAAGATGTAGAAAAGTAGAGTCGAGCACGGGACATTTCGAGCACTGAGGTTGTGGAATGTCGTAGAAGAAGAACTTTATTTAGAGGATGTTGGTATTAGAATTTAGAAGAAGAAATGGGTTGGTAGGATTTTGGAGATGTCAGTCGTTGGGGGAGTTGGCCGCCGATCGTCCTCTTGTAGGGTTGTTGCCCGTTGTCTGTCCTAGTGTGAGGATGCGTGTAGTACCTGGGAAGAGAGGATATGATGGTGAAATGTGGTGATTAATGTCTAGAAGTATTATCTGAATTTATACTGGCAATTTTGTGCCATCCATTGATTGGGATTTAGTTGGATACACTTTATTGTTGGTTCCGTTATTGGTTTTGTGATATTTTTGGATTGTAACGGAAACCATACTCGTGTGAGGATTTAAGACAAGTTCATCACTGATTATCTCGATGATCACCGGTTTCAGCAACGTGTAATTGATGTTTCCATTGGCAGTTTGGTGATATTTTTGGAAGTTAGTGGAAACACGTTCTCATTTGTGAGGATTTGATTGAATATCATTTCATGTGTACTGATTTATTAGATATTGATATTATTTGGTATTTTGTGAAAGCGTCGTGAGAGCTCGAAACGTCGAGTAGTTAATTGAATTATTTTGGGTGTTTTAAAGATAATATTTGTTTCTAGATTTATGAAATCATTGACTTTTCTTGAAGTTTAAATGTAATTAAACACTTTGTAAGTAATTGAGTTTTTGGCTTCAGATTTCAGAATAACAATACAGTTATTGGATTTGATATAATTTTGAATTATTCACAGCTTAGATGTCATTTTTGACTTTGATATTATTTTGAATATTGCTCGTTTAAGTAACTCATTTCTGATTTAAGATATATTGTGCATGTTTACGGATCACAACAACATTTGAATATTTTGATTACTGCTTTTGATAACATCTGTTTATTTTACCTAGGTTCACTTGATCATTAATTAATTATTACATTTGTGATTTTGGTAATAATTTGGACTTAGTGTATCAGGTATGTAATGTTGATTCTTGGTTGAACCATAGATATGTGTATGTAGGTACATGAAGTTGGCTACAGGTCGACTTGTGTTTGATATTTTTGAAGGATTGTATTCAAATAATTTAAAAGTTCATTAAATTATTTACTGTTTTATGAAGAGTTTTATTGAAGTAGGTTTGTTGTGACGTAACTGACAATATACTGAGGTTTTATTAGCCATGGAGCCCTTATCTATAGATTTCTTGTAACCGCGGAGGATTGGTTGGTTATCTTAGGCGGTTAGCTGGGGTAAAGAGGCAGAGAATCTACCTGGCGCCCAGAACATCTTTATATTGGAAAGTTGATTTACAGTTGGCTATGGCCCTTGTTTGTTAACCCACTCCCGTCTCCACTGAAGCTGCCGTGCACCCTGGTGCGTCAACGTCTACCACGTGGGCCGTAATAAGGTGGTAGGTTAGCCATTACATCGTAGGCATTACCGAGGCGTTTTGACGTTACAACTTCTGATTCGATATTTCTTCCCATCTGGGATCTAACTGGTTTTTCGTAATACTTTGTCGAAATTGGTGTGATGTCTGGGTCTTCCGATTCGTCTGCTTGGCACTGTTCAATGGTCCAAGCACTCTGGATTTAATTTGTCTGACGGATATGTTCTCCAGTTGTTCAATTTCTCTACCGTGCTTGTAACGTTGCTCATTACTGATTGGTACTTTATGGTATGGATGTCTCTATCACTGGTAAGCTGACATTACAATTCTTTAGTTCTGTTGGTCTTTGCTCGTTTAATTAGTTTCATTAATTAATTGTTTTTATTCGTTTTGCCTCACTTCATCTAATAATTCTTGTTCCTTCTGGCATTAGTTATCCAATCATTCTTGTTTGTTTCCGCCTTTTCTCATATAATAATTTAAACAACTATACTTGCTCTTTTTGACTGTTTTTATCCGCAACTTATAAGCTATAATTATTGATCAACGTACTGAGTAGTCAAGTTAAACTGAAACAACTGCATCAGAACATTTTCTAGTAAGTATATGGTTTGGTAGTGGTCAATTTATCCTCTATGTTTTTTCCATGTACATGTCATAGACTCAAAATATAGACCGAATTTTCAGATTCAATTTTTGCCCAGGTGAGTGTGTCACTAATTTATATCTACGGGGGTCTTTCCTGGGAACCAATAACGACTGTCCGCGATAATATAATTAATATTTAAAAATACGACTAAGTGACATTGGAATCACAGGTCCCGTAATAGTGTTAAAATTAACAAAATCTAAGAGTTTTTTTAAAAAATATTGTTTTGCCCTTTTTTCTAGCATTTGGTCATGTGGTACTTTTGAATTAATGAACTTTTCTCATAAATTAAATAAAGAGCTAAAAATAATGTAAGTCCTTTTTCGAAAAACATATTCTTTTTAACATTGTAATAAAATTTGGTTTCCCAATAAAAATCCATAAATATTCCCAGTTTATTACTGAGGAAAATCAGTAAACTATGATAATTTAATTAAAAAATTAATCAAGTAAGTTGTAAACAAATTCACAATCCAATACATTCGTATTAAAGTGATTCCAGATATATATTACAAATCCAACATATGTTTGCATACACGACAAGCTTAATAAGCAAATGAATAGGAATCATTTCAAAACAAGATTCTTTTAAACTAGCCATAATGAATACCGTAGCATATAAATAACTATTTCATTAAACATAAAATGTATTCATATGAAAAGGAACACATGCCGAAAACCTTAGAAAATATCAGAATTATACCACTAACCATATATTTCACAATAAAACTGTGTTCTTCAACAAACCCAAGATCCGAAGCTATACCATACAGGTAAAATCAACCTTGGAATCGGTCAATGTTCAGAGCCTTCTGAAGAGTGGCCCAAACAAAGATTGTCTGCCATCCGTAAAAAGATCTAACCGCAGAACCGGACTGAGGGGGATCGTAATATGAGTGGAATGTCCGTTTGAATCACATCTCTGCCCAAGGCGCTACAACATCTGCAGGAAGGATATGTGGCAGTTGCAAAAATACAAAAATTACGATTGTGAAATAAGAGATGTGTAGAGGAAAAAAGGAAATTTCGATGTATTTCAAAACGAAAATATAAAAATATCATTAGTAATATTGTGTTACAAATAAGGAATATGTACATAATTTTTCTATATTTTATATTACAATTATTTTTGCAAGAATTCTAAGGTATATTGTCATGAACAATAGAGTACAGCGAATATTTTTTTATTTTCTTTTTAGCTCGTGTTTCTTCTATGATAAAAAATATTTTACTGACTAGTTTTTGTTATTGACAACTCGAACACTTAGAGCGTTGGAAATTTAAAGATTGGTTAGTTAGTTAGTCATGTCTTTATTATCAGAGTTAAATTGTTTTTACAAATTTCTTACTCCTATTTAATATTTTGATACTTATTTCCCTAATTTGTTTGTTACATTCAAATTTTCCTACAGCTATTACAATAATTTTCACTACGCTATTCCTTAAGATACTTCATTCACTAGGATATTTTATTCCCTAAGATATTCATGTTATCTGTCTGCAGCAGCGTCATCCTAGGTCTCTTGGTCCTGTGTTTCTTGTTTTCGTCGTAGTATATGACCTATTGTAGTAGTGGATTCTTGTGGTTTTCTAATCTACCTATCGCCTTCGTCCTTCTCATTATTTCTCCTTTTATGGTGCGTATCCCTAGGTCTCAGCTGCTCGTTTCTCATGTACCATGGTGCGTTAGTCATTCTTCTTAGGGCGTTGTGTTGGGAGAGAAAGTACGCATTCTCGCTGGTTTGTACCAAGTTGAGAGAAACGTACAAGTGCCTATCACCACCTCCACGTGATCTCTCCTGGGTGCTGGTCACCGACTAGAGAGTAATCTCATGTAAGGTGAACTGCTAACGTGAAGGCTAGAGGTGACAGCGAGGACCGTCGTTTGAGATGTCGGGTCATCGCCCTGTATGGGGCGCGACCTAGTATTCGAGACGAGTTCCTCTTGCTCACCATGCGCCTGTTACTCATAAAACTAGCTCTGTGATCCACTTAGTGGAAACACCAATGTAGTAAGCAAGCATGGGAGAGAAGGTATAGCCTTCTCGGGCGGCGACCCATCTGCGCTAGGTAAACCTTAAACGGTCGCGGTCAGGAGAAGTACGATCGGAGGGGTCGTCACTCCAGTCTTTGACTTCTGCAATGTCCGTAAGGACCAAGTGGGTACTGAGGGGGAAAGGAAGCCCACAGTGTTGTGCTAGCGGTGCCTCTCTGTATGGTGTTGGCCTCGCAGAGGCAAAGGTTGCAATAGATAGGACCCCTGGGTGGACATGTGTGAACTCCGAGTCTCATTCATGTGCATGCCCTTGAGAGCGGGGGGTAGACGACGGCCGTTTGAGGTGTCGGACGGGGGGCTCCTGCCCTGGAAAGGGAGTGTACCTGCCTAGTATACGAGGCAAATTCTATTCCCATCCGCGCCTGGACACCTAGAATTACAGCCCCGACCGCTGTAAGGTGCTCCGGGTCCGCTCATGGACCGGTAACATCGTCCATAGATAAGGATCATAGACTTTGGGTTGACTCGGATCTCATTTCCAGATATGCGCTATACCGGGCGCCTGTAATCTTCGGTTGTGGGATTAAAACTGTAACGGAGGAACTCCGTGGTGCGTATATCGAGACCTGAGACTACACACAAAGGCTCGATCGCTCCAACACAGCGGTGTATCCAAACAGAGGCTGCCGTTTGAGGTGTCGGACCAGCATACTTTTTACTGGCACTAGTATCCGAGTCGGTTGCGGCCCGACGAGTCATTGGGGAACCAGACCCCCCGCTGCGGTCGTAACTATGACTCTCTCAATTATTTTCTAATTTGTTGGTGTGTGTGTCTGCTGCTTGTCCCCATACGCTTGCTCCGTACATCATCAATTTTACTGCTGCTTCGTAGATCGTCTTCTTTGTCCTAAGGTGTAGCTTGCTCCTCTGTCCTATTAATTCGTTGATCACGCTGATGCGTTGTTTGGATCTCTTTGCTGATTCCTCTATGTGTTTCCTCCAGGTTAACTTCCTGTCGATGTGGAACCCTAGGTCTATCCTGATCCTGTATGTCTGTCCTGTGAGGACCTGTGAGGCAGTCGTGATTGGAATCGGTATTAACAAATGGGTCTGCAGTATAGACACATAGTGGGGGACGAGCAAGAGCCACAACTACCACAACTGGCTGGACCGAATTTAATGAATTTTTTGTATATATTTGGGTGGGTCCCTGGGCGATTTAGATTCACAACTGGACCCGGTAGGTGGCACTAGGACCGGAGTCAAGAATTCCTTTTATTTTTAACAATTTTATTTACTTTTTCGGGCATTAGAATCTAATAGAAAAAAAAAAACATTTGCTGCACTCGCTAATAGTTCCAAGCCACATTTCGACTGGACAATGTGTGTCGGGTCCGCTATTAATAATGGAAAAAAGAAATAAAACACAGATTAAGGATAAACAGCTTCTTCAAATAACCTAGGGGATCAGTCATTTCCAGCCTAACTATTAAAAGACGATGAATGCATATCGTCTGAGAGCCATACGCCTTATATACCCGGCTAACAACAAAGCAGCATGCATGCAGATATTATTTGGAGACAGAACACGGGCAATGGATTTTTTTAAGACTGGTGGTATTGACTCATTTCCGGAGATGGTCGAATACTTGGATAGAAAGAAAGATGATACTGATTTCAATATCGTAAGTGAAATATCTGGATAGAGGGAAAATTGTCAACGCTCGGATAGAATATTATGGGATTTCAAGAGTGGGCTGGCCACCGTATTGGCCAGATATGAACTGTATTAAGCATATTTGGATCGAACCGTCCAGGAAATCCAACAGTTTCCGAGAACAATATAATAATATTTTGATACAAGCTACAACTAATACAGAAAACGTCGTCTTAATATAGATAAATATTTTATTGGCACTTCTCTTGGAATAATTAAATGTTACTGGTTAATTAACATAAATGAATATACTATTGCTTAAATATATGAGCCTTTCAGGAATTTTAAAAATTTACACTTAATGTTTAAATATTCATCTAATAACCACTTGAATTGTTCCGGAGTGTATGTAACTAACTAAGAATTCAATGATAACCCTCCTTGAAATTGAACTGAGCTGTCTGAGTCACGTATATAAGACACATCGGTCTGCGGTGTTACTTAAGTGAGATAACACTTAATATTGAGATATACATTACACATTTCTTCAGTTGTTGTGTTCTTTCGCATTGTAAAAGCAAATGGATATTAGTATCGCTTGACTTAAGTGTAGATCCAGAAAGAAGAATCTAAGTCGGCACAATGGAATATATACAAATTGCAAAAGTCACATCACTAATATTCTTAAACTCATGTCTTGTCTGTGCTATGAAATTCATAAATGAACTTACGTGAAGATGTCTGGCTGTGAACGGACGCTTCTCAAATATATTTACCTTTTCAGTAGTCTCTGTTCTGGTTAATCAATTATATACCATTGTTAAGACAGTTTTATTTTGGTAGAAGCTAAAAATTATGTACATATTTTACTAAAACATTCTCTTAGTCGTTGTTCGTATTGTCAACTTCGTGCCCAATCAAACGTTACTTGGCGGCAAGGTTGCCCCTAGAATTCAGGAACTTTAACCAAATTCTTTTATTTAATAAAGATATTTATTTGGGGGAGACCCCTTCTCTTTGTCCTTTTCCAATAACTCTCTATTTTTCGATACCTTCTCATCTAACTAATAACTTAGTAAAACTTAACTGTTAGTAATTAAATTTGGACAATCACCAAATCGACCTGATTCACGCCTGAAATAATTCATAACGAACCTATTCACGATGATTGAGTCTGATGGTATATAGGGTGTAACATAATGCAGTACGAAAATTTGGTAGGCGACACAACTGATCAGTATAAATAATAAAGTCTGATATAACATATTGACAAAAAATTTATGATTTAAGTGAAAAACATGTTCAAAACTGTCAACCAAAGTAAGCGCTTAAATGTGTATTTAACCAGTATTTGGCAAAAGAGCAAAAGAATGGTCAACTGAACATAAAGTTAAAAAGATCCTTTACCATCTTATTAAATAAATGGAAATTTGTTAATAATTTTCAACAGAATTATTATTAATGGCAAGTCAAGGCAATAATAAGTCATAAAAATTTAAATTAATTTCATTGTCGCAACAACATTACATCTCGAAAAAAGCACTGTTTGGAGCGATTTATAGGCCGGTGGCATGATTAGGGTTGCCACCCGTACTATAATATATAGTACCTTACTATATTTTAGTCAAGTGTACTCTATAATATAGAACGAAATCTATTATATTTTCTTTGATAATTCAATTGTCGCGCTTTTATTAATAACTTTAAGCTGGAACACATCCACTGTGAGTGGAGAATCTTAGAACGAAATTAAAGACGTTGATTTGTTCTGTTTGCCACACTTGTTAGTTGTCAACTGGTTATAACAATAAACGTCAACTTTCCGTCATTATTAATTTGTGGATAAACGCTACTTGATTTTCGAGGTTTTGTAAGATTGTTTCGAAAATATCAATATGGAAAGTGAGGATGATTCTGTTACACTCCCCAAGAAAAAGCGTTTCAAAAGCACAGATATATGTTTTAACTAATACATTTAAAATTGTTAACCTTTTTCTATCCGTTCCTGCAACTTACGGCATCTATTAATTTAATTAAAATTGAATTCTTAGTCTATTGTAATATGGTCTAAATTGCTGGGATTCCTATATCTATTTTAAAAATAATAGAACTTTACTGGTTAAAGTAAAACATAAATGTGTACTATATTCTTCCGTGAATTTCCCATAAGTACTATTTTTTCGTTAAAAAAAGGTGGCAACCCTAGGCATGATTGGTCCATATGTCTTGAAAAATGACAACATGCAGAACTTTAAAGGGAACGGTAGAAGTAGATGATTACCAATTTGTTCGTGCCTCATTTGAAAGGTAGACATGTGGTTTCAGCAGGAAGGTGTTACATGCCAGTGCTCGAAACAATTAATTTACTGAAAGAACTTTTGGCCAACGATTAATTTAAGGAGATGGACCCGTTAACTGGCCATCTCGCTTGTACGATTTGATGCCATTAGATTATTTTCTTTGCAGATATGCGAATGCGCATGTGGACGCCGATAAACCAGTGCCTTCAGATTACGCAATGTATGCGACAACCGCGATGCTGCATGTCCCAAAATCATATACAAACCTTAATGCCATTAAGCCAATTTCATGAACATTCAAAAAATTTTTCAATTTGCAGTTCTCTGCTTCTATAGAAGAAAACCCGTTTTAGTTTGAGCAAAAATATGTTGACAGAGGTTTCCATAAAATTTCCAAACTCGGTATAAAAACTAAAAGTGTAACGGCAATGACGGTGCAACTTATCAGGAATGAAACAGATTTAGAAAAACTTATAGTTTAATGGATGCTTAATTATGTGTCACATCACAAAGATGGTCCATATTAAAGCAGTTCAATAACATATTTGTAGCTGTTTTAGACGAAACCTCAATCGGTGTTCTGTATCAACTTAATTTACATACGATACCCGGACTTGAAAGTCATAAAAAAATATCCAATTAGGAAGAACCATTACAAAAAACATTCATTACCTCATTGTCACCCATTATGAAACCTGATATAAGAATTATGATTACAGATGTTTCATCACGTATACTAAATGACAATCGTTCAGGTAATTCATTGGAGCATTTAGTAATTAGGGATTTAAATCTTTTTCATAGTAAGAAATATAATTTGTTTTTCCTTAATAACAAATTTAACTTAAGCTGGAGGCAATAAATTGCATTTATTTATTCTAATAACGACTCGAATTTTTATATACAGTACATTTGTCCAAATGTTGATAATATATGCAAATAATGAGCACACAACCACGTAAGATATGCCATGAAAGTATATCGTGCAGGGTTTTTGTAACGGTGTTCATTGCAGTCGAGTGAAATGCCACATAATATTCAATTAGTATTTCGAAAAGAAAAATTTTTAGGTGAGCGATCTTTTCTATATGGTATGTGCGTGCATCGAAATTCAAGCAGCAAGCAATGTGCGCAATTAAAAGATAGGGCGAAGTAAAATTACAGTTAGACAGGTGGATTCAATAAGTTTTACAAATAAACGTGATATTGGGTGCTACATAAGCAGTTCCATATATAAAATATAAGGTGGAATAGAATTAAAGTTATACAGGGTAGTTCAAAAAATGTTTTACTGGGTAGCACATAAGTAGTTTCGAATACAAGGTGGCTGAAATAAGAAGAAGTAAAACTATAATTATACATAGTGGATAAAAAAAACTAGAGGAGACTAATACTTATACATGGCAGTTGCAACATCGTGTAGAGTTGAATTATAGTTATACAGGGTGATTCAGAAAATGATAGACAAATAATTTATATTGGGTGACCAATACACAGAAATATATACAGGCTGGTTGCAATATAGGGTGTAACTCTAACTTATAGAAAGTGGTCCAACTAATAAAACAAATAAAAAAATTAAAAAATACGCGGGGAATATAAAAAAATACAAATTAGACAGAGAGGGAGAGATAAGAATACGCTAAAATAATCAACTGATGTGTACCTTAAATCTAAATATATGTTAGAAACTAGTTATTAATTGCACATGGTCTCTAAATGGTTTTTATTTGCCAGTTGAAGTCGGTTCTTTTTTAAATATAAATTATTTCTTTACAAGGTAGTGGCAACTCATCTGCTGATTTCGTCAAACGTCGTACTTTCATTGTAGTTATTAAAATTGAATCCTAAACTAGGTAAATCATACATTTAGGTTAAGGTTTCTGTCAAGAAAAAACGAGAAAACCTTCTCGAACAAGTTAATAAACAAAATTAACGTTTGAAAAACTCGCAGACACCGAAGAAAATAAAATATTCAACAAAGGCGCTTGAATATGGTTACTTTGAAGATAGTTTTCAATTCTTTTAATCGTACAACAAGAAAATTAAACTAGGCCAATGCGCTTACCTGAATGCCAGGATTATTTTACTTGGGAACAAGAATTTTTTTTCGGGGAGGGTTGGATAATTTTTTCGGGAGGGGGGGTGATTGGCTGATTATGACTACAAAATTTATATTTTTATTCATGTATTTCCAAGGTATATAAAATTGTATAAATATAAAGTTTATTGTTATCAAATAGATGATTAATTGGTTAAAATTGAATCTTGAAACAAAAATTTCAAAATTTCGGGGGAGGGGAGGTGAACCCTCAGGCATCGAAACTTATCAGACCTTAAAATATTCTATCCAGGGGGCATTTCGACCTCAAACCCAGCTTCTTTATTTTTACTCTATATATGATGCAAGCAGATGGCAAAACTGTACCTAAATATTGTAATCTTTGTATTTATGGATACACACTCGATATTAGGAAGTACGTGTCCAAGACTTTCAGTTGAATGACTCTTCAAACTGAACATGTGATAGTTTCCAGAAGCTCATAATAAAGAGGCGTCCACTGATTAAGTGACGTTTTTATTTTTATTGTTTATACCCTTCCTACGCATTGGTGAGAGAACCGATGTGGGGAGACCCCCTCCTCGTTAGAGATTTACTTTACAATTTATTAATAAGTAAATGTATTTGATATGTTCAAACGTTCTGCCAGTAAATACCTAAGCACTAATACCGATTGATGTGTTCTGCTAGTTGTGCTTTTTGGTTGAGATAAGAGAGGGAAATGATAGTACGTTATTTAATATTATCTGGGCAAGTGACTGATTTCGTTACATCAAATATTAGTCGGTTACAATATTGGACATTGTACAAATCGAAAAGATGAGACTTTTTGAATCCTTCTACTTCATTAAACTGATAATTGGTAAGTTATTGCTGGAACTTCTCCACATTTGAGTTCATGTAATTGACGAAATAGAACGCCAACAAAGTATCTACCTACAACTTGTTCGTATCGGGCGATCTCTATAAAGAAATATCTTCAGATTGCTGATTCTCTGATATTATCCGTTATTAAAGGAAAACCTTTCGATTATAAGACTTTTACGTGGTTTGCGAGCATCTTCCTCAAAAAAGAAAATTCGTCCAACATGTTTTGTCATTATTGTATCTGGCACACTTACACTATTTCAAATAATGTATTTGAGAAGAAACAAAAGCAATCCGACAAAAAATTCTGCAGAAACATCACCTGTTCAAGATACTTTACTCACAATTGTGCCGATAAATGAATTCCCTCGAAATGAAAGTGTACGAATGGGCTGAGGACGACCCTGAGTAGTTATTTCCAGCTGTGGCATCGAACCTGCACGTTTAGAAGGGAAATATCGTTCTATTTGAGAACCGACGTTTTTGGGATGTGCTATTGTGATACTAGAAGAAAAATAAAGGCAGTTACTTTATTGAAGTTGAAGGTCGGACAATACAGTTTTATTTCTTCAATCATTATTGTCTCAAATCAAGGTAGTCAACAGCCGTAAGGTTCGAATTGTGATAAAGAACAATTAAAAGCAGCGATTAAGTATTGCAAACATTTTCACCGGTACAACTAGCCAAATAAGATTTCCAAGGATCAATGTTTAACGAAAGCATTTATAACAATGAGCACTAACGATTTTAATTATTTATCAAGTTGGTAAAAATGTTATATACGTATATTACAGTAGTAGTTTATTACGGCAGTAACTCATACAAGAAACTATACCTGGGCGTATGAAACTCGTATCTCATTAACTAAAAAATATATAAAGGGTGTTTCAATATTTCAATTATAATTGAATTCAAAATTGTTTCAATAAGATTGCAAAATTTTCAGGTTCAATAAAACATGGCTTCTAGTAGCTAATGATTGAACTATTTAGTGATTTATAATGTTTACATTCTGGAATTTTGTATCAACCAAAATATCTTGTAAATGACACCAAGGCTTTGGTGGCACATGCATTAATTTGACAAAATTTACAATAAACATTACTGTATACATGGAGCGATCCAATACTTCGGTGCTCGCAAACTTGTTGGTATAAACTTTTGACATCAGTTAGCTCCATAGCCAGAAGTCCAAAGGTGTTAAATCACAAGACCGTGGCGACCAATTCTGATAACCAAACAGGGAAATGACACGATCACTGACAAACTCTTGCAAGGCAGTTAATGTTTCACGAGTGGTATGACATGTGGCACCGTCCTGCTGCGGTGGGAATGGTGGGATTCTGTCAGCCGTTAAGGTCGAATCAAAACGGAACGTTATGCCACTATAATGTTATAAGCCCAGCACTAATCACGACTGGGCACACAAAATCTACACGATAATGTTGAAACAAATAAGGTTCAAAAATTCCTCCAGACCACAATGTACACCAAACAGTGACACGTTTTGGATGCATTGCTGTTTGATGAAGCTTCATGGATGTTCTAAGCAACAAATGCGGCAATGTTGCGGATTAGGTGAAAATGGTAATCATTACTGAAAATATTGTTCATAAATTCGGTATTCACTCATGTTTGCTTAAGGATCCAATTGGTGAACTCACTTCGCTTTGCATGGTTTGTTGGCAAAAGCTGTTGAGACAAATCGACGTCTCTGGACTATCAGTCACACTCTCTTGAACTGTCGTGCTGTTGTGAACGACGTCTACGAGCTCGTGTCCTGTGTTTCACATCATTAACTGAACCAGTAATTTAGAATTTTTTGATTATTCTTTTCATTATATGAATAAGAAACATCCGAATATTGGACGCACTTTCGGAATACTGGCAATTAAACTTGCACCATTTTGATAAGAATGTTTAACATTGCGTTGTTTACTCTCTTCGACTTCGAGGTGGCATTCTTTTGTCTTCATATATACAGGGTGTAAACGGTTTGAGTGCAAAGATTTTGAAGAACAATACTTCAGGCAAAAACAAATCAAAAAGCTTTATAACATTTTCTAAAATAAACTATAGTTTTGCCAAAAAGGACACATAAAGTTAGAGTTTATGTAGCCCTTGCTACAGTGAATAATACAATAATTTCGATTTCAAAATGTCGGTAAATCTAAATATGCAAATACTCAATAGCTTATACATCTTTAATAGCCACATTAAAAATGAAAATTGATTATTTAAACTCGAAATAAGCTTTTATAATTTAGTGTAAGTTTCTCCGTATAGATATGGCAACGTGGCATACAGACCAACTTATTTACTACATTTTTTACTTTAACGACGACTGAGAGTTACGATTGTTTTTTGCGATTTCGATTCTTGTAAATAAGAATAGATAAACGGTAAAGTGATTTGAATGATATCTATTTGATGTAGACTTCTTGGTTTGCTTTCCATTTAATATATTTTTTAAATAAATAAAATCGGTTGTGATTAGTGTGTAAGTTCGAAAATTAAGAATAGTGCGACAGTATTTATTTGTGATACATAATGGCCGATTATACAATTAGGGAAAGACATGACATGCTCTTAATTTATGGGGAAAGCAGACGTAATTGCAGAATAGCAAGAATGTTATACAGGGAAAGGTTTCCAAACAGACGCCTGCCCAATACTAGGACATTCGTAGCTGTTTCGCAGAGGCTTCTGGAAACAGGTAGTGTAATACCACAAATAAACAATCGCGGACCACAGCGACATAATCGTATCTTAGCTGCTGAGGATCAAATACTAGACCTTATCGACATCAACCCATATCGTAGCACACGGAGTATTGGAAGTGAGCTGCAAATTTCTCACACTGTTGTTCATAGAACATTACGGGAACAATTGCTCTATCCATATCACATGCAGCGGGTTCAAGGGCTTTCAATTGATGATTTTCAACCAAGACTCAATTTCTGTCGTTGGTTCCTCAGAAAACATCGACAATTTCCTAATTTTGTGAACAAGATTTTAACAACAGATCAAGCAAGTTTTAATAGGAATGGTATAATAAATTTTCATAATCCGCATTCGTGGTCTGAGTTAAATCCGCACGAAATACGCCAGTCAGTATTTCAACACCAATTCTCAGTTAACGTGTGGGCTGGAATAGTTGGTGAATACTTGGTTGGGCCATTTATACTGGCTGCACGTTTGACAGGTGAGAATTACCTTTATTTTTTGAACAACACGCTACCAGATTTGTTAGATGAAGTGAACCCACAAACACGTTCCAATATGTGGTACTTACATGACGGAGCACCTGCCCACGCAAGTCATCTAGTTGTCGACTTCCCCGTCGTTGGATTGGTCGAAACGGACATATACGTTGACCAGCAAGATCTCCTGATCTCAATCCTTTAGATTTCTACTTATGGGGACACATGAAAAGTAAGGTTTACACGACTCCAATTATTGACGAGAATGACCTTAGACAACGCATTTTTGACGCTGCTGACGAAATCCGAAATATTCCAGGAATTGTTTCTCGCATACGTGAAAATTGGATTAAACGGTGAACATTTGCTGTGAATAATCCGTTGTTTCAACTCAGTTCTATCATTATAATAAATTCGGTAAGTAGGATTACATATTTACTTGTCTAATATAAATAATATTAATTAAATCAGTAATAATGAATAATTTAACTGGTAAAAAACTACATATACAGATCTCTTGAGTTGAATATCATATTTACCCAACTTTGTATAATTGCATAAAAGAAACCGCCAAATACAAATTCTAATTGCAATACCTTGTATTGAAAACGTAAATATTTTCAACAAAATATTTCATACATTTTTATTTAATTCTAAGGTCAATATCATCAGTCAATACAAAAACACAGGTGTTTATTTTTTTGTCGGCGTAGTCATTCCTTTATTATTCGCGCTAAGAGTGAATCTGCTTCGAACGCGAGCGACGTTGCCGGATTGACAATAATTTACTTAATATGTTTTAGGGATTTTCTTGGTAATTAAGGCCTACTGACCATAGAAGTATAAGAGTTTTTTGTTTAATTTGGTGTATACTACTTTCACCTAAAATATATGCACTCAAACTATTTACACCCTATATATATATATATATATATATATATATATATATATATATATAATATTTTTTCTGGTCAGGGAAACGTAATCAATTGCTCTTCCCAGAATTCAATTGAACTTACTTTGCTTAAAACATTTTTTTATTTTTTTATAATTAAGTCTATAAGATAAGGTAACTATTTATCTACTACTACTGTCTCCAAACTCAGTACATTCGGTATGATAAATATATTATTATGGGTGACAAATTAAAACGCCATATTTAATCATTTATATCATTCCAACTTATGAATATTTCATCTTACGAGAAATCATCAATATTCGTAATTGGAATGAAACAAATCCAACAGAAAATAATTTCGCTGTTGAAATTACATCAGTTTTAAATTTTATATAAACCGGATATTATTAAACTTTTATTTAATCAAAAAACCAATTAAGTATCGAAATGTCGAAGTTTATTTTGCGTTACAGTTATAAATTTCATTTGCAATGTTAAATTATAAATGCGACCGATTGCATTATTAGTGCTAACTTTTAAAAATAACATCCAAATTAAACATCAATGTAAATAATATTTAATTTAAATGCCATTAAAATTATAAAACTAAATTCTGTAATTGTCAGATTAAAAGCATTAAAAATGCAATTATGATGATTATCGACTATAATTAGAGTTAACCGGAATAAAATATTGTTTCAGTAATTAATGAACATTTTTCAGAATTTTGGAAAAGCAAATGCAAAAAAACAAATCTCTCAAGTTAAATGTTAAGGTATATCGGAAAATCAGGGTCTTTGTATCTGTTTTCTTTCTTAAAAATATATTATTCATAAAAAACGAAAGACTTGAAACGGAAACGTAAACTGCCAAAATTTATCAATATTACAAAATATTGATGGTCAGTGCCGTAACTAGACTGTTATATACCTGGTAAAGAACTAAATTTTAAAATATTACTTTAATATTAATGAACAACTTAGATGAAAGTTTATGAAGAAGCGATCTATGCCTACCTGTGTGTAAGCTAGTAAGATATATGTGGTTACATTTTTACGTTCACAGTTCCATTAACAACTTACCACCCTGAATACTACAGAGCAATTTGTAAATTCGATTAAATTGGCCTTTTACGACTTTTATATATGCCCAATTAAGAATGCACTGGAAAAATAACAAAATACTAAAAGAAATCTGACGAAAATCATATTAAGTAGAAACTAAAGTTAATCGGTGGACTGTTAACTAAAGGTATGAAATCTGTATTTCAGATTATTCTCCTTCCGAAGTTTGTCCAAAGACTATAAAGTATACTTCTAAGAATTGGCTGGTCAACTGTTTTCATTTATATACATTTTTATCGGAGTTTATCTCTTAAAAGATTTTCTAATTCTTTAGTTAAGATCCCAGTTGCTTACCTGATTCAGGTGTTCAAGAAGATATGAAGAGTAATGGACCGAAAGTTTATTGACGATTTACTGCTACAAAAAGGTTATTGTATAAATTATTATTGTTTGATAGATATTTCTGTTATTACTCCACTGAATACAAACTAAAAATAATTAAAATATATTTTTACATACTACATATAAACAAAATTTACACACCACATGTCTCATTCGATCTTTAATTGAATTCAATTAATAAAATCAAGATTTAGAGCATTGGCATCCTTTCGGGGCAAGATTTTAACTGGTTGGTTAATTTCAAAAAAATTGACCTATACTTAAATTTTTCCACACATTATTTGGCAAGCGTTTGTTTTTCAGATTTGATCCCAGTTAATAAATATTTTATTTATGTAATAATTGCACTACATCAATCAGTTTGAAAAATAACTATTTTAAAATAAGATGTTTAGTGTAAAATTATATAGTTCATATCTATCTATATATAAATAGGCAAAGATAAAACGATTAGGTACCATTTTCTCCTTTGTCTCTCAACCGATTTTCTTCATTTTTGTGTTGTTTAATAGCGACTGACAACCTTCAGTGCAGAATGTTAATATTAATTTATAATATTGGTGGTCCATTCATTAAATAAAATATAAAAAATCATTATTTACGTCAATAATGTCAACGCCAAACAACTGAATGTGCCGCCGCCGCCAGACTCAAAACATTGAGTAACTATATATAGAGGGACCAATGCTGTTATGTACTTAGAGCATGTACTTCTAGAAGTGGCATGCAAGCATTGTTATTGTTTAGTGGTAAAGTAATCGTTGAATTTATAATTATACAGGGCAATTCCAGATATGTCAGAAATCATTTTTTTCGTGGGGTGCACATAAGCAGTTGCATATATAGGGTGTTTAAAAATAGAGTAGAATGCAATTATAACTAATAAAATAATTATATAGGGAAGCCCATTTGCGGTTGAATTTACAGGGTTCTTGGAATAGAAGGTGCAGTAGAATTACAGTTATACAGGGTGGTGCAAAAAAATATTATACAGAGATGCATATACAGGGTGGCGGAAATGGAAATGCAACATTTCGTAACCCATAATCAGTTGTATATATAGGGAAGATGAAATATAGGGTGAGAGGAATTACAGATATACAGGATGATGATAAAATTTGTTAGAAAAGGAAATGATTTATAGAGTAGCCCACGAAGAGTTCCATATATATGATGATTGAAATATAGGTCGGAGTAGAATTATAGTTACAGAAGATAGTTAAAAATTTCATAAACAAAAAGAGTAAATACGGTGGCTCATAGGCAGTGGCATATACCGAAAGCTTTACCGGGTGGTTCAAAAATGTTAAAAAATACTATGCGTGGTCCATGAGCAGTTACATATACAGGGTGGTGGAAATATATAACGAGATGGAATTATTATAATGAGGATTTTAATAAATGTTAGAGAATTGAGTGCAATTATAGCTATACAGGGAGGTTAGAAAAAATAAATATGTAGGGTAGCCCATGAGCGGTTGAATTGTTGTAATATTAAATTAAGAATTACGAATTTGAACACAAATAAAGTCCTATGAATTGTATCTGAGAAAAAAACTTAAATTTCGGTACTTATTTATAGAAGCGAGATGTATGACCGACATCTAGGATTTTCGAGGAAACTATTACACAGAGGTTCCGAATCTGGATCTGTTCCGTGTAATTGCTGTTCTCCCCAAAGTCCTAGGATAGAATGTCAAGATAAAATTTTCAGGTTATTTAACCTGCCAGAGATATTGACACAATTGGTCGAATTTCGACCACTGGGCGACAGCTAGCTTTAATTAATTTATTATTGATGACATTAGTTTGCCACGTAAGTTTATTAAAGATATTTTTATTTTACGTTTTCACAGATATTTATTAACTCCTAATAGTGTGGTCCACTAACTTATTAAGAATACCCCCCTATCGCTATGTATAATACGTCTAAACGTTTCAATAGACTTATTCAAATTACAATTTATGAGTACACAATTACCTCATTGTAATTGTGAATCATAGTTGCATCAAGAGATTAAAATCTCAGTTCTTTTCAAATAGTCAATAATTACGTATTGCACAGCCTTCATCATAACTGCGGTTGCATGCCGACCAAACCAATAAGATCTCGAGGATTCTGAGGGATATTTTCTCAAGATAATCCTATACAAAGAACAAAAGACGAAAGAATAGATACGCATTCTTTCTGAAGGTCTTTTCTTGTTTCGAATGAAAATGAAATTTTTAAAATAACGCATAAAGAAATATTTATCATCGGTTTTTATTTGTAGTAACTAAATGGAAGGAAGATTTATAGCAATAAAAAAAATATAAGGATTAATATGCAGTCCTCCGAATTATAGTGTTAAACATACAACCAACAGTATAAACATTCCGGAACTAAAAATGAGAGAAATCTTGAACATTTATACCTTAAGTGCCCGATGGTTTCTTGTCTCATTATCAACAAATATATACTGAAGAAATTATAATAATTCACCAGTTTTTAAAAGTTAAGAAGTTATAATCATTCTTTGCTATAATTCTTACAAAAATGTCAAAGTACTGTGCTAATCAGTCAAAAATTTCCTACAAATGATATTAAAATTATAGCTAAATTCGTTATAGTATTTATAATAAAGAAAACTAACGATACAACCTGAGCCTACACTGTTGTTCCAAATAACTCCACAATGCAGAGAAATGTTAATTTTTCGTTTCTAAAAAATATCAAAAATCCTAGAAAAATTAATTTTGAAACATTCCTATAAAGGAAAGCATTCAGTCAAATTCGTTAGTATAAGATATAAAAATAACAATACTTTCCATTCTATAACCTCTTAAATCACCATGAATATTTGAAAATATATATATAAATAAAATATCACAAGTTTTCTTTTATAACTCCTTTCAAGATATACTTCTAATGTTTTAACTGCTGCATATTAAATGCAGGATGATTTGGTAACATACTTGAGGTTGCTGCACTTGAAAAAAATTTCCAATACAAATTGATGTGTAGAATCTTATAAGGATTTTGTCGTTATTTAATATTTTTTAAAGTAAAAATTGCTGCTTAGGCGATTTTTGGAAGGGTAAAAAGTTATGTGTTCTCATGATCTAAATTGACTGAGATATAAGGCGTTGTATATTAATTAAGTAATTAATTATTAATTACACAGGGCGATTCCAGATATGTTAAAAATCATTTTTTTCGTGGGTGGCCCACAAGCACTTGCATATATAGGATGTTTAAAATATAGAGTAGAGTGCAATTATAACTAATAAAATAAATATATAGAGAAGCCCATTAACGGTTGAATTTACAGGATTCTTGGAATAGAGGGCGCAATAGAATTACAGTTATACAGGGTGGTGCAAAAAATATTAGAGGCATATACAGGGTGGCGGAAATGGAAATGCAACATTTCGTAACCCATAAGCAGTAAGATATATATATATAGGGTAGATGAAATATAGGAATTATAGATATACAGGATGATTATAAAAAATTTCAGAAATGGAAATGATTTCTAGAGTAGCCCATGATGAGTTCCATAAATATAAACAAAAAGAGTAAATAATGTGGCTTATAGGCAGTCACATATACAGAATGGTTTACCGGGTGGTTCAAAAATGTTAAAAAATATTATGCGTGGTCCATGAGCAGTTGCATATACAGGGTGGTGGAAATATATAATGAGATGGAATTATTATAATGAGTATTTATATATAAATTATATATAAATGTTTGAGTGCAATTATAGTTATACCGGGTGGTTAGAAAAAATAATTATGTAGGATAGACCATTAGCAGTTGGATTGTTGTCATATTAAATTAAAAATTACTAAATTGAACACAAATAAATTCCTAATAATTATATCTGAAAAAGAACTTGAATTTCGTTATTTATTTGTAGAAGCGAGATATAAGACCGACATCTAGGATTTTCGAGGAAACTATAACACAGAGGTTCAGAATCTGGATCCGTTCCGTGTAATTGTTGTTCTCCTTTAAGTCCTAGGATAGAAGGTCACGATAAAATTTTCAGGGTACTTCACCTGCCAGAGATATTGACACAATTGGTCGAATTTCGACCTCTGGGCGACAGCTAGTATATATAAAATGAACAGCAGTAACTTTCATGTAGAACACTCGAAAAAATAATAATAATGCCAGTCTAGATCTCGAATTCTCCGCTGGAAAAAGTATTCGCCAATGTGTTTTACGAGTATGAGTGCACAGTTATAAAACCTCGATCACGAGAATCGATATTGGATATAATTTTTTTATATAGAGGTATATATAGAGAGATGCATGATCGCAATAACCAGGGGGTGGAAACTCATATAGGGAATTCGGTTCGCGTTTTAAGCGCCCTCAGTAAACTCCCTAGAAGCTTAAATTTCAGCAAAATTCATCGTGAGGGCGCCATCACAACCGTCATTATCGATGGTCAAGATTTGTTGCGCAAGCGTTTTTACGTGTCAGATGCTATCCACCATTCCGCCATTACTTTTTATTGTTTTCATATTCGGTTCTGTTTTGGTGTGTTGTAAACGTAATGGCCACTAATCCGTCATTAGTTTAAATTCTTATTGTAATATACATCATAATACTGCTGGAATATACAAAATAAGGAATATGATATCGGTAAAGTGATTTGAATATACAGAATTGCTAATGGCTATTTAGGCAAGTCATGTTCCTAGTGGTTTTAATAAAACCTCTAAAAGGTAATGAGTTATGGTATTTATGGCCTTATTTATTTATTTATTTATTATTTTTTTAGGAATCATTTTACAACCAACAAAACAGGAAATACTAGAAACTGTGGTTCATAGAATAAATTATGAAGACCTCTTTAATGCAAAACTGAAGGTGATTTGTAAAATACCTTTTGAAATGGAATGTACTGGACAGAATGTCAAATTTCTGATTATCTGCTCACAGTCAGTGGGCCTGATATGCATGTATGTTTTGGTTATGCTTTCACAAAGGTTTCATATATGTTGTTCCAGGAAACCGAAGAACTACAGGAGAGAGTTTTGTATTGTCTGTAGAAAAACATGCGAGTACCTAATTAAGTTCACCAATAATAAGAGGTAAAACATGAAAATTGACAAACTTTTATGTCTTACATGTTATGTTTTCATGGAAGCTGTTGACAATAAGAATATTCCCATCAAGTGCATCCATCCCCAAAAGAAAGTAGATCGGAGAAAACTTCTTAGTATGACAATTGAAGAACTAGTTTGTCTGGAGTTGCAGATGTGATAGAACCCGCTGCTACATCATTTGCATCAAGAAATAAACATATGTAAGGATAAACATTTTTATAGAGGTTGAATAATTCATATATCGATCTTTTATACCTTCTTTTATAATTTTATCAGTGAAAGATTTATGATATCATAACAACAAACATTTATAACGTTTTACTGTTTTTTGTACCCATTTTCGAATTTAATTTTAAAACATATGTTAACGTTTAGGTTAAAATAGGGATGTCATAACGTAAAATATTTATTTGTTCTTATATTTTCATTCTGTTAAGTATTTTAGATATTTCTGATCTGTCTATAGCATATTGTCATGCTTTGTATTTCTTAAAGTTTATATATTGAATTGTATTTATTTGTTTTTTATAAATAAAAATTAATTTCCAGTTGGTAGTTTTATTTCGGTAGTACAGCCATCTAGGGGTATTTTTTGAAGCAATAAATGTAGGTATGGTAGATCCCTTTTTTATTTTTGGTAAAAATCATACTATAGGTTTCTGTTCTGTAAAAGTAGCTTCTAGGGATGCCGTAGAGGGCACTAGTGGTATTTTTTAAACACAATTTATAACATTGAGTTTCCCATCTATTCTCTGTGTGATCTGTGGCAATAACAACAGAAGATGCAAAGATAATAAAGTGCATAAGAAATAGCAATAGATGTCATCATCACACTAAATTCCCAGAAATGACGATGGGGAGAACATTTGACAAGCTAAAGTAAACAATACCACCAACAAAGGCAAACGACCTGATATAAGGTGAAAAATGGGATAGGAAATCAACTGGCATGCCTGCTCACCAAAATGCTAACACGAGCCCTGAAAGAAAAAAAAATAGTATGTAGGCGTCATCATGAAACAAAAGTTAAAATATAGCTGAATATGATGTTGTTCTAATCACCACCAACCACTTTTTCCTGCTATTTTTAAAATCATGCAGCGACTCACATAATTCCTGCAAACAAAATGCAAATCAGAATTTACTAAAATTAATGGAAATCTTCTACACCGATATAAGAGTTTTCCTTCTCCTTTCATCTGGTGCACTATACCAAGTCATTGGTAAAAAATTCAGTGGAATTATAGTGCTTTTACAGCAAGGCGGGCAATTCTGGGAATTTTTTTGCTTGAAGATTTTCAAGTCAACGAACCATTTCTTCGAGGTCATTGTAAAACAATTAAATTAAAGAACACGTTGGCAGGTGATTGTGAAGTAAACAGAAGGAATTCTTAATTATTTCAAGGCCGCAGTTCTCGTAGATCCATTATGTGTTGTAATTCTTAAATCATAACCTTCGTAAAATAGTTAATCGATTTACCAAAATTATCTCACGATACATTTCATATTCCCAATCACTGAAGTGAAGCAATAATTGTCTCAGACACACTATAATTATCTATACAGGTTGTTCCTGTTAAGCGTTTGTACATGCTTGAATGTCATTGATACTGATATATTGTTTATAATACTGAAAGCATAATCAAAACTATTTATGACAATTAAGTGGAATATATATCTATGAAAATGAGGTTGTACTGCAACCTTTGTAAATAAGGAACAGTAACTTAATGAGTAAGTATTAAAGTTTAATGATACAAATTGTATTTGAAATACTATTATTATTAACAGTTTTTGTTACAATAGTTGTTACCACCAAGGTTTCTAGCTTTACAGATTTTCGTGTAAAATTAATCAAAAAAAAAACCAGAAGTATCGATGCCTAGGTCAGACCAAGTTAAATAAAATAATGTGACGTTCACGTCAATTACTTAAAACGATGGTTGTAGTAGGGGAACCCGGGATGCTAAATTTGCAGTTACTTAAGCGTCATGGGGACCTGTTGGATCGTGAAAATTATGTCTTAAAACGAACGAAAGTTTATATAAAGTTTGTCATATGGAAATACTCAAGCGCGTCAGACATGTATAGTGTAAACACACAAATGCCTTTCTGATAACCCAGAGAATAATAATGAGTGGGGGGGTGACTATAAAAAGGGGTAGAAAAAAAAATTATTCCAACGTGTCAGATATTCGAAGGAAATGTTAAGTGAACTCAAGAAAGTGTTCTATTCAAATGACTGATGATTTGGACGCGACTAAAAGTCATGACGGATTTTTGAAAATGTAAAAAATATATGTACTTGAAATACTTGAGCGCGTCTGACAATTTGATTATTAAAAACATTTTTTTTTCAATTACTGGTTGTAATAAAAAAATATATAAAGATATTTGTAATTCTATCATGTACTGATATGAAAGTACATAAAAATAAAATTAAAAATGACTATCGAACTAAATCATTAACTATTTTCCAGTTGTATAGAGGCGTTGAAAATTTCACCTCGACGTTTGAACATTCTAAACATAATCCCCAATGCAGTGTCTGATAATTATCACATATTTATAATGTTTGCCTAGCAGCTAGAGGAATGTCATATTTCCTCATTTGAAAAACCGCCTTTAATGTCACACGACCTAAAATCAAAAATATTACTGAACTTACACATATAAGATCAATTAATCTTCTGTAGTTCCGTTCAAAAATTCTACAAGTCGTTTCTAGACAGTTTAATAAACTATATAACACTTTTCCACTCTATCAATCAAACTCTCGCAGTGACAACTTATTCTGGTTACTGCTGACCTCCCAAAAGTTTTCGCCATGGTAAACTACACGATACTCATAAGCAAGTTAAGCAGTACTGATTATTTTATCATTTCATTGAATTAA
Organism: Octodonta nipae; assembly: GCA_034190945.1. NCBI lineage: Eukaryota > Metazoa > Arthropoda > Insecta > Coleoptera > Chrysomelidae > Octodonta > Octodonta nipae. Next base: position 189,972,941 of record CM067216.1, on the reverse strand, counting down.
AAGATATAGACAGTCTTAGTAAAACTGATTACGACTACTTTCCGGAGTTAAAAAAAACATCTTTTCTGGGATTGCAAGTGATTTAATCAAACTACGCGAATTCACTCCGCCCGAATGCTCTCTGATTCAGGATTTTTGAAATTTATTTAGGAACAAATCTCTGTAGTCAAACTCACTAGTGCAGACTCTAGTTATTAAAAATTGCATAGCCTGTAAAGAAGGAATCTACTTCGTTGTGTAATCTTATAGGCCAGTGGCAATCAAGGGGGCAGAGCCTGTAAGCCCCATCGATGGCTTTCCTCGCGAGCGTCGTAGAGTGGTTTATAAACCACCTACGACCTCCCGCTGGAAGCAAAAAATGTAGGGGATGTGCATTTATGTATAACGTGGTCTGCCAAAAGTAGTGCATGTTCTGCGACAGCCAATTTTTCCGGTTATAACGTCGTCTATGTTCAGAAATACCAGTGTTGACATTTGGCTCGGTGATATTGATATCAACAGCACTATATGAACAGTGAATCCGTTAAAATCATGATACTTACTGTTGAGTGGGTATAATAACTGTTTTAACCTGATGTTTTCTGACCAGCTTCCCGATGCTATCCTTTGTATTCTAAATATATGGTAAGGCAATTGCTTATCTTAAGGACCAAGTAAGGAAAAAGTGGCTCCAACCACAAAATTCTCATCTATGTAACGGAGCCAACATAAATATGACAGAACACACAAGGCCAAGTCTCGACCTCCAACGCACAGTGGTAAGTTTATCAAAACATCCAATAACATCTGAAGAAACTTCTATGGTAGACAAGGGCACCATCTTTACTTTCACTCCTAAATTTTTCTCAACATTTCGCCAGACGTTACAAAGGAAATCCGTAGAGAGTCTTCAAGAATTTTGCAAAAAGCTAAGACACCTATTAATAACATCACAGACAAGGGGAATGCTACTGGATATGTAAACAGAGAATTCTTAAATAACAAGTGAGCCTAATACCTAATTGTACTCCTAAAATTTCACGGTGGAAAGACTAAATTATGCATTAAATATTCAGGCATTTTATAGAAATACTTACCAAGTTCTCAAGATACACCCTAGAGACAAGTTATCAGTGTCAAGGCAGTTTCTCTATACATACCTTTATATACCATTTGTACGGGGCACAATGAACAAAATTGGAAAAGTTCTAGCTAAAGATAATATAAAAACGGTTTTCAAGCCACATAGAAAGATTGGAGAAATCATACCAACATACCGATATACTCTTGCCTCCGGCGAGAGGTCAGAAATTTATAAACATCCGGCCCCTAGATTGCCAGGGGTCAATCATGAAGTCAAACTGGAATAAATGCTAGTTATCCACCGCTGTTGGACATCTTTTTTGCGCATGAAACGTTCGGAAGAAACTCGAATAGACAACAGCAAAACAGATCAGGAAAACATAATTTATCTTAGCTCTTTGTTCTTTGTTTTATTGACAGTGTCGATCGGATAGTATTACTTTTCATTACCACCGGACAACACAATTTTTGGGTCTGACTTCTACATGTTAAAATTTAGTTTCTCCTAGGTCAAAAATAAGAATTTTTTTTTATAGAAATTACAGCAATGTATAAATTTTTTGGCTAAATCAATCATTTTCATTTTTTTTATAGTATTAAACGCCAAATGTAATCTCCCATCATGTTCTCATTGTACTGGCTTTGATATCGTTGTTCAAAATCCATCACATCTTGGTGAAATCATTCTCCTTGTTCCTGGGAATACGCACTCATGTTATCTTTAAATTCGTCTAGATGAGAATGTACCCTATGAAGTTTATGAGACATTCTGCAGCACGGAATTGTGAAGTTTTTAAGCATATTTGCAATCAATTCACTATACCCTCGAAGTTTCCTTGGACTTAAATCGTCTTGAAGTGGTTGATCTCACAACGTTTCAATAGCTGTGTATCTGCTATCCTCATCAGGTGAATAATAGGAAATTCAGATTAACCGTGGTATTTATATTATACTTTTAACCGGTCATGCGTCGCCGGTAATGGTCATTGGGTTTTATCTGATCCAATCAGCGTCCTCGAACCTGGAGGTTGGTTGCCGGTGATGCATAGCGGCAGAGGCCGAAAAAGAGCTCTCCAAATATTTTTAATTTGGACGCTGGGCTCGCTAATTATATTTTCGTTCGAGATTATATATGCTGTCTCTACGAATTTTCTTTTGTACCAGTGCTCGTCCTTGTGAATTGCTCTGGCATGGTCCCAGTTGATCTTATGGTGTTCGGTCCATGCGTGATTAGCTAGCCCAGACTTCGTTACCTCCGCCCTTTGAGTAGCTGTGGGGTGCTCCTTAATTCTGGTGTCCAGCGGTCGCTTTGTCTCTCCAATGTAAAGATTGCCACATTCACATGGTATGCTGTATATACAGTTCTTTGGTATTGCTGGTGCGTCGGGCCTCGTTCTTGTTATCATGCTCCTCAATGTGTTGTTGCTTTTGAATATCATTCTGATACCATAGCTGTGTGCAATTCTTCTAAGTTTCTTCGACAAGCCTGTAGTATACGGTAATATTAGATTTGCTACCGTGATGTCCTCTTCCTGCCTAGGTGGTTTGTCCAGCTCTTCAAACGCCTTGGTAATGATCGTTTCCGGATATCCATTCGCCAAAAGGTCTTCCCTAAGTTTCACTTGTTCTTCTTTGAGGGCTTCTGGTGTGCTGCAGATATTTTTGGCTCTATGGATTAGTGTTTTGATGATGCCAGTTTTCGTTGCTGTTGGGTGGTTAAGAGTATAATATAAATACGACGGTTAATCTGAATTTCCTATCATTCACCTGATGACGATAGCAGATACACAGCTATTGAAACGTTATGAGATCAACCACTTCAAGACGATGGAAGTCCAAGGAAACTTCGAGGAACGAGTTACATTTTCTACCAACTACAGACTAACAATGCACTATAGTTGTTAGCTCTATGATTTCCTAGAAAACCACCAACTACCGCTTTAAAACTCTCCCAAGCTCGTTTTTTCACGAGCATTAAGAAGTTCGGTAAGTCATCACTCTGCATTGTTTGTGGTCCAAAATAATACCCCTTTTCACGTTAGCTTAAGATAATTTGGGGAAAAATCCCCTTAAATAATTACAGCTATAATAGAGAAGTTTACACTCACTACTGTGCCTCTTACGTATAACAATACAGTTTATTTTCGGGTTAATCAAAGTCATCTTTCGTTTATAAAATATATTAAAATATACTTATCGCTGTGAATCAAACAAAAGCAAACTATAAGAATTAAAAATGAAAATTGAAGTGAATTTCAATGTGTAGAATCAGAATTTAAGTATTTTTCACAGGTGAGAACCCGTGAAAGATAATTAATTTTTGTGAGATAGACGAAGTATAACTATTAATATCTACTTTCACAATTCGTTTAGACGATTCAAACCTCCCGAAATTTTGGGTTTGAAGACTCAATTTAAACCAATTAACATCTTTACAGATAAATTGTATATTATACAATTTATATATCCTGGAAATGCATGAACAAAAATATACATTTTGCAGTCCTAATCAGTCCACAACTAATCAAAAAAATATTCAACCAAACTCTTAATGTAATTTTCTTGGAAAAAGAGAATTTTCTAGAATGTTATTCAACATTCAACACTCCACGAAATGTCAACATTTTAGAACCGAATTCTTTCAAGCGCCAGTTTTGAAAACCGTACATATGGTTAAAAAATCATACAAGAAATATTTCCTGACTGCTGAATTTACAAATTATTATTTACTTTGCGATTGCGATTGTATTTAGACAATGACAAAGCGATCTCAATTCATAATGCGATAACATAGGAAAAGCTCCTGTACTTTTACACTCATTTTTTTGTTTATTTTCATGTGGGTAGAAATTTACATGTACGCAAAGCTTTGAACACCGTATGATTATGTAATAATATTGTCTCGAGTTTGAATTTCTAGCCACGATTATTGACAACGAGGAAGTTGCTCATATATTTCCATGGTCAAATTCATATGCAACAATAGCTCGGTACCTACGTGAATACGTTAACAAATCAATATTCACCCATGTTTGTAAAAGGAAAAGCGTTTAATTTTATGTACACATTCGTAGCTTAATGCGTAAAGTATGCGTAAAAAATCACCGCCGTAATAAACATCGTGCTGATTGTACCGTTCATTCGTTGAGCCATATGAAAAGAGGTATTTTAAAATTGCACATTGACAAAAATTACTTAGTAATGACATAAATCTTGTAAAATTATAGGGTATGTATATTTTTGTTAATTTCGACTAACTGTTAAATAAAGTTATTAATCAAACAATAATCTGTGTTCATAAACATTAAAGTTTGGTATGTGACAAGTCTTACCAATAGTACGTTTCTGCAGTGTTGCCAAGCTGTTTATAGTAAAAAAACATGTGAAAAATATCATTGTACAGAACTTTGATCATAGTAGTTAAGTATAACTGACACATTACTAGAATTAATCAGAAATTATGAGAGGTCGGGTACGAATAGGTGAGCTTAGGAGGCATGATTGACCAATCTATGCATAGATAGGGTCGGTCTTGGCTAATTAGACAAACGTTGCTTAAATTACCCCACTATAAGAAAGGGTACGGCTTTGTATCAACAACTACATAATAGAGTACGATCTGAAATGGACGAATAAAAAATCATTAACACAGCCTCCAAACCATGAGCGGTTGATACATTGCACAGTTAAAATCTGAAGACTGCACGCCTTCCATGTGACAAAGCACCAATGTTAGTGATTTTCCACCAAAAAATAATATTGCTGCAAATATTTTGTAGCTAGGTTTTCCGAATTATCATAGAGTCTGAAGAACCATCTTGGTAGAGCAAGGTCGTTTGATGCTGAAAATGTATGGATGGATAAATAAAAATTTATTGTATCACAAAGACGCTGGACCAGATTATAACTGCAACGGTAAAACGAAATGTGCCTTTTGGGGAATGGGACATTCATGTGACGGCGAAAGATGCTGTGAAAAGTCATCCGTTTAATTGCAGGTTATACAGGTTCTCTCCCATTTACACGTAGGTAATCATTACCATATCACTGCACATGATACGTGGAATAATTCCAGAAAACCTACACCAGTATCTACCCTTAAAGAGAACATATTCAAATATTTTAATTTACATCTTAGAATTGTGCCTTTTTAATCCGTAGTTTCCTAACCATTAACAACGGGATCTGATCTAGACCCCGAAACGTTTGGAATATTTTCTTTAAGCTCTGGTGTTATTTCCCAAGAAGCACTTAGACAACATATTCAGTGATGAAAATATTTCACCATCGATTGTGACCGTCCAAAACCAGCTACCATCAAATTAATGTTAAACCTGTCGAAAAGAAGAAGTACAACCACCTATTCAACCTGACGCTGAAAGAATCACCCTACATGTTGCTACAGTGCCATACCATTTTCTTTAGAAACTATTCAATGTGATCTAAAAGCAGGTCCCAAGAGCAGAAAAATACATATACGGCCTTTCTGACGAATACTGAAATAATGTAGTATCAATATTGCAAAACAAATTAATAAAAGAGATAAAAATACGTGCATACAAATTCTATAGTCAAGTTATATATAGTTTATACTAACGAACTTACCAATATAACTGATGAATTCACAGTTCTGTATGCAGACGATACAACATTAATATATAGTGAAGAAGATAGACTTCTGACAAGTGTGCAAAGGGCGTGCCACACTCTAGACATGTACTTCTCGGCCCATGACCTTTTGTTAAATATGTCAAAGACACAATGTATTTTATTTGGTAACCGAATAGAAATCGTATAGAAATACAAATATTCAGCCTTCAGGAAAAGTTTCTTTTTTGGGGCTAAATATTGATAAAAGGCTGGACTGGAGGGCGCATGTCGGGAGTTTGGCTCAGAGTATATCTAAATATTGCTATGCACTAAGAACTGTAGCTCAGCATAGTAGCCGTGAAGCAGCACTGTCAACATATCATGCATATATCCAATCAAAAATAAGATATGGACTAATTTTCTGGGGTAACTCCACCGAAGTTGAGAGAGTATTTTTACTTCAGAAAAGATGTATCAGAAGTATATTTCAAATGAAAAAAAGAGATAGCTGTAAGCCTGTGTTCATAAGTAATAAAATCATGACGTTAACTAGTATGTACATTATTGATTGCTTTATGTTTGTCCATAAAAATAAGGATCTTTTTGAAGGAGATGTGTTGAGTCATAGCTATGAAACAAGACATAGGTCAATTTTGATCCCACAAAAATATAATTTCAGTTATATTCAAAAAAATGTGACATATATGGCTACAAAAATATTTAATAGTGTGCCTGAATGTATTCGAAACCTGCCTCAAGCCAAAATTAAAAAATTTTTAACAAATTATTTAGTCAATAAGGCATTTTATTCAATAAATGAATGCTTTAATGATCCAGACAGGGTAAGACTGAGGAAAAAAAATCTGTATTTATTTGAAATATGTAACTATGTAATTCTGTTGTGTATTCTGTGACATTGTACTATGCCAAACTTGGCTTTGTAGTATAAATAAAGGAATATCTATCTATCTATCAAGCTTAGAAGATGGTCTGTATAATTATGTGGTGTGTTTTGAACTAGATTCACAGTCGGGCAGATGGTGAATGGTGATCAACGTCGACCAAGATGTACAGGACCTCCCTAAGAACTGGAAGCGACCATTTTACAAGGAGAGTGCACAATGGTAATTACGGACCAACGATTTAGACGAATCAAGGAAACAGTTTATTGCTGCTAAATTTTTGGGTCATTTTCATATAGTCATTATATTCCTTGCTTCTGATTTTTGAGCATCCAGTGGTGCTGAACATAACTGCTTTCAAAGTCTAATCCAGAAGTTTATAAAGCAGGCAGTTCTTGCTAGTAATAGTAAAACAATAGAAATACGTTCATTGGATTCGAAATAATGTCTACAAAAATGGAAAAGGAGTTTAGTTCTTCAAATTATCCAAAAACCGAAACAATATAAGAAAATTTCATAAAAGGTTAGAAATTTCCAATATAATAATTCCGGAACTCTGTATATCGATCATAATAAATTTAATATGGGTATCTAAGCTGTTATGATGTTTCAAAACCGACCGCACCAAGTAAAATCATTGTTGATACTATAGTAATTAAAAAAATACAAAAATTCTGGTAAATTTTGAGGAACAATACGCTGCTGAAATAAATATTTTTGCTTACTTTTCATCATTCTTCATTTCATCCTTCAAGTCGGATAATTGTTAATAATCTATTGATTTCTAATTATTGAATCCAAAAAATTATAATGCAAGTTAATTAGTTGTAAAAGTTAATAATTTAAAAATATATATACAATATTTTTTTATTTTATTAAACAGAAATTTTGTACTTGAAGTTAGTTATTTACGTTTTTAGCCATTTTTTTGTTTACAATTTATACATTATTTAACCAAAAAATATTTCTTACATAATTTTTTAACAATAACAAGGAAATTAATAATAATAAAATTAAACATTTTAAGGTTTTTACCTAAAGAGCTTTTGTTATTTTTCCTAACAAATTATTTATAAAATAAAGAAATTATAAACAAAAAACACCTTACAGAAAAATATAAAAATATATACTATTTTCTCATGTTTTTATTAAAATAATGAAAAATATCGATTATAAGGAAATAATTTAAAAAAATGACAATAATAATTCTCAAAAATATGTAATTACTCTGATAAATTTAATGTTTTCTTGGGAATAACACCACAATTGAAATAAAAAGCTGTATATTGAACGGAAAAACCAAACGTTTCAAAGTCGATTCTGAGTTCATTGTCAATGGCTTTATACGTATTGATAAATCAAACTTTCATTTTGCAATTTACATTTTTTTATATGTATTGAAAATGTAAATTGGAAAATCAATTCTCTTCGGAAAGATGTTGGAAGACTGACCGAATACCAACGAGGAGTCAGGAACAACCGAATAGAGGGGCTTGTCAATACTATCATGGACAATAACCGAATACACTCCCAGTAAGATGGAGAAAACATCATATCTCAGCAGTGTCTGGATAGTCTACGACAAAAGCTTACCGTATACACAAGTCGATTGAGAAGGTACAAAACCAGTAACCAACGGAAACTGGACAACGCACTATTCCGAAAATCAGAAAAAGGGTTTTATAGAAAACTCAACAACATCAATAATAATGAAACCCCTAGTTATCCCAGTAAAACGGCGATCGAGCAGTTCTGGAAAACACAACTTTCCACAACAGTTTCCCATAACTCCAGAGCGAGCTGGATTAATGAGGAGGAGCTGCATTTCAGAATTGTGATAAGATGCAACACCAACCATTTACAACGGAAGACACGTCCAACATAATGAAACACCTCCATAACTGGAAAGCACGAGGACCAGATGGTGTGCAGAATTACTGGATAAAGAAACTTTACGCCACCCACGATAAATTAACAGTACTCATTAATGACTTAATTATCCATCCACACAAGATGCCTAGTTTCCTTACCCATGGTGCTACATACCTCTTACCAAAAGATAACCTATGTACACAGGACCCCGCAAAGTACATACCAATCACTTGCCTCCCAACCTTATACAAACTTATAACGTCGTGCATTAATCATCGCCTTTTCAGACATTGTGAGCTAAACAACATAATTACCGAACAACAAAAGGGATGCGCGAAAAACTCGATGGGGTGCAAAGAACAACTAATAATTGATTCCGTTGTTTGCAATCAAGCCCACGCCAAACGACGAAATCTCTACATGGCATATATGGACTACAAAAAGGCCTTTGATTCAGTTCCACATGATTGGCTCATTCAGGTGCTGAAACTCTATAAAGTAAATAATTGTATTGTTAACTTTTTAGAACATGTCATGACTACCTGGCAAATCGACTCTATCCCAATCAGAAGGGGTATATTCCAGGGAGACTCTTTCAGCCCGCTGTGGTTCTGCCTTGCCATGAACCCACTCTCACACAAACTGAACGCGACTAACTTTGGATTCAGTCTCAAATACAACAACGTACAAGCACTAAAGATAAACCATTTGTTATACATGGACGACTTAAAGTTGATGGCAGCTGCGAAACAACAGCTGCATGATATGGTTAAAATAGTAGAAGGGTTCTCTAATGACATCCATATGCAATTTGGCTTAGACAAATGCCGAATTATCAATATAGTGAAAGGCAAAATACAGCAGGGGCCCTACGAAATGAGAGATGGCACCTCAATTGAATCCATGGAGGAAGGCCATACTTACAAATACCTTGCAATAAAGCAGGCTCAACGAATTGATCACTCCACCATGAAAAAGGACCTATCAACAGAGTTCTATAGAAGGGTAAGACGACTGTTGAAAACTAAGCTTAACAGTAAAAGTCTGTTTCAGGCTATTAACACCTACGCGTGCTCAGTACTCAGTTACTCATTCGGAATAGTTAAATGGTGCAAGACTGTCATTGAACAACTACAACGAAAAGTTCGAGTTCTACTAACAAAAGCTCAAAATCACCATCCAAAGAGCTCCGTCGAACGTACAACGTTGCCACGGTATGAAGGAGGAAGAGGATTGGCAGATATAGGCAAGTTACGTAATCAATAAATTTCCAATTTGCGTAATTATTTCCAGAAACTAGCAGAATTTTCTGATCTACACAGAGTCATATGTCAAGATGATGACTCAACACCTCTGCGACTGACAGAACAACAAGTTCAAGTATACCACCAGACAACTGATCAGAAACTGCTCAAATGGAAAGAGAAGCCGCTTCATGGAAGGCATATAAACGACGTCAACCAAGATTATGTCGACAGTTCAGCGTCGAACTACTGTTTGATCTCTGGGCATATGTTTCCTGAAACGGAAGGCTTTATATTGGCAATCCAAGATCAAGTAATTCCAACTAAGAACTATCTAAAGTACATCGTCAAAGACCCTTCTATCAACAACGACAGATGCAGATATGGTTGCCAAAAATCTGAATCTATCCAGCATATCACAGGAGGTTGCCAAGCGTTCGCTGCAACTGAATACAAAGAACGACACGATGCTGTGGCAAAAATACTGCACCAGGAACTAGCGCTGAAACTTGAGCTATCACAGTCGGTAAGAACACCTATATATACACTATATATACAAACCAGAATCTATTTTAGAAAATAACAATTACAAGCTGTACTGAACCGCACGATACTGACCAAGCGGACTCTGACAGTGGGACATGAACAACACACGAACTGTACCAATAGTTATGTCAACAACAGGAGTAGTTCCAAAACTTCTACTAAATAATTTAAAATACCTCGGTCTGGGCGAACACCTTTACCAGCTACTGCAAAAAGCCGTTCTGTTAGGAACAGCCCGGACGGTCAGAAAATTAATGGGAAGCTGCCACGACTCCAACCACGGGCCAGATAACCTGGCAAGGGCTCCCACAGAGCTAAACCCTTTTGATATCTAGGATATCTGGGGTTAGTGAATTTTCCCCTAAAGGCACGTTATGTGTACCTTAGAGGGAGTGTGTTGCCGTAATAATAAATTGTCTTTATTTAGCAAATTACAATTATAATTTGCCCTGGGGAAGCTACAAGCTATTTTTTAACTCTTAACCTTCCAGTTTACCACGACTTATACTAAAACAGGAAATTGTTGTTCCAAAAATATTTTTTTATATTCACTCCTATAAGCAAAAAGAGACCTATCAAAATGGGGCTTAAACATATTTAAAAAAAATGTACAGCCTGATAAGTAAAAGAACGCTCAAACAAGGCGATGGAGTAATGGGGCATAGTAAGATTATTAAACCTAATATAGCGGTTATGAATTGAGTTTCTGCATTTCAGTTTCTCAAATAAATAGACACGTATGTGGGATTTAAATAAACTGTATAAAAACACCATCAAATGAAGCTTAAACGTTTGGGGAATTTTCAGCCACTTAAGTCGGTAAAACGGTTCAGTTAAATGCTCGTATTTCTTCAAATTGTTAACAAAACGGCAACATGTATGTTGTATTCGCTGCAGTCGATACTGAGAATTTCTAATATATCCATCGGTATAAACAATTAAGGAATAACTCTGATATTTTTTTCCTCAAGTTCAAACTTAAAATATATTTATGAATATAAAGCACGCGCAGTCGCAAATAACATTTTTGCAGTTGGTTGCTAACGTGTTCCCTAAATCTAAGCGATGTGTCAACAATTAGACCCAAATTCTTCACACTGCTTGATAACTGAAGAACAGCGTTAACTAATTTTATACTTAGATTACCTTCAATTTAACGACGTTGATTTCGGTTGGCGAAAAGTAAAACTTTAGTTTTATGGGGATTTATATGCAAATTATGGTCTTTTGAGAACTGCATAACCTTCAGTAAGTCTGAATTAATAATTTGTGTGGCCAATTGCACATCTAGAGGATCGAAAAAGTGGACACCTGTGTATCATCAGCGTACATCGTGAATATCAGAACTAGTTGTCACACTCGGAAGATCAGCTGTATAAATTAAAAACAAAAGTGGTCCAAGTATGGAGCCTTGTGGCACACCTGATGTTATAAATTTTGAGTCCGAATAATCATTTAAAATATGCACACGTTGTGAACGCTTCCAAATGAGTTGCAGATTTGGTTACAGCGACCCAAAAAACAGATTTTTTTGTGGTCCTGTGTAATCGGATCCAGGATACTGAATGAAAAATATACGTAACGTCTATCACTGAGTTTATTAATGACAAAGTCAATATTCTCTATTTGCATTCTGAACTAGGAAACCTCGCCTGATATAATAACTAGGTTGTTTAACAAAACACAAACTAATGTCTAAAAAATTAAACAATTCATTACTAGAACTTATGTAACATAAATTACCTCTATTTGGACCTGAGATTCGCAACATACCTGAAACAAAGTAAGAAACACAATTAATACCTGGAAGATGTAATAATAAGTGTGATTAGGACTACTAATAGATACTAGGTACTATGGATTTTTCGGGAATAATGCCACACACTTGTGGAAAAATCTGTTTGAAAAAGCAAAATTATGTCTGAAACGTTACGCTTAAAATAAAGAAAACCATGTGACCGCAAAACAAAAAATTTCAAATTATTTTATCTATTAAATACAATAGATTTACAACAGAGTAACAAAATTAATCGTACGATGAGTCATCGTCAGGCGCACCTCCGATGCATACATACAGAGGGAACGATAAAACAATTCCAAAATGAAAGCTATTAAAATTATAAAAAAATATATACACCCATTAAAATTTGGGGTTGGTATAATCGCAAAGGGGTTGCGTGCATTTCACGAGAAGGGTCCTCTCTCTGTATGTGTGTTGCTTTCGATAGTCGAGTATTGGGAAGCGGAGCATAGAGACCATTCAACGCTGATGTAGGTGCTCCTCCCGCTGAAAATCGATACCACGAGTCTCGTTTGCATGCGGGAGGGTATTGGTATTGTCATGGAGAACAGTGAATGTACAGAGTGATGAAGAAATGTTGGAGAGAGAATAATCTAAAACAATTTCCAGCTTCAAATAATAACAAATTTAGAAAGAAGACAACTCAACTCAATTTTCTTTTTGATTTTTTCATACATTTCGTTATCGGATTATTAAACCACAGAGATGAAAAAGAAAAAAATATTTGTCCATGAATTTAAATACTAAAACAATTGAGCTACTCAATAATAAACTGAATATCAATATTTAAACTGATTTAAATAGAGATGATGGGCAGATTTTTTAAATAATTTTAAAAGTTTGAAGTACCTATATTCTTGGGTTTAGAAAAGTTTCAATATAAGAAGAACATATTTAAAAAGTTACAATAAGAGTAATTCCGGGTGGGTTTATGACAGATGAAGCTGTTTAGACGATTATTGAGCAAAGCTTAAGACCGTGTTACAACTGGTAACCAGATCATACTAATATGGGCAAGAATTGACAAAATATACTTAAAATGCAATATTACTTAAAAACGATTAGTGCAATCTTCTAACTTTCTAACTATTTGAAAATTGTAAATGGAGAACAGAGTGCAGTAATATCGAAAGAAATGCCCAGATTACTGGTTGTCTGTAGAGAAATTCTTTCTCATAGATATTCCGAGAGAAATAAATGTCTGGAATATGATCAACCAGTATTCCTGTATATAAATGGTGTTCTGTATATTGAGTAAAACTTATCTGTGTTTGGAGACGTTTGAACTTCCGGAGTCGTAGTCAATCGCAGTGTATTACTGGTTGATCATATTCTAGAGAATTCATTCTCTCAGAATATCTGTGGGGAAGAATTTCTATACAGACAACAAGTAATCTGGGTATTTTTTCGCAATTGCCTTACCAATATTTTGATCTCCATTTACAATTTTGTGACACTTTATCTTTTGCAATAAAAATCTGAGGAGAGAAATCCCAAATGACCAAACAAAATAATCATGTGATAGTCATTTGCAGTGCGATTGAGTTTATCATCCACAAACTTTAGAATCTCAAATGCGCCATAAAGATAAATTAAATTGGCTTTGGCATACACCAATTAAACTTTGTTTTCAACTCAATTTATATTTACATCATTTTATTTAGTCATTTGAATTTGCAAATATTTCTTTCATTAAGCATATATCTAATAAACATTAAAAAATTATTTTATGAAAAATCTGCTATTAAAATTTAAATGATATAAAACAGAATATAAGTTTCTTCGAATACTTTCTATTGGAAGAATAAATGTCGCCATCTAGTGGATGTGGTGCAAAGCAAACGTTCAGAAGCAGAAACTTGCTGTTTAATTTCGTTTTGCGGCACTGGTCGTCGAGCTTCTCATGATTGAAACGAGATGGCGGATTATTAATAATATGCAGCTGCAAAGTAAAATTTAAATGATTTAAAATATTAATGACAGGAAATTAGGCACCGAGTATTTACGGAACTAAAATCATATGTAAAATTGATTTACTACAATAATGACACTATTTACGCACCAAGTTGTTAGTTGGACAAATTAGATTTGAAGAGTTACAAGATTAATAAGCATATTCTTAAATTGTTGTACCAACGTAAGAGTGAAAATTATTATATTTATATAGTGAAGTCCTAAAGTAATGTATAAATTCATTTTTTACTTAGTTCTGGATGTTTTATATATGAAACCACACTTTTTGAATAACCACTAGGTACCCCTAGTCAGCAAGCGAATGGCAGAACAAGATAATTAACAACAGTTATTTGGAATCACAAAATATTAAATGAAAAAGAGATTTAAGAATATTACTGATTAAATGAATGCTTATTTAAAAAATGATGTATTATTTGAGTGGTTGCTTCAAGCTTCAACATCAGTTTTATTATAGTTCGATATTATGACTAAATTAAGCTTACTCAGTCATCATAAATCTGTTCGCTCAAAGTTGTCAATTTATTAGAAAATTTCACTTTTCAATAATTAGTTTGTCAAAAAATATTGGATAAACCATTTTTCCTTTAAAATACCATAGAAAAAAGAAAAATGGGAAATATAAGATGCAATAAAGATCAGAGCTAAGAATTTTCGATATTATTCGGCAATTAAAACACAAGTAAAAAGTATTTCGGTTCTCGTAAATAAAATCTCAAACATTATACTAATTATACTAATAATAATGTTATTTGTTGTACACTTCTTTTAATGTATTCGACAAAAGTAAATTGGCGATTAAGAGTACATACATTTGGTCGTATTTTCCTCTAGCTAGGTTGAACCATTTTTAACTATGACTGCATTCCGACATATAGTTCAGTCATAATAGTGGTTTCACTTCGGAATTCAAGATAATCAGCTGTAAACTCCTATAAACATTAACCTTGTCTCAAAACCTACTTATGATAGTGTGGACGCGATTGAAGATAACTAAGGTCAAAGGTAAAAAAACACGTGTTTTATTCATTTTTTTGCAAATCTCTCGTTCCCTGTAAGTTTTACCCTATTTGTATTTAGTGCAAATATTATAGTGGATTAAATTCTCTACAACCTTTTTTATACGTTAAACGGTTTTGGAGATAGAGGGTGGAGAGAGCACAGTGTTTAACTATGTACGGTATCATTCAAATCCAACCTGTAATACTGGTTAAAGATACGTCGTATAAAATCCCTTAATTATTGAAAAATATATAATTATAAATAATTTACATTTACATTTAATATCACATTTAATATATTTTTTTTTCATTTAACAATACTTACCTCTTCGTACTATTAGAAACAAGGGAAACACTTTAATTACATTTGAATTCCAAATTTATAATAGTAAATAAAAAGAAAAGAAATCCAACCCCCAACCTGGGGTTCTAAATCTTGCTCTAACCAAGTATGAATTGATAGTAAACCCGGTTGAAATGTTGGTGAGTTGCTAAACTTGTTGGTGTAAGATTTGTTATCTGCACAGGTTTATTAAAGTTGGTTGATTTGGCGAATTGGACATAACGAAGACGATCGATACTGTCCTCAGATTTGGAGCATTATAGATTGCCAACAAAGTTCGCACTACATTCTCAAATAAATTTGAATGTAATATGTATAAAGAATTAAAATGTATATAATAATAATAATAATAAAGCCTTTTATTATTTTAGAAAATAACAACTACAAACTGTACTGGGACCGGACGATATTGACCGATCGGACTGTTGCTCACAATAGACCAGATATAGTTTTGGTAGATAAAGTCTCCAGAAAAACAACCTTAATTGACATAGCAATCCCTAACAACAACAATATAAATATTAAGCAGCTGAAAAAATAGCCAAATACAGGGATTTAGAATTTCAAATACAGAGACAATGGGACATGAACAACACTCGAACAGTACCAATTGTTATGTCAACAACAGGAGTAGTCCCAAAACATCTATTAAACAATTTTAAATACCTCGGTCTGGACGAACATCTTTACCAACTGATGCAAAAAGCCGTCCTGTTAGGAACAGCCCGGACGGTTAGAAAATTCATAGGGAACTGCAGCCACGACGCCAACTACGGGTCTGATAACCTGGCAAGGGCTCCCACAGAGCTAAACCCTTTTGATATGTAGTATATCTGGGGTTTAGTGAATTTTCCCCTAAGGGAACACTATGTGTGCCTTAGAGGGAGTGTGATGCCATACATTGTATGGTCAAGTCGGAAGCCTTTATTACCCAACAGTAAAAACCATTTACAGAGTAATTAAAAAATAAATAAAGATGACAGAAAAAAGTATATAAAAAATTATACTAACACTAAAATTAATTGGAATACAGACATGTATAAAATAAATTAAAAAATTGACCAAAGAAAAAGAAACAATTAGTGATAAAGTAAATACATACATATGCACTTAAAATTGAACAATGGGTTACAACAGATATAGAGATAATTTATAAATTGAAGAATTCGTGCACCTGGATGAAATATTCAATGAAATTTCCTCTAAAAGTACAAGCGTGCTTTTTCAGTTCGTTCGTTGAGCAGTTGAATAAATCACACACCTCTGAGAGTCTATTAGCATTATTACTCATCAGATATATTGGAGCTTTAAATAAGATATTAGTTCTAGCTCGTTTGCACTCAAACGGTCTCGTATGCCTAGATACAACCCTAGGAATGACAATTCCAACCTGAGACAATAGCTCTGGACAGTCAATCATGTTATTCAGTAACTTGTACAAAAACATAACTGACGCCTGATCTCTGCGACTTTTCAAGGACATCACATTGAACTCGAGTAGTAAGAGATTATATTCACATCCTCTTTGGGGATAAACTCCGCGATTTCTAAATGTTAAATATTTCAAAAAAAAAAATTGAACCCTTTCTATATCCAAAATGTATCGCTCGTATATAGGATTCCAGATTCTAGAACTATATTCTTAGTTTCTTACTAAGCAGTTGAATAGAGATATTAAAACTGAAGTATTAAAATATTTGCAGTTTCGCATGATGAATCCATATTGTCTAAAGGCTGATTTTATTGTGAGGTTAATGTGGAGCTGAAATGTAAGTTTAGAATCAAAGTAAACACCGAGGTCTTTTATGGAGTCAACCCTTTCAAGAAGGGTATCGCTTATACTGTACGGAAATTTTATTGTATTCGTTTTACGGCTAAATGTTAAGACCTTACACTTGGGAATGTTTAAAAAAAGTTTATTATTTATACACCATTCTTCCAACATACTGATTTCTTCTTGCAGAGCAAGACAGTCATTCCAGCTTGAGATTGTAGTATATATTTTGAGATCATCTGCAAACAATAATCTGTTACATTTTAACGTGCTGGCCAGGTCATTGATGTAAATTAAAAACAATAAAGGACCTAGATTCGACCCTTGAGGAACTCCACTTGTGACTAGAAATTTATCTGAATAAAACCCGTTGAGGTAAACGTATTGAGTTCTATTATTCAAATAGAGTTCAATAATTTTTAGGTAATTTTTAGGAACACCTAGACATGACATTTTAAGAAGGAGTCTTTTGTGACTGATTTTATCAAATGCTTTAGAGAAGTCGGTGTAGATAACATCTGTTTGACCTCCGCTATCTAGACTTTCACATAGATGTTGCCCAAGGACTGCCAGATTACTAACTGTTGAACGAGAGTTCATAAAACCATGTTGATACGTAGATTGTAGATTGTAGAGAATGCTTTCTAAAATTTTGGAAAAATTATTCAAGATAGAAATTGGTCTATAGTTATTGATAAGAGCACGGTCGCCTGACTTATATATAGGGCAGATTTTAGCTGTCTTCCAAGATTGAGGATAAGCTGAATTTGAGAGGATTAAATTGAAGATGTAACACAACGGATACATAAATGCACCGAGGCAATCTTTTACCAAAAAAGAAGGAATTTTGTCTGGGCCAGATGTTAATTTGTTTTTCAATCTTTTAGCAGCCTGTATAATTTCTCTTTCTGTAATGGATTCGGAGCTGACATCTAGAAATGTATTATAATTGAACTTAAAACCAATGTTGTCTTCCTCGTTAATTGGTAGCTCATAAACACTTTCAAAAAATCACTAAATGCCTTTACTATTTGAGTAGGGTTATTATATTCGTTCCCATTGTAAAACATTTTGGGGGGAATTCTGGAATCTGTATTTTTGTTGTTAATATGACCAAAAATGCCTCGGCTCTTCTTTTAGTTTATTCTGGACATTCTGTAGATAGCTGTCGTATGCTGCTTTTATCTTCAATTTTATTAACGACCTGTATTTACTAAATTCTCTATAAAAAGTATCACTTCTTGATGTTTTGTATTTATTATGCAACTTGGCTATTTCTTTTATTAATTTTATTATCTCGCTAGTATACCAAGCAGGATATTTACGCCTAAAATTCTTATTCCGTGGTACGTGGATATCAAATAGTTTATATACCTGGTTATAGAAGCTGTCAACAACAGTATCAACGTCGGATAAACTATTCAGAAAAGTCCAGTCAGTATTTAATAATTTGTTATATAGAGATAAATAATCAGCTTTCTTAAAATTATAAGTGGTGTCGTTGGAATTGGCTTTAAGGCTATTTCTTTTTATCGAGATTTCGCTTAATTCAATCCTCAAAGATGGATGATAACTATCCTCTCCAACTAGTGGTACAGAATCACGGGAAACAGTACAGTTAATGTTACTAAGTACTAAGTCTAGGAGTTTACCGTTGTTGTTCAACACTGAGTTATATTGATTTATATCTAGTAATGCCATGAAGTTGGAAATAATGTTAGTTTTTCCGTCCTCTAGGCAATTTTCAGTATATTTTGGACAGTTGAAATCTCCGAGAATTAGGACTTTATTTGGGTTTAATACATGCCAGTGAGCAAGAGCATCCATGAAATTTACATATACGTCAATCGATAAAGAAGGTGGAATGTACATGACCATTATATAAAAGAAATAATATGCTACTGAACACTTACAAACTAATAAGTCAATCTGTGGAAAAGTAACATCAAATTCACGAGTGTTCACAATTTCAGTCTTTATAGATTCGTCGACCGCGAGTAAAACACCTCCACCCATAACTACGTTTAACTGCTCGAATTTACGGTCACTACGAAAGACTTGGTAGTTAGTCGGAAATAATTCCTTAGAGTTCACTGACGGTTTTAACCAAGTTTCACTAAGAGCTACGATGTTATATTCAACTTCACTGATATTGACACAGAAATCATGAAACTTGCTATTAAGTCCCCTGACATTTTGATATAAAGTCGTTACTACTTCAACGGATCTACTGTTGGGCTTACCTAGTTTACCTGAACTATTTTGGGAATGTTGTTAATGTACTTAATTTTGTAATTTGAGTTACCTGATTTGTTAAGCTCATTTAGTTCCTGCTTCACATGTTTGTAATATTCCAACTCTCTTTTAGTTCGGTCTGCTGACAAATTGATATTTTTATATTGCTGTTTTGACTTCAGTTTATTAGAGTTGATTAGTATTTTTTTAACCAAATCCTGACCTTCAAGTGTTATTTTGATAGGTCTAATTCTAGATCCAGTAAAACGTCCTAATCTGATTGGTTTAATATCTACATTAGAGAGTTCAGGAGAGATTGTGCTTAACATGTTGGTAACAAACTTTTTGTCAGAGTTGATTTGGTCTGTTACTGCTTCATTTTGGTCGGGTACGTTGAATATCACTAGATTGTTCTTTCGTTTTTGTCGTTCGTTAATTTCGGAAACAATCTCTTCAAAATCAAGTTTCGGGTCCGTCGTCTTTCTTTCTTCTCTCAGTTCCTTGATATCGCTTTGAAGTTGTAGAATCAATGCTTTGAGATCCTTCATGTCGTTGCCGATAGCTCTGCAAGTAACACAAGACCACTCGTACCCTTTATTGCCATTAAGAGTACGGACTTCATTCGCTGATATATCGACGCAAGTGTGTTTGAATTTGTTTTTACAAACACTACATGTGACCGTTAAATGATTCTCACATATTTGATTACAGCATTTACATGTTGATTTAGCCGCGATTTTCAGTTTTGTTTATTTTCGTAGGACTCTATAATATTAAATTTTAAGCAATATATAGATTTCGATTGACCAGTAGGGTATTGTCCTTCTTTACAGGCACCAAACTTAATGCACCACTAAATAAATAAAGTATTTCTATTAATAATTTTCTAATTGTACGAGTAAGTAAGTGTTATTAAATGAATAGATACTTAATTAATAAAAAAATATATTACATGTGATTTAATAAAAAATGTAAATTACTTATAATTATATACGAGGGTGAATCAAATATGAACCGGACTTTTGTTTTAAAAATTTTATTGGTACGATCAATACAAATTTTAATACATATTATTTTTCTACATAGTCTCCTCTCTTATGTATACATTTTTCCCACCGAATCGGAAGTTTTTTAATACCTTTCTCAAAGAATGAAACTGGTCGTGTCGATAACCAATTGCACACAAACGTTTCTACACCTTAGTTGTCCTCAAAGTGGTGGCCTCCCAGTTCTTCTTGAAGTGGCCCAAACATGTGGTAGTCACTTGGCGACAAATCAGGACTGTAAGGCGGGTGTTCAAGGGTTTCCCAATGCATTTTGTTCAATTTTCCTTAAGTCAATGCAGCTGTATGTGGCCGAGCGTTGTCATGCAACAGAAAATCGATCAGCAGTACGCCTTTCGAATCCCAAAAAACTGTTGCAAGAATTTTCCCTGCAGTAAGACGGGTCTTGGCTTTCCGCGGTACTGCCTCTCCAGGTTTTCGCCACTCCATGCTTGCACGTTTGGACTCCGGGGTATAATGATGCACCCGTGTCTCATCACAGGTGACAATATATCTCAAAAACTCACCCCCTCTGCTCGATATTTTGCTAACAGCCTTTCACATACGGCAAGACGGTTTGCTTTCTGATCTTCCCTTAGAAGGCGAGGAACCCATCTTGCACACACTTTTCGGTAACCCAACTCATCTGAAATGGTTGATTGAGCACTCCCGTATGATATTCCAACGTGTTCAGCAATTGCTAATACTGTAAGATGGCGGTCACCTTCAATCAGCTCACGAATTGCGTAGATATTCGCCTCATTGATGCTTGTCGTGGGACGGCGTGCATGAGGCTCATTTTCCACTGTCTCTCGGCCTTCTGAAAACTTTTTGTGCCAGTCGTACACTTGGGTCCTTGAAAGTGTTTCATTGCCGAACTGTGAAGATAGTCGACGCAAAATTTCAGACGGTCTAACGCCCTCCCGCGCCAAAAATCTGATAACAACACGTTGCGCAACAGACGTATGCACCTCTTGCTCTGACATGTTGCTACTAACAGCGCATCGACTACGCCTCGCCAAATCGACGAACTACCTTCTTCTTAACATCCCTACCTAACATATATCGAGACGTCACGCCACTCGAATTACCTACAGGGCGACAAACAAAAAAGTCCGGTTCATATTTGATTCACCCACGTATTTTCCAATAATTAACAGACTTTATATGGCCTCTATTTCAAAAACGGTTTAACGTTTAAAAAAAATGCAACCAAAGGTTGTAGAAAATTTAATACAGTACAATATTTATAATAAATACCCCAATTAGCATAAGACTTACAGGGATCGAGATATTTAAAAAATGAGAAAAAACCTTTTTTTACCTTTGACCTTAGTTATCTTCATTTGCGTCCACACTATGTAGGTTTTAGGACAAGTTTTATGATGTTAAAGTAAAGGATTGTACGAGTTTACAGCTGAATTTCAAGATTGTTACCTATTTTGACTAATATGGCTGGTTTATAAACATTTTATTTGTAGTTGTTACTGAGATATCCCTACATTACCTAACCAACGATAATTTTTCCATAACGACAGAACAGCAAGGAGACTTACAAATTGCACTTCATATTCGGTATATGTGATTGTAGTTTTTTTAGGATAGGTGACATCATGAACTTATAATAAAACTGTAACAAGACCATGTCTGTACATGAGATATTTTTTGACAATTTTGGAGGTGGTTTAGATAGATAGTGTAGATTTAGATTTAGAATTACAAAGCGACAATTTTATCTTGCTCTCAATCTGTCTGAACAGGCATCACGCAAAAACTCCTAGACGGAATTTCATAAAATGTGATGTGGAGTTACTTTAGTACCCCGGTTAATTTATGGGATACTTTTGATCGCGATAAAGTATCTCTTTTCGAAAGAAAAATAGAGGAAAAAAAAGGTAGGAAGTTTAAAATATCTATCAGCACCCAAGGACAGAATTTGACAAAATTTTGGTGTCGATATACTTTAGTACCTGGGTTAATTACCATACAGGATAGTTTCGCTAGCGAGAAAATATCTCATTTGTATTTTCACAAAAAGGGATCTATTTTATATAAAACGGGATCTTTTAGACAATTTGTAAAAAACTTTCCAATATCCATAATAATATAGAAAACTGATTTGAAATAATTTGAATTTCACAAATTGGCATGGCTACTTTTGTCAATATTAAATCCCTAGGAAGATGAAACTGGCAGTGTGAAAAGGATACCAATGTTTGTATATAAAAACTCAAGCCACAGATACAATAATGATAAAATTTTGATTGGAAATATAGCTCTAGTAATTGGAATTAATAACTGTAAAAGTTGAAACACAGTTTTGCACGATAACACCAAACCGTTATTTTAAACACTCAACGCAATTTCAACAACTCAGTTGTCATTTTCAAGGAGTTAACCAAACTTGTTAACAAACCTTGTGCCTGTGGAAAAATATATGCCGGTGAAACTTAAAGACCTCTCCAAATTAGAAATAAGTACTCCAATACATCGTCTCAAAAATAGGCAGATCAAGATTGACAAACCATACATTCAAGGATAATGGTATACATATAATGGGCTGGAATAAGATCTTTATCTTTTTGCTAGTAGTCTATGTATTTTTTATTTAAAAGGAGAATCAAACAAATAATTCCATTTGAGATTTTTTATAGGAGTTTATCAGCAAAAAAATAATGTTAACAATAATTCAATAACATGAAACACGAAATTTAGGTTCCTAAAAGCAACTAATAAATAGATATACACCGTTCATTATGTATAACAAACAGAACAAGTATTACAAATCAAATATCTATCTTAAAATTAATTTTGGACATTATTTATTACCTTATTGATTTAACTGTTCAAATTTATGTCCATTTTCCCTAACACATAATTGGCAAACCTTTTCAATAAGCCTGAGTGCATTTAAAGTTATAACAGGTCGCCTTTGTAAATCCCGAAAAGCTGCCTCCGTTGCGGGACGAAGTTCTTCGCGACTGTTGTGTCTGTTGGTATATATTTTATTTTTCAAATAACCCCACAAAAAAAAGTGGAGGCCACCTAATTGGTCCATGTGTTCCTATCCAACATCCTTGAAAATTATTTTCTAAAAAGCGCCCAATTAATCTAGAATTGTGGGCAGGGGCGCCATCTTGTTGAAAGTGTATAGAATTGCGAAAGGCGAGGGGAACATCTTCCAATATTTCGTGTAATAAGTCTTCTAGGATTGTCAAGTACCTATTGGCGGTAAGGGTTCCTTAAAAAATGCGGTATTTTATTTTTGTCCCCAGTATGAAACAGGCTACATTAAAACCAAATCGACCCTGCTGTTGTCGCTCAAAAATTAAGTGCGGGTTCTCATCATACCAGTATCTTGTATTCTGCCTGTTAAATATACCGGCACTGCTTATATGAGATTCGTCTAACCAAATAACTTTCCTTACAAAATCATTGTCCCTTCGGGTTTGGTCTAAAAACCATATGCAAAAATTTAACCGTCTTCACCAGGATATAAGTGCTGGGCAATATTGACTTTGTAAGGATTAAATTTATATTTTTTTTAAATTCTTTGGACCCGTGATTGAGAAACTCCAGTGTAATTTTCTAATTTCGCACAAGAAGTCTGGGGATAGGCATGAACGCTAGCTAACACATTTATTTTACATAATGAACGATGTATAACTATTTATTAGTTGCTTTTAGGTACCTAAATTTCGTGTTTCATGTTATTGAATTATTGTTAACATTATTTTTCTTTGCTATAAAAAATCTCAAATGGAATTATTTGTTTGATTCTCCTTTTAAATGGAATATACATGGCCTACTAGCAAAAAACTCAGCTTTTTAGTGTTTTTCTAATAATACCATGTGTATTGTATTATGCATTATTTTAAAGGGAAAAATAAAGAATTCAATGAAATAATAAAATACAGGGTGTTCTATTTAAAAATATATAATGTTGTGTAGTATCTTCAAAACCATACTCGGAAAAAAAATTTAGTACTCCACTGGATTCTATGCAAGATTTTCTATTAGACGTAGTTCTTAGCACAAGAGTATTTCTAATAAGTTCGTAGATATAGAAGGGGTCCAAAAAGTATAAATTATCAAAATCGCCCTGTATCTTATAAATGGAAACACTTATGCAAAATCTGATATGGCCATCCTGACTTTGACAAAAAAGTAGAACAGGTATGTGAAAAACTCTATCTTCAATAACAACTGAGTAACCTGGCAATCTCAACCAAAATGGGATGCACTGTACATCCAATTTTATTGTCTAATAAAGATAAAACAATTAACTACAGCAGTCGACAAATAATAAGTTTGGCCAAAGTATTACCACATACTTGTCAATAATTAATTGTGGCTTGTTCACCAATAATAATAATTTTCAATTCACTTGGCCCGAACATCGTGATGTCAACGACGTTGAACGTACTTTCAATGGCTTATAAGCAAGAACAGTGAACCGAAATACTGCAAAATTATTTTGCGACGATGTACAAATATATATAAGTAATGATGACCTTACGAATTACTCGTTCAGTTATATCTTTGAAGTCATTGAATCCTCAATGTCGGTTTCTTCGTAGATACATGTAACGTAACGTTTTGCCTATAATAGGTTTTAGTCGCACCGTGTGTGTTGTAAACCTCACATAATTAGTCTTTTTCTACAAGGCACTTTGTTGATAATGACCCAGTTACTAACTTGCTTAACACATGTTAGAAAATTTATTTATGCACTCCGTATAAACCTTATTTATTTAATTTGGCTAAATATTTAATCCAATTATTTTAATTAGTTCTTGGGTGTCTGATATTAGCAATCTTCACCAAGGCAAAAATAGTAAATGACATGTTGTATTTGAACGATTCGATATTCTTAGGTATGAAACATTGTGCTTAATCTACCCACATAAAATCACAAGAACCACCGTGTACATAAGCAAATATAAAAACCTAAAATATCCAAATTATGTTGAACTTCCTAATCGAAATTGAATTCTGAACGGTCATATGGTTATCCAATTTAACAATATCAAAAACGTTTACAATTACTAAAAGTAGATTTTCAATAACACCAAGATATTGGGTAAAGCAAACTATTTCACCATGATTATATTGTCTCGTTTAATTTGACAGTTATATCAATTTTTCAGTAAACAAGCGCCATCGGTTCTAAACGATACATAACGGTCGAATTTTATGAGTTTACAGTTCACCGACTTCTAAATAATCAAACGTATTGTCCAGTTGTTTAAATTTAGTTAGGCCAACAATCTTTTAAATGCAAATAAAAGTTATACAGATTTGGTCAATTAATCAAACTTTAATATTTTAATTACCTACTCTATTCAAATTCACAATATTAAAATTGTGTAAATTCGTGCTACTGTTAGTCAAAATATTAGAGGGGCACAAGTGAATGTCTTTCTTACTTTTTTCTTACTTTTAGAAAAATATACAAACGTCTGAAACTTGTACGGTACCCCCACTATTGCAAAAGTTATTAATGAAAAGAATCATGTAACTAATCAATCAAAACTTTTTGGGCTACCCTCAAAAGAACGAGATCTTGAACAAGGATTTATATTTGTTTTCTGAATGATACTAGATCAGACCCCGTTGTCAATGGTTAAGAAACTACGGATTAAAAAGGCACAATTCTAAGATATAAATTAAAATATTTGACAATGTGTATTATTTGACTTTTGACGTAACTAATAGAATTTTATTTGTAATATACAGGGTAAGACATAAATTTCTAAAGATCATATAATCATAAAGTTCCTTTCAAATTGGAAGAATTTGAAAGAGAGATCTTCAGAATTTTATGTGGCGCTCCTAGGTGCGACTTTGTTATAAGATAGTGCATTCGCCAAAAATGCGACCAAAGAACTTTGTTGATTCAGTGATCCCATTAAAATCATAAGGGAAAACCTAGAAAAAACATTATGAACTATTCCGATATTGGGTTGTTCACATGGACATGACCATTAGCAATTTCTTCCTTAATCATCGGCAACCAGGAACGACTGAATTCTACGGAGGTAGTAGCGATACAATCGTTTTCATTTAACAAAATTAAAGCAGACTCTTTTAGTTTTCTTTTGGTGTTGTGCTCTTCTTTGTGTAATATAACTGAATTTTGAAACTGTATTTTATGATCAAGGTCCCAAGCATGTTCACAAATTATAGATATTTCAAATTGTCGTTTTTTTATGTAATTTTTGTGTTCATTTATTGGAGCATTCAGAGGTCTACAGGTTTCGCCAATATAGAATGTAATAAATAATAAATTCTATATTCGCACCTAGGAACGCCACATAAAATTCTGAAGATCTCCCTTTCAAATCAGAATTTTATGTGGCGCTCCTAGGTGCGAATATAGAATTTATTATTTATTACATTCTATATTGGCGAAACCTGTAGACCTCTGAATGTTCCAATAAATGAACACAAAAATTACATAAAAAAACGACAATTTGAAAAATCTATAATTTGTGAACATGCTTGGGACCTTGATCATAAAATACAGTTTCAAAATTCAGTTATATTACACAAAGAAGAGCACAACACCAAAAAAAAATAAAAGAGTCTGCTTTAATTTTGTTAAATGAAAACGATTGTATCGCTACTACCTCCGTAGAATTCAGTCGTTCCTGGTTGCCGATGATTAAGGAAGAAATTGCTAATGGTCATGTCCATGTGAACAACCCAATATCGGAATAGTTCATAATGTTTTTTCTAAGTTTTCCCTTATAATTTTAATGGGATCACTGAATCAACAAAGTTCTTATAACAAAGTCGCACCTAGGAGCGCCACATAAAATTCTGAAGACCTCTCTTTCAAATTCTTCCAATTTGAAAGGAACTTTATGATTATATGATCTTTAGAAATTTCTGTGCTACCCTGTATATTACAAATAAAATTCTCTTAGTTACGTCAAAAACCAAAAATACACATTGTCAAATATTTTAATTTACATCTTAGAATTGTGCCTTTTTAATCGGTAGATTCTTAACCATTGACAACGGGATATGATCTAGACCCCGAAACGTTTGGAATATACAGCAATTTTCTTTAAACTGTGGTGTTATTTCCCAAGAAGCACTTAGACAAGGATTTATATATTTCAACCATATGGTTGGTATGATTCAGGGAAACCAGCTACTAGTCTCTCCCAATTCGGGTGCCGCAGTGTTATGCTGATACTCTCTGATTCCTAGTTTAACGAAATACATATTTCTAAAGTCAACTATCTTAACTAACGATAAGAGTAATATTAGCTGAATACTTCCGACATCGGAATTTAATTTTCGACAAGATGGGCCATAATGTAAAATTGATAAAATTATATAAACGCACGCCCTCAAAAAATGATTTAAAAAAGTGTGACAGTCCCCAAAGTTTTTTGACAATCCGACCAGGAAACCCCCTACGACTTGCTCCTTCACACGCCAGTTTTTGAAATATTGATGAAAACGTTCTGAAAGTCCGTAGCGTAGCATGTGTACCATTCAAGTTCATTACCAATCTGCTGGTACTTTTTGTCATCATTAAACTACATTATCAGACATAATTGTAGCAAATACTGTATAAATCCATTATTTTATTTTCTCATAGCAGTTTGAGTTTTTCAGAAACAATAACAATATATATGGTCTGCCTTAATGATTTTTCATTGTTGTGTTAAAATCAAGTTACCTTTCTTGTTCTCTTTATCTTTTAACAACCCCTCGTCGCCAGATGGCGCGAGGTTTTACAGTTATATTATAAAAATCGTGCAAATTTAAAGCACTATTTACTATTTTTAGAAAATGTATGCATCTAAGAAACTAACCCAGATTTAATTCATATCTTACACCTTGCCTATGATGTAGATTTTATTAACATCTCCATACGTTTTCCAGGCTGAATATTTATTAATTATTCCGAAATCCATTGTAGCCCACCAGGTCATGGGCAACGACTTTTGTGGCTCTAAATGAATTAAAGCTACTCTTGTAGGCCCACCATCACAACCATATGTTTTTCGGTCACTATATTCGAATATGAGATCTATTTTATTCCAGGAAAAAAAATGAGCTTCGAGACAATTTCAAGGTCAAAATGAGATGAGTAAAACCCATTAATGTGTAGAAAAACAATGTCTCCTCGTTTTCTCAATTTGAATTCAGTATCTATTTAGAAGTTATGAAACAGACTGAAATTTTAACATCCGTAACAGTATAAAAATTCCTTCGGGTCAGTAACTCGCCTGTCTGTAGTTCAAATTATTTACTCTTGGTATTTGGGTGTTAACTTGTCCGTCTATCTGTTGCACTGCGAGTATGGAATTCGATTTTCTCCAAGTATGTAGTGTTTAACTTGCATATATGTGCTTTTAGGAGTATGAAATTTGCTTTTTTCCATTAATTATGACAATCTACATTAACTTCATATGGGAACATTAAATTTACTTATTCCGGGCATCTGAGACTTAACTCGTCTAACTCTATCATAAGTACTGAACTGGCTTAACACGGGTCATCTGGAGTTTAACACCTGTCTGTTTCTCGAGTAGTGCATTACTTCCTCTCTAGCACATAGGATTAGATGAAAATCCTAAATGGATATCGAATTAGAATTAAGAAAACGAATGGACGCTTGGTTCTAACAGGTTTCCTCACATGATTTTCCCTCGTTTTGATTTCCTAAGATGAAATGAACCTCACAATCTACTCAAGAAGATATAGTTATTTATAATCACTGGTTTACAGAAATATTTACAGCTCATTTTTAAATTCAACAATCTTAACTACTTAAATGAATATGATTAGTTGAAGATTTCCGCAAAGATTTCTAATTTTGGACGAGACGTGACTAGCCACAATGTTGAATTGATAAAATTATTCAAATGAATTGAACGGAAAAAGGCACCTATTATTTACTTTTAACAACAGTTCGCTGGCGGTTAACTGTTCCGCAAATCGAATGTGTTTATTCAGTCCATAGTTCAAGACAATTATTTATGAAGTCGAATTAGCCTTCACGAATCCTTTATCGTACACTATTTTAAACAATGTATATTGACGTTCTTAATAAGAATTTTATAGTCAGAAGTGTTTATTGTTATCCAATTGATGTTATCAAAACAAAATAATTAAATGGGAGGTTTTCTTACAAAATTGCATTTGCAAAACTCTTAAGTCAAATTTATCTATTTTGTTTGTAGACGCGAAATGTAAGACGGACATCTAGGATTTTCGGGGAAACTAGCAAACAGAGGTTCCGAACCTGGAGCCGTTTCGTGTAATTGCTGTTCTCCCGTAACTCCTGTGTTAGATAGAATGTCACGATAAAATTTTCAGGTTACTTCACCTGTCAGAGATATTGAATACTCTCTTCAAGGTGTCATTCTTTTGTGAGTATTCAATATCTCTGACATGTGAAGTTACCTGAAACTTTTATCGTGATATTCTATCTAATCTAGGAGGTCTTCGTTCGCTGTTTTTCACCTATTTAATAACCCCAAATTTGCTATATACCCGTGAGTATTAAGTCATCCGGGTTATTGGGCTAAAAGCAATAAGTGAACAAGTCCAGGAAGTAAATGGAAATAAACAAAGGACCAAGTCAATATCCCAAACGAAACTTATCAAAGTAGAGTACTACATAGTTTCGTAGTTTAACTGTGATTTATTGAATTGTGTGATATTGCAATAAACAACGAAAGTTATTTGGAGTTAAAGTAATTTCTAACAGAACAGGGTAAATCGTCAGAAATCTTAGGGTAGAGCACTTAGAGGGGGACACTCTTTTCTGATACACCTGCTTAGTTGGGACACCTACTAGATGTTTCACATTTACTTAAATTTTGTTGGTTCAATTAACATCCTAACTTAAGTATTTCAAAGCTTGCATTATTTTTACTTTGTATAACTGCAAATACTTTTAAAGTTGTATTATAATACATTAATTATCTTTATCCCTAGTAGCAAACAATAGAACGCCTTTTAAAAAAATATTTTAAAATTTCGTCTTAAGAGGTTTTACACTTTAGCCATTGGTGTATTAAAGATTACGAGGAGTCCAGTATCTACAAATAATGGTTCAGTACCATGTTCTCCTCTATCTCTCAACCGTATTACTTTATTTTATAAATTCTTGATTTTTTATTGACGTTTTGAACTCTCGACGTGTGTATTCCTAATTTATTCAATAACAATATGATGGCATTAAAATATTTATATTCTTTTTTATTCAGGAACAGAACGTGATATGCTTTTGCTTATTGAATATGCTTTAGGGTCCTACATGTAGAATAACTGGAATCGTAAGACAACAAAATTGAAATCATTATCTTTTGCGAAATAAGTACACAGAAAAGTCTATAATAGTAGAATTTTTTTTTTAATATGCAAATTCATATAGGTATATAATCTACAAATTTTTGACAATGATTTTGGTCGAACTTCGATCACTGGGCAACCGCTAGTTTACCTGTTTAAACTGTTTTATCCAGGTGAAAAATTTAAATATAAGCAGATCAGGCACTTGAGGACAAATTCACAAAGAGTATATTTTAGGAGGAATAGTATTTTAAGATAATTAAAATGGAAATAATCTAATGGACATACAGCAACAAATTAACGGAGTATTTTGCAAGATTTGCCATTAAACAAAGTACTTATTACGAATGTCATCGTTTAAAGCAAATGTTTCCTAATAAATGAAAGAGGACATCAAAATAGCCAGAAGTCTCCCGACCTGTAATTAGTGTATTTTTTAATGGATACATAATATTCCAAATAATATGAAAGAAGGATTGGCAATGGTTTTGCAAACATCAAACAATCGTTTAAAACAGTTAGTTTATTTGTGTATTGAACAACATGGTCATCACTTTGAGTTACAGCATTATAAATTTTAAATACTTAGTCATACTTTACTTGTAAATACTTAAGTTTAGTTGCCAATGCAATTACATAAATACATGTTTCGTTATGTCAATGTTGTATGTTTATTTTTTTAATAGTAGGTTGGTTTAGAAAATAAATTAATCAAAAAATTTAATTTTTATCATTATTGCGTGCGTACAAAAACTGAATTCCCCTAAAAGTCAATCCCTAGATTCCACATGGTGAGTTTTCGCAAATTGTTTAAAAATCGTTTCCATCCAATTGAGTAAACTATATACCTACACCAACATTCACCCCTATATCATATTGAATCTGAGCCAATCATTAATTTAAAAAAAAATAGTCTATACAGTAAAACTCTCAAATATTTAATTTTTGAATCCCGAGATAGTGCATTTATCTAAAATCAACTTCCCTACCCATCACAAATAAGTGAAGTTATCATGGCGAACAAACTGACCCTGAAACGTAACACATTTGGGGTTACATTGACTTTAACAACAAACAATTGTCTAAACTATAAATTACTAATAATATGGCAACCTAAAAACACCCAATATGAAACATGTCACCACCTATTCAGGGTCCATCAGAAAAATTAATAGGAGTAGGGAACAAGTTTAAAATCAAAATAGCACCTACAAAGAAATTATTTTTTTAATAATTAAAGTATGAAATGCAAAGCAATTTGGGGCTTCACCAGCCAAGAGATGAGTAAGCTGGAAGATCTCTTGTCCACTGTAACTGATGAAGACCACAGATGCGATCAGGAAGTCACAACTTCACTGATTATTTTTTTGACTGAGAATGAGCGATGATCAACAGCGTCTGATCCAGGATTAAGCTGTCTAAAGCCCGGTTATATAAAAATTAGTTGATCCGCAGATCAACTGAATGCGGATCAACTGAACCTCGTTTAAATCATGAGCCACAGTCAAGAATTTTTCTGTTGTATAAATGAGTCTATATGGTAGTTCAGTTGAACGTCGTTTTGATTATGTTCGATTCTTGGGAATATTTATTTTTTCACTTTTATGTTAGCGTCCGCTGACGTATTATACGTAATAGTCTGTCACTTTGCTGCCTTTGTTAACCCATTTACAGTGATTTCAAATTTTTAAAGATAGGAAATACGTAATAGAAATGAGTGCATCAGAAAGTAAAAATGGGATCAACAATTTTAGTGCAAAAAAGATGCAGTTTAATAAGCCGATCCATAAATACAAGGACAGAATAGAATGTGTAAAAACTGAAATTTTGTTACCACTCAAGTATTAATCTTAATTTAATTCTTAATTTAAATATATTTTAAAGAAAGTATAATTCTTCTGGGTTTCGAATCCGAGAACTTTGGATTCGCAGCCGTGCGCTTTAGACTCTGGACCACTTGACCGGATGTATGTAATACATCAATCCCTCTACGTACTTCGTGTACATTGATATAAACAGAGGACATATTTTGCTTATTGTTTCTATGAGTCTATATTCGTTGATAATATGAAAATTTAATGCCAAGTCTCCAATTTAATATATCACAAAGACAGAAGTGGAGTGTTTATTGTATTCTATATTATGGTTATATTGGTTTAATTGCTATTTATTATTGATTTTCTATGACAGAAGAGCCTCTTAATATATTACCTGGTTCCTGTTTGTTGCACAGAGAACTGAATATGATGGATATTTAAACCTCGGTCGGGTCGAAACAAATGAAGTTTCAAGTAATGTATTTCATTCCCTTGCTCATCTATTTTGATATGTGTAAGTGTGGGCTTCAATAACAGAATTGTTCTACCAACATGAAGACATTACAGTAAAGAAAACAGTAATATCTGAATAAAGGAAATTACAATTAAACTGTGAGCAGAACGTAGATCATAAATTTGTAGCAACTAAATTGTTCGTCATAGCAAAAAGATAAGTACAATACAATATACATCCAAATATATCTGAAGGCTCCAGTGTTCCAGGCAATTGCTAGAAACTGCTCTAAGGTACTACACCTTGATTCACTTGCCTAACTTATCTGTATTTTTCAGAAACCGTTGTGAGCAACAAAAACCCAAATGAACAACCAAAATAGCTATTCACCTCGTCAATCATTCAGAAACTACTTAAACTGTTCCAGCCAATTAATAAGGCATCAAAATCCAAAGGAAACTGAAGGAAGTAAATCTAAAAAATGCAAACTACAACTATTATAGCAGGTCACTTTTTAAAGATTTATATTAAAGGCGACTGGAACAAAAATGGAGTTCTCTATGAATGGACCGGAAATTAGAAAATGATTAAGGTAGCAGTTGTAGAGGCTTTGGGAAAAGAAAGGTCTTATAGGATATACCAAGTCCATTAGACAAAAGCCAGACTCCCTTGCGATAACTTAAATTGTTTACAATTTTTACAATTACAATACACTCACTTCTAATCAAATGAGTCCCAGACTATATGTAATTAGTTTTAAGTTTTACCAACACGTTTTAACGATGTTGAATAGACTATGAACTGCCGTGAGAATCATAGATAATTTACCCCACAGACGCAAACAGAAAACGATATTTTAATTTGTGATTCTCAGTAACTTCCAAGAAATAAGGCAAAATTAAAACATACAGTGGTTGACAAGGACTCCAGTTAGACAAGGCGCAAATGACGTGACGTGACATAGCACAACGAGAACTTTTGTAACGTATAGTATTGTATGGAATAGCGCAAATTGGCTCGCGTCTACTGACAGGCGCGTCGCGCTGTAGTTGATACACAGTCGTGTCGTGCGTGTGAACAGATTGTCAAGTGCTTTGAAAAATGGCAAGATGAGACTTTAATAGAGACGGTAGGGTATCAAGAAGGGTACTACGATACAAAAGATACTAATTATATGAAAACAAAATTGAAATATCAAACTTATTTGTTCATGAATATTACATTTTCGACGCAATTGGGTACGAACTGTGTCTCAATATGCGAATCACCACGCGACATGTGTGACACGTTCGCGTCGCGCTACTCGTGTAGACGCAAATTGAGACGCGTATAGCTCGTGTGACATCATACAGCACAGCGCGAACTTTTGTAACGTATAGTATTGAATGGAACAGCGCAAATTGGCAACAAATTGTCGCGAGGCACGGTTTCTCGTGTCGCGCGTGTAAACAAATTGTCAAGTGTTTTGAAAAATGGTAAGATCAGATGTTAATAGAGGTCGTAAGATATCAAAAACGGTGCTACAATACAAAATATACTAATTATATAAAGACAAGATTGAAATATAAAATTTATTCGTTCGTGAATCATATATTTTCTAACACAATTGGCTATGAACCTCGGCTCAATATGCGGATCACCACGCGACGTGTGTGACACGTGCTGGTCGCGCCACTCGTGTTATGTCACCTTACACACGCTATACGCGTCTCAATTTGCTCCTTGCCTTACTGTAGTGATTTCTTCTGGCACAACATCTGCGAGGAAGATTTTCTGTAAAAGACAACCAGTAATGCGGGCAATTTTTGAAAACTACCCCTACTACACTTTGACCATTACAAATTTTCAAAACTCGTCTGTTACAGAAAAAAATGAGAGAAAGCCCTGAATGAGCAGTCAGTGATAATATTACGTGACGTAACTAAATATTTACTTTTCATAATATACAGGGTAACACAAATAGTATTTTGATAGCAAATGATGCGCAATATGCTCCAAGCATTTAATACAAATAACTTCTGTCAATTCACAATTCTTTAACCGAATATAAAAATACAAAATCCACTGAATTAAAAAGTATAAGTTAAAACGCAAAGCAAGTAACTTGCTTTTTAAGAGATAGACTTCAAGTTCTAATGCTGTATAAATTCCAATAAAATACGAAAATACTATTCCACTAATCTTTATATTATAATAAATCAATTAATCTGATGATTTGGAAGAATATATGTAAGCAAAACGCATATTGTGAGGTAACATGTTAAGCGTGTTTCTAGTCAGCAAAGGAACAAAATCTTTCAAAACAATCATAAAAAAATTAGTACGATCGAATATTGAAAGAAATAATGTCAAAGGAAATATTAGCGTTTCTTCCTTTCAACATTGTCAATTACTTAATCGCATTTTTATAATTAAAACTGATGTTAAGTTTAATATTTTTTACACAACAATTCATAATGTATGACCTCAGGTATGCTTTCTGTTTCATGGAATGACCCGAAAGACCCTGAAACTGTTGTTTATGTGAATATATCAAATTATAAAAAAAAACTTTGTACATAATTATTATTACTACCACTTTAGTTTTTTTAATAG
Source organism: Octodonta nipae (assembly GCA_034190945.1). Lineage (NCBI taxonomy): Eukaryota > Metazoa > Arthropoda > Insecta > Coleoptera > Chrysomelidae > Octodonta > Octodonta nipae. The sequence goes on along the minus strand of CM067216.1, from coordinate 189,937,362 downwards.
AAGCTACACTGTTTAATCTCCCAACTAACAATCATATGATATTTATTTAAGTAATATTATACCGCTGTTGCACAACATAATCAATGAAAAAATGTTTAGTTCCTTGAACCAGTAAAAAAAATTAAATAATAATAACAGTGAATCCACATATGGGTATATAAAGATTAAATACTCTCTAATAAAAATATTTTATAATAAAAATTTTCATAATAAGCGTTTCGGCTCTTCTATTGAATGAAATGTATGATGAAGATAAATCTGTTATGTACTATTGAATTCCGTCAGAAATATTATGGATTATTAAATTTAAAGGTATCTTCTGACGGAATATACTTCCGGTATCTACGATAATAAAAGAGCAATAAAGAACTAGAATTATTTTAGGAAATGTATTATGTTTATCTCAAAAGGAGAAGGAAAGTTTTTGTAAACATGTTATTTTGGATTGTGGAACATCGTCTTGTTTTGCTGTTCAAACTGTGTGGATCTTTTTTTCAAATTGTGCCATTTTATAAATAATAACAGTATTGCTTTATGCTGATTACTCTCATTGCCAATAATTCTGACCAAATCTGTTAGGATCATACGCTTATCAGTCAAATGAATCATTACTTTAAATTTTGCGGAAGACAATCCCGGAAGAATTTTTAGAAAATGTGCCAACTCTGTAACTGACTGGCAGTTTGGATATTGGGAAGGCTAGGAGCGAGAGGCGTTAGTGTTAGTACAAGTTCTAATTCTTGAATATAATAAAAAGCATTTGATAAGGTTCAACATCAAAAGCTAATTGGAATACTTAAAAAGCCATCGCTCGGCAACCCTTTGTCGGAAGCTTTATTTGAAGTAATCAAATAAAGCAGTTCCTTAGCATGGTTGGACAACATAGCGGTGACATGGTTCAAAGAATCCACCCAAAGAAAACTTCGTAACTGTTACAAGTTTTATTAATGTGCGAATTTGAAGTATCTTGAAACATGGTTGTTTAAACCCTGTGTGTTGAATAACGAGATCAAACGCCGTATTGAACAAACGGATACTGCGTTTACGAAATTTAAAAAGTTTTCACTTGTACCGAATTTGATCTTAATCTTCGGATAAGAAAGAAAATCTGTTTAGTAAATCTAGTCTTAAAACTTAAAATAAGGAAAATGAATCAAATAATACAAAAGAAATAAACGCGGCACATATTTGATGAAAATCTGAATCGCAAAAAACAATATTATTTATTTTATTTTATTTATTTATTCAAGTAATCAACAGGGCAAGCCCCAATAAGAGATTACAATTTTCACAAATTAACATATAGCGCCAAGTCAAATAAAGAGAATAACCAATTATAACATTCCCATAACAATAAAAATATTTAACAAATGAACCTAAAAGCTACAACATTCTGTAAAATACAAAAATAAGTACCAAATATTAGCAACTAATAGATAATCATAGTAAAAAATAATCTAAAATATTTTAATAAATTTTCTGTAAAAACTACCTGACCCTTCCGCCCAAATATCCGTATCCCCTAACTCATTACAAAACATACACATTGTATTTAATGGAGCCAACTTTCCCAAGTTAGTCAGCCCCGTCGCAACAAAAACTAGTTTGTGATTTCTATTAAAATATTATATACACCCCTACCGATCAGACTTGACTATATTTTTCATTTTATATTCCAGTTTACACGCGACAAATATTTGATTAAGTTACAACATTCTGTAAAATACAAAAATAAGTACCAAATATTAGCAACTAATAGATAATCATAGTAAAAAATAATCTAAAATATTTTAATAATTTTTCTGTAAAAACTACCTGACCCTTCCGCCCAAATATCCGTATCCCCTAACTCATTACAAAACATACACATTGTATTTAATGGAGCCAACTTTCCCAAGTTAGTCCGCCCCGTCGCAACAAAAACTAGTTTGTGATTTCTATTAAAATATTATATACACCCCTACCGATCAGACTTGACTATATTTTTCATTTTATATTCCAGTTTACACGCGACAAATATTTGATTAAGTTTGACAGTCAAAAAAATTACATTAATAAAAAAGATGTGAAACTGTAAGTACTATTACTACTAGCCTATAAAACACACACAGGTTATACATGGAATGTAGTTCATCCCGAAAAAACTGAACGAACAAAAAAAGGGCATAATCTCTTGCATTCTGTTAAAAAACTTCAACATCAAACTGAAATTTAGTAGTTTCATATTTTCTCAAAACATTACACAATGGATATGTTAATAGTCTTTTGTCTAATTATTCCAAATCACAAAAAAAATTATCGAGAAGACTCTTAATAAGGTTGATGCCTTTGGTTGTGCTGTCCAGCACCGCCTCCTCTTTGCTTGTCCCCTTGGTAACCGCCGCCAGCACCACCGTAATTGCTGCCGCCAGTTGGAATAATCGTATACGCCGTAGCCTTAACCTCCGTAACCGTCGCCGTAGCCGTAGCCGCTGCCGTAGTCATCGTAGCCGTAGGCTTGACCGTAACCGTCGTATGTTTGGTTCCAGTTTTGGTTGCCTTAACCCCCTTGGCCTCTGCCTTGGACGCCGCCGCGTCCGCCTCAGGACATGACGCGACCGCCGCTCATTATCGGGCCGCCCATCATTTTATCGGGTTTGGGTATGGCTTCCTTATCGTCGACTTCTTTGTCTGTTTTGGCGTCTTGAGGAGCTCATTGACCACTCAGTTTGTGGAATGGCATTTCGACTTCAATGATCTGCCCAAACTGACCGAAATAGAATTTGATGTCGTCGTTGCATTTCCCGTCGAGTTTTTTTGTTTTTGATTGTGTGTTCTCTCAGGACTAATATTATTAATAAGCTTGAGGCATTTGAAACGTGGGTGCATCATAGAATCATTCAGATCCCATGAGCTAAAATGAGAAAAGAAGAAGCCGAAGAGCGATGGATACAGATCCTGAACTACTGTCAAAAAGAAAAAAAAAACAGCTTATCCAAGTCACGTTGTGCGAAACGAGATGTATAACTTTCTCTATTTACTTATTGAAGAAAACACGTAGGGTAGTCGAGAAATTGGAAATATCAAGACAGATAATATGAAGTTCAGACACTTATACACAAGGAGGGAACCAGAGAGGCAATGGACAATGTGGTCGCTAGCATCCCTTAATGGATAAGCATACGAAGAATTCCTGTTCTGTGACATCAAATAAATTACTACGTGTATGTTTCTCACAACTGGTACGGTGTTTGTTAAGGAACACTAGTTACGGTTACGTACTGGTAAGTTACAAATTTATTCACTGTCAATTGTAGATGGAGATATGGTTTCCTACAGAGAAATGGCATAACTTCTCTAAAACATATTGTAATGTTTTTATTTTCACAATCGGGTTCAGTTCTTGGATTTATTTAAAAACACAGTCCAACTCACTCTAATTTATTTCCACTACTTTAACACAATTTATATTCACATAACTATTTACAATTTATCTCTACTTAACTATACTGAATGAATGCTATCGCAGTCTGTAAAAGAATACGTATGTATTTGACTCTTATGAACTCGTTACAAAGCTATCAATTAATGGCCAGCATTTTATTAGTGAATATCTGTAAAAGTAACAACTTTTTTAATACTCGTATGTATTTCGGACTCTTAGTCTGACTACCCGTTACAAAGTATTCATTACTCGTTACTTTCGTTAGTCGTAATTTGAGTATTGGCAAATAAATATAGAGTACTAATCACAAATAGAATATCCTGAGTGAATATTTTATTTTATAGAACTGTTTCCGAAATTGTCTTATACTATAATATAGTATATTATAGATCTCAATGGTTTATGAAATCTTTAAAGTAAAGAAAGACTAGTGAATAGTGTTCAGAATATAAAAGCATATAATTTAACAAATAACAACATAAGACATAATCAGTAATGAATGACGACTTATTTATCTTACTGTCATGAGAGTTCGGTAGTTCGGCAGTACAGACACCATTTCGGTAGAAATACCGAAATACGGTAGGTTCGAAGTATTCGTACGTACGAAACATACGAAAAATTCATACCGTATCTAACAAAGTAACGAAACTAACGAAGGTCGAGTCGGACCTTTCGGTCCTAGGGGGCAGTCGACATGGGTTATGCTGATGAAGCAAACATGTGATTCGAGTAACGATACCAATGTAAAAGTGACGATTCGGTACTTCGAGTCTTATCGAGTATTCGTTACTTAGTAACGGATACATAAGGTTTTGTTACAGCCCTAATCGCCAGCTGTCCGTATTTATATATTTCTCTCGGAATTCTCTAGTAGGTCAACGAGCCATGGGAAAATATGTTTTCGAAAATTCGATAAAATTCGAAGAATTCCCAGTAACGTTAGCCGTCAGCCTCGGGTCGATAGACAAACATTTTGGATTCCCAGAAATATCGGAAGAAGACCGATTGCACCAGCTATCGGATGAATGCTCGTAACAATATTTTGAAAGGTATCGAGGAAGGTTATGCTTACTGTTTGCACCTAGAGCAGTCCATGTGTTCTGGGACGCATATTACACTATTGTCGTAATGTAAATTGTTAACCAAAAATCAAGCCAAACAAATGAATTTGCTGCTGAGTTGAAAGGAATTGTGAAAACTATTTAAAAATCATTTAAGATATTTAAAAAGCATTTAAGATACATGCGTGTTACTCCAAAACAAAAATAATCAGTTTATAGTATTAGTGGCAAACTTTTAAACGCGTATTAGTTGCCTGTACTCGTATTGCGTAATTTTATTTGCAAAAGTGGATTATAACACATATTCATGTTCGCCTGCTAAAATGTTAAAACTTAAAAAACTTACGAAAATAATTAACGCAAACCAATATGACAATCTCCTCAAAATGTTCGAAGGTAAACTGCTCGCAATGATTTAAACAGGGTATATCAAAACTGTTAAATTATTTTTATGAGCATACATTTCAACAGGAGACTAACGAAATTATAAGTGTCGAGGTAAGGTCGCTTGGCTGTCTTTCTCCTGAAATGCTAAATTACCAGTAAATGGACGATAAGTATTAATATCTTAATAATGTATGGTTATAAATAAAAATATTTTTAAAAATGTTTCCATAAGCAGATTATTAACATAGAGGTCAACAAGAATAAATAGGAAGTTGATTACTTTAAGAAGGTTCAGAACAACAAATATTATAACCGTACGTTCGTTACTTGTTGTGAAAATTGAGTTGTTCATGCATGAGTAGAATTTAAACATTGCTAGAATATCTAGTTTTCTTTATACCAAGAATTCCGAAATTACTCACGCCTGAGATATATATTATTCTAGTGGTGATGTACGTGATATTTAGTAAAATGTTTAATACAGGAAACCATTTTAAGTTACCTCTGCTCAATGCACCAACAAAAACACCTAAAAAGTGCTACAATTAAGTATGTTATTAAAACCACCCGTATTTACATTTCAGATCTCGAAATGCCAGGCAGGTAGTGTTCACTAGCACACGGTCTATTTAGCTAGTATAAGTGATTGTAATTCTTATTCCTTTAAATATACTATGGGAACTGCTATGTTTATTGGTATTATGTAGCAGATGAAATTTTAAACTCCGTTTAAAACTGCTAATTATCTTAGATAAAAAAATTAAAAATATATTTTTTTAAATGCATCATGTAATACATCAAATATTAGTTAAAAAGATATTAACGAAAATATACCAAAATTTACCCATCTCCCCCTCCGCTTATCACCGAAACTATAAAACGTAAAGTTATGAAAAAAATTAGGGGTATAGGGTCTGACCTGAAGTTTACTGGAAAAATAAGGAGAAACCCCTATATTCATTTTGGGGGGCAAATTATACAATTAAATGGAAAAGAAAAAATTATAATTGTTTCTAACGGATCAAGTAATATATCAAATCAAAGGGCTCATTATGGCGAATACAAATTAATTTTTTTAATATTTTTAAAATAAATTATTTAAAAGATATTAACAAAAATATTTAAAAAAATACCCATTCCCCTTTTATATCCGACACTATAAGACACAAAAATTTAAAAAAATAGAGGTGTAGCCCCTCACATGAACTTTACTGAAAAATAAGGAGAACCTCTTAATATTGATTTTGGGGATCAAATTTCCCCCTTCATTCCCCAAACTATAAGACCTAATTTTTTTTGTTTACAGGCCAAATTATAGAATTAAACGGAAAATAAAAAAATATTTTTTAACGCATCATGCAATACATCAAATGAAAGATAAAGAAAGATAAACATAAAAATATACAAAATTCTCATTTCTCGCTTTATTTCCGAAACCATACTACCTAAAATTTTGAAAATAATTAGGGGTACTGGGGCTCACTTGAAATTTATAAGAAAAATATTGATAACCCCCATAGTAATTGTAGGGACAAATTATACAATTAAATGGAAAATAAAAAATTTAATTTTCAAACGCATCATGTAAAATATCAGATAAAACGCTCATTATGTGAATTATAATTATATTATATTTTTAAATCATTTGTTTAAGAGATATTAACAACATTAAACATCGACTTAATTCCCACTTTAGAAACTAGACTATTTAAATTTTGAAAAATATTTAGTTGTATTTTTAAATAATTTGAATAATAGATTAAATAATTTATAATTTAAAACTTGACCTATTTTCCCTTTATCTTCCAATCTACAGAGCCTCAAAATTCAGACAGTAGATTATAAAAGGCTTTCCTGAAAGTTTATTAGTAAAATAAAACTCTAATGTTAATTTTGGGGGCCAAATTAGAAAATTAAATACATATGTATTCTTATAAAAATCAGGCGAATCCTGAAGCAGATAAAATAAAAAGTCTATGTGTGGAAAACGAAGGTGTATATTTTTTATAAATTTAAAACGCTTCCTTTAAAAGATATTAGGGTAAATATAAGAAAATGCACTCATTCCCTGCTGGTGTGAAACTGGAATATTAGAATTTTGAAGGTGGTACGGAACCCTTAGTAAGCGAGTCCAACTCGCATTTGAACAAATTCAAATATTTCAAGGTAGCCACAATAGTAAGAAAAAAGGTTGGGTAGTTTTGACAATGATATGAAAAATGAAGATATTTCAAAAAAATCAAAAACAACTATTCCTCCCGTATTTACATTTCAGATCTCGAAATGCCAGACAGGTACTGTTTACTAGCACACGGTCTATTTAGCTAGTATAAGGGATTTAAGTTCTTATTCCTTGAAATACACCGTGGGAACTGCACGATGTTTATTAGTATTATGTAGCAAATGGAATTTCAAACTATGTTTAAAACTGCCATTTATCTTAGATAAAAAATTTCTGACCTACTTACAAAAAACACAAGTACCAACAAAAGTGATGAGCAATACTATTTTCTAAAGACACCAGACCATATATTTTTTAATACGATGTAAGCGAAACATGCATTTTGTACAAATTCAAATATTTCAAGGTAGCCACAAATGTAAGAAAAAAGGTTGGGTAGTTTAAATAAGATCGTTTTGATAATGATATGAAAAATGGAGATATTTCAAAAAAATCAAAAACAACTATTCCAAAATCTGAAAAAATTATAGTTTTTTTGATAGGAATTAAAATCGTAAGATCTGTACTGGTACACCACCAGAGCAACAATTAATTTATTGTCTAAAAACTGTTGATAATTGCAACAGCTGTCAAATCTGAAATAATGGATATGCTTTACCTCGCCTATCCTAGGTAAGGTAGGGGATACTCCGCCTCGGATAACTGAAAACTCGGTTAATCCGGATTTATTCTATTATTTATTCAAAAAATAAAACCAAGGTTTTAAACGATTTAATAACGCTTTTAACATTATAGATATCTATGCGTTTCTGTTTCATATTGCATCTCCTTTTTCTCGCTGCAATGTTACCCCATTTATTAAGAAAAAGCAAATTTGCTGGGGTTACCTCTGGTTGTTATTTAATATACTTCACAGTATTTTCCAAAGAAACAAAACCTTCATGATGAGAGATTTTAGTGGGAGGCTGTTCATCTACCGCTTCCTCATCGTCTTCGTCATCATCTGATTTTTGGATTGCTGAAAGGTATTCGTTATTTCTTGAATATTCATTTCTTCTTCTCGATCATCTACTGTAACCCATCCTATCTTGTCACATTTTGCAACCTTTTATTTTTCGCATTAATTCATATAAACCTTTTTCTCCTTCTTCTGTCTCGCTGTTAGAATTTGAACACGACATTTATCCTCGGATTATCAATTTCGAAGCAAATTTTTTAATGAGACGCCATTTTCACAGTCATTGTAGTCCTCAAAATGAATAACTTTTGACCAAGATATTTGAATCGTTATACCCCGCCCAGAATCCCAACAGCGACTTACCCAGCAAATAACATTTTTCAGGGTAATCGTTCTCATCGCACTGATAATATCCTAAAATCGCCTATAATATTTTTAAATGTTTTCGAGAGCGGTTTGATGTGTTGGTTGAATTATGCTTAGTTACTTTTGGAGTAAACAGATTTATAACAATTTCGGTCTACAAAAATTTTCCCAAGCGTCCTTCTCAAGGGTGAGAGAGAGCAAGCATTATCTATTAACAAAATTGCTTTAATAGGAATATGGTTTCTGTTTAAAACACAGATAGTACAAACTCTTCTCTAAACTAGTCAGTGATCTTTGTAATACAGTGGTAGGGTTCAGCATCAGATGTCTTTTAAAGCTCTTGGACGTTCAGATTTGCTGATTACCATCAGTGGAATTTTGTGCTTTCTCGATGCATTGGAACATGCCATTATAGTTAATCTTTCCTTACTTGGCTTGTGTCCAAGAGCTGATTTCTCTTGTCGAGATGCCAATGTTTTTGTTGGAAGCAATTTATAATTCAGACCAGTTTCGGCACAGTTGTAAATTTGATCCCGTTTGTACCCACAGTCTTCGATTTGCTTTTCAAAGTCCTGCTTAAAGTTATCAATTAATGACACATCAGCAGCAAGCTTTTCTCCAGAAACAGTCAGTTGGCGTACACCGTACCGTTTTCTCCAGCGGCAAGCTATTTAGAATTGGCGGTAAAGTGATCTAACTCTGGAAATTGAGTACTAATCATTAGTGCTTTTTGTTGCAAAATTGGAGCTGATAGAGGTACACCTTTTCACCTTTGCTGGTTTAACCACATGAATAAAGCTTCATTAAATATTTCGTTGTTGCCAGTTTTCACTGACTTTCGTTCTGAGGATGAAAAGACTTGATTTATACACCACTCTTCCATTTTTGTGCAATTTTGTGTCCAATCTCCATCTGTAACCTCACCTGTTCCACAATCTCGTGCAACAATTTTAATTGTCTCTTCTGCTTCAATTCTTCTGATTGCTTTAAATTTACTTTTGAATTCACCATTAAATACTATGTGCCATAACTTTAATAAAATATCAAATATTTGTGACATTTTTCGTGATTCTCTGTATCACATAAAACATGTAGCTCGTCATACTTTCACTTAGTTCTAAGCCTTTCTCATTTTATGATTATTAATTTTATTGTTATTTATATTTAATTTTAATAGTAACTGTTATTTTGTTAAACTTTTATACTTTTTGTGTTTTGGAATGATATGTATATGAATACTATTATAGGGAATTTGTACATTGCTCTGTAATTGGATTGTGAAATCTGTTGGGTAATAAATGCTATAAATAAATAAATAAATAACACGGCAAATTAAAATTCAAACAAAGCAGTTTCTACCATACTAACGACCAGATCAAATTAATTACATATATTGTATTTACATACATATCCATTATTTCAAATTTATTGCTCTCATACTGGACTGTTTTGTATCACTTTTGAGATGTCTTATAAGGTTTTGATATATAATTTTTTAATGTTCGATTTTGCTCCAAATATTCGCTTATTTTTTCTTGTGAAATTGTTGGCTAAGTAGTTTTGATGATATGCAGGATACATTTTTTAAAATATATACCAAATAATAAGTTTTAAATAACCGTTTCAAAATTATACATTTCTAATTCTCATAACGAGACCTTTGATAGGTGATGCACTTGATTTTTTAATATTTATTTTTATAATTTGAAATTAAGAGAAATTTTTAAATTTTTAATTGCCTCTTCATTCTTTAATTTGATCTCCAAAAATTTACATTAAGAGTTTTTCTGTAAATTTTGACTATATTAATCGTTTTAGTTTCAAAGGTAAAAGGATTTCTTACAGTTTTTTTTTTAATTGAACTATACATTTAAAGTAATTTCCAAAAGATTGTCCAGGATGTCTTTGATTATTTCCTTGTTCAGTAGGCTGTTCCCTCCTTAGATTTTTCCAGCAACAGACAAACAAAGTATAGTAAGGCAATTTCAAAAAAATTCTTGGATTACTGGATTCTGTACAGACATTCTTCCTAACACATATTCTAAGAGAAAGCGATGTGAACAATATGATCAACCAGTATTCCTGTGTATATGAAGAGTCTCATGTGTGTGAACTACGCTGTGTGGACTAAGGTATGATTTGCCTCGGATACTAAACTGGTCATGCCTGCCAGGAATGGGACCCCCAGTCCGACACCTCAAACGGCTGTCGTCTACCTTTCCACGTTACAAGGGCGAATGCATCGTACGACCGACCAACGAGGCCCGACCAACAAGGCCCGACCATCCACTGAGGGGATACAATCCGGCTAAAGCCATTGCCGGTGAGAAGCAAACCCAGAATGAAGAGCCACCCATAACGTCACTCAGAGGGGACTTCTCTCCACCCGCACTTCCCATTTTGGAATCTTATGTTTAAGATGTCCACGCTTTTACTTTTTTGGATGACACCTTTCGAGGTGTAGGTGCCTCTACTTGCGAGATGCTTTGGCCCAGTTTTAGTTCCCTAGTTACTAACGGGCACCGCCTTGTCGCCAGAAACGAGGTCCGGAATCGACTGCCATGACTCCAAAAGTTTTATCGGTACCCACCGGGACGTGCATTTGACACTGTTGAATGCAACCAACTTTGACCTTTGACGTCGAGTTAGCTTGTGCTAGGCTAGGATCATTGCTGAAGATAAAAACAGACAGCTTGATATTCTGTATGACCAGGGCAGGGGCCGTTGTAACAGAAATAAAGAAAATTTAATACCCTATCTAGAATTTAATTGAATTATGAGACTTTAGAGTTTGACGCAACATTTTCCTAAAGAATTTTGCGGTCTTCTTTATTTCTATTTTCACATCTGATTTTTATTAAAATGGTGTAAAAAGTGATTATTGTGAAAAAGTAAGCCAAAATATAATCCAATAAAATCATTAAAGTGAACCAGACCGTACACCAATAATAAAATACTGTAATCAAAATTTTATGTTTAATCCCTATAAGAAATAATAGCCGTACAATCCCAACTAAACATCGGGATTTTTTTTTAGTCATACAAAAAAAATGTAAACGATAGTATAGTCTTGTATTCTTCAACTTTTTGACGAAATAATGTTCCAGGATAAGGAAATTAATTAATACTCTGTTTTTTAGACTGATACGATTTCGCGACTGAGTTATTGCTTTGAAATGAAATGCATATAGTTGGAAACAATCGACTTTGATAGTAGGCGTCAACACCCGTATATGTGTGTGTATGTAAACAAAACAAATTAAGCCTTATCAGCTGACGTCAAGCTAAATATTTCCACTTACCTATATTCCAAGTAGAGGTTAATTCCGTATTAGAGAAAAAAAAAACAAACAGAGTCAGCACATAAATGTGTTGAAATTTCACAAAAACAACTTCGAAATATGGTCACTACACAAAACAGAAAACCATTCGTTGGCAATCACGTTACTAAAAATAATCCAAAAATAATCGGAACGTTGCAGGCGGGCACGTGCTTCCGAAGGATGATGTTTACAAAACTAACGCGGCCAGCAGTAGGCTGAACACGGGAAAATCGTAAGCAGGATTATGACAATCGCCGATCGTTAATAACGGAACGTTGGATCGTTGCGACTCATTCACACCTGTTCCTCTTTGCGATATTCGGTAGTCGCAAAGTGCGCTTGCGCCGTTCAATTATTTAAACTTGGATTTTTGTTAAGGTTAATGCGTACAAGGATAATTGAATTGAATAACGTTTAATGAACTTGAAAGACCTTTGTCGTCTTCGATAAGGCAACATCGTGGATGCGTCATTTTCGATATAAATTTCCTATAGATGATGAAAGGGGAATATTAGAATTAGGTTCTTTCGATCAACACGGTAATGACAAAGAATTTGCTCTTTTTGGGCTGTTGTGCGTTTTTTGTCTTTATTACAAAAAAAAATTGAGAAATAGTTTATTGTCAGTTCAGTTGAATTGGAATTTGGAAAAAAAAAGTGTAAATATAAGCCTTTAAATGAAAATATTGGAGAAAATATATTAATTTTTTATTGAAAACAAACTGATAATGTAAAAGAAAGTGATGCTAAAAAGTTACATAATAATTTATATTTAAAAAAGAACCGACTTCAACGGGTTTAAAATAAAAACCGTTTAGAAACCGTGTGCAATTAATAATTATTTTCTGACATATTATCCCCATATTTTTTAACTTTTTTATTATTTGGCCCAGTTTCGATAAGTGTAAGTCTAATGCACCCTATATTGCAACCACCCTGTATATGTTTCTCTGTATTGGTCACCCAATATAAATTATTTGGCTATCATTTTCTGAATTAGAAATATAATTCAACTCTACACGATGTTGCAACCGCCCTGTATAAGTATTAATCCTCTCCACCCTATTGACTGTTTTTATCTTTCTATTGTTTAAATCACCCCGTAAACCTATAATTTTACTTCACCGAATATGCCAAGTATAAGCAACTACTTATGTTCCACACAATATAACATTTTTTTAACCAACCTGTATAACTATAACTCCTCTCCACCTTATATTTAAATCAACCTGTATATGCAACTCCTTCTAAGATTTTTTGAACCCTCCGCTCTATAACTCGAATATCCTTACTGCATATGCTTATTTAACCATTTTTCTAATTTTTTTTATCCACTCTGTATAACTACTTAGTTACCTACTTCACTCTTATTTCAACCACCTTGTATGTACCACCCAAAACAACATTTTTTGAACCACCCTGTATAACTTTAATTCTATTTCACCTTATATTTAAACCATCCTATATATGAAATTGCTCATGTACCACCCAATATCACATTTATTTGTAAGATTTTTTGAACCCACCTGTCTAACTGCAATTTAACTTTGCTCAATATTTCAAGTGCCCACATCACTCACTGTAAAAAAATTCTTTTCGATACACTAATGAAATATTTTGTGCCATTTCACTCGACTGCAATGACTGCAAACACCCTGTACGGTATACTTTCATTCCATATCTTGACATTTATGCTAGATATTTATGATGAAAATTTGACATTTACATTGATGTTTACCGTGTTTTTGCAAATATTTTTACGATTTTCGGAAAAACGGTATGTTTGACGTTATAGATAATTATATGGAATCAAGCTGGAACATCTCTTTTTAGAACACAATTTCAAATATTCAAATTGGTTGAGCCCTTTTAGAGAAAACAGTGTAGATTTATTACTCTTTTTTCTGATTTTCTGGAAAACAGTAAATCTCGTGTTATAGAAAATTATACGGTACCTTTCTGTAATATCCCTTAATAAAATGCCGTTTAAATCGTCAAATTTGCCCAAGCCCTTTTTGAATAATCACTGAGCATACATAAAAACAACGTGACGACGAATTGATAACCTCGTTCTTTTTGGAAATCGGTTTAAAAGATCAGTTGCCTATTTTATTTCTTCTTCGCTTTAGGTATCAGACATATTACCTGTTACGGTACCCTTATGTTACTCGTCCTACCTATACTTAATACTAACGATTAGTAATATATGTGGACTTGTCCGTCAACATGGTTTAAAGATGATTGATGGAAAATAATAAACTAATACTTGACAATGTCGAACTATTTCATTTTAAAACAATAAGATTTAAATCTGAGTATTGACCACTGAAGTTTTACAGTGCAATGCAATTAGAGTTACACCAGCCAAGACCGACTTTTCAGAGTCATCAAACTTAAAAGCAAACCGCTTACGATATCACCTAAATAATAGTTTATACCGAATCAGAAGAATATCTTGAATATGCGTGCTTACAAATTTTAATTACATCATTTTTAAGAGAAAGACCGAAAAAAACAATATAAAAATATTGTTTAAAAAAAATTATAACGTAGTTGTAATATAAGCTGAAATCTTAATCTTTCTCCTAATAATAGCTTATAATGTTGTGAATAATTGGGCTCAAGATCGTGTTGTCGCTTAAGGAAATCTTATTGAATTGCAATTTATAGAATTTGTAGAAAAATCTAGCAAAACGTATCGTATTAACCGCGATCGTTCGAGAGGGATCTACGAAATATATTTTGAAAGCCATTTTATGAGCTTTCACTTCACTTTTAATATACCCTCAAATTAATAGCTTATCTTGGCTCAAATTGGGGAACGACCGCACTTCATAGGGTACATTTGGGGAAGTAGATAAGATAATATTAAAAAACAAATTTGAAATATACCATTTACAAATTAATTATATCTCCTATTGTGAAGATGATTATAGTTTACATCTAGACCTTACTCCTACCTTACAATTGCGTATCATTAACCATAATTAGTACACTCCGTACGTCATAAAGTAACCATATATGTGGGAAAATATCCACAATAACACAAATAGCCAAACAAAAACAACGGACCAACAACAACAAGAATTGGTGATAGGTAAAAATGGAAATATAGAAAAAAATTTCCAAAAGAAAATAGACAAACGGTAAAACCTGCTTACAGTAGACAGGTAACCATTAACATAATAAACCAATGGAAACATAGACCAATGTGCAGAGATAATAGATAGGTAAATAAAAACATAATAAACTGCAGAAAAAACATAATAATATGTACAATTAAGGATATTTTTCATTTCGTGTTTCCACTTCAAGAAAATCCTAGATAGATACTCCAATGTACCTTGACAGCTATTATCGGTGCTCCGCTGGCTGCCTGTCGCATATGTGTACTTTTAATGGAACAGTTACTAATTTTTTAAACCAATAAAGAAAGACAAATTGAACAACAAAATAATGCATATTTTCCAGTTTCTTTATTATTTAAATATTTTACATGAAAGTATTTGCTGAAGATGATATGTCAAAAAACACCATTTTTTAATGCTTTAAACCAATTGTTTTCACAAAATAATATGCTAATATTGGCAATATATTAAATACATAATGGTTTAAAGACCGACGGTAAGGTCCTTTATACATAAACACAAAAGAGGTTATAATGTCTCCAAATAACAACGCTTAAGAAAATACTCAAACGAAATAATTTATTAGGTTTTCCTTCATTCCTTTGTAAATGAGTGTGTCCAAGCGTAACTACCTTGCATGCAAGGTTTGTTGTTAGACAATTTCGTATAATTCAAGTTTAAACAATTGTAACTTTTAAGTTCAACATTTCCCGTACAGCTCCTAGTAGTCATTTACAAAAAAATAAGACTCGATGGCTAGAGGCCGTAGAAAATATTATTTGGAAATATATGCGTTTTAGCTCATTTTATTTATTTATAGGTAAAATTTACATTTTTTAAAATCAATACTAGGCCAACATTGAAAGTACTTTGTATAAGGTATATAAATCAGTAGGCGTTTTGCCCAGGCTAAAATTTGCATGAATTTACAAATCACTTTTTAACAGTCACAAATAACATGTAAAAAACCTAGTGTATCCCAAAAACATAAATAAATGCTGCATAGATTTAGAGATAAGGCGAAAGTCCCTGTGCTACACCCCCGATTTATTTACGATAATAAGAAAAAACTATCAACTTCCAGCATCTCAATAGCCTCAGGAAAGAAGTGTTTTCCAATTTCTGTAAGCTTTTCTGACCACGTAGCGTCGCTGCATACGCAGGCTTTCGTCCGTTTACACTGGGTGTACGCTTCTGTGCACCTTGAAGAGTAAATAAATGAAACTGCCCACGGTTTCGTTTATTTAAGCGTACAACAAGCTGAAAATGACGAAAGCGTGCGTGTGAAGCGACGCTACGTGGACAGTAATACTTTAGCAGACTGCTGAAATAACACCATTGTCACTTGAAACATATTTTTACGCAATTCCTCCTTCAGAATTAGATACAATCTGTAATCATGAAGGACCAAATATGGATGATATACAAGCAGTTAAACCACCTGGAAGCGCTATTGATTCATTGTAATATTTTCTGGGGATTTTTCAATCAATCAATATATTGAACTATAAAAATCGATTGTGGTGTTATTTCCCACGAATACATAAAAATAATCAAGAATATGCCACAAATAACATTTAGAAGGCAATAAATATATGGAAACCCTTATGACTACTACTGATAAGAAATTTTAACAACAACTAGCGGTCGCCCAGGGGTGGATATTCGACCCTAATACATTAAAATTAAAAGTTGAACATTATTGACGTTATTTTGACTCCATAAGAAATAGAGTTGAGGAGACATTAGAAAAGTCCTATCCCTATTATTTCATTTGGATTACATTTGTAGAAATAATTGACAAAATTATTTTTTATTTATGTATATTATTGTAAGATTATTTTTACATAAATATGTCCTATACATTATCACAAATGTAATTTAGTGTCTAAACATGTTCAATGTAATTATCGGTGGATTTTTCTTTGTAACCTAAAAGTTTCCATCATTTACACACAAACGATTTCAAAAATAGAGATGACAAACAACCCAATGAAAACTCTAACCTTTAATATGATTTCTATTGTCTTCGGATTGATGATTTGTTGCACAACATCTTCGGACTATAGTGAAAATAATATTATATTAATAAGAGCATTATAATCACAACAAAAAATTACAAATATTATTTTCTACGAAAGTTAGTACTACTTGTCCGAAAAATCAATACTATAATTTACAACACTAATTGTTTACATATTGAACTATAGGCAACTCCAAAAACTGGACAGTAAAAGATGGTCATCACATGGTCTGAAAGAGCATTACCCGTCACTGCCCTGTTTATCATTTGCGAACCAACCTAGCATCCTCCCTAAAGGGGGAAAGAAACCTCCCGACGAACCGTCATCATATCGTCCCCTCTGTATGTTGGACTCTGCGGGAAAACTCCTTGAAAGGATAATAGCAGATAGGCTGGAGCCCTACGTTGAGCCGAAACTTTCCACCAACCAATTCGGGTTCAGAAAGGGGAGATCAACCATCGATGCCGTGAAACTCGTTACCAACATCGCCAGAGAGGCTATCTCGGGAAAGAGATGGAGAAGAGGTGGAAAAAAGTACTGTCTAATAGCCACCCTGGATATCAAGAACGCCTTTAACTCGGCCCGCTGGGACCGCATTTTGGAGGCTCTTGCCAGGATGGAAGTTCCGCAGTACTTGCGCAGAATGGTTTCAGCGTATTTCAAGGACCGCATCTTGTTGTACCAAACTGAAAATGGGCAAGTAGACTATAAGATCACAGGAGGTGTACCTCAGGGCTCTGTTCTTGGCCCCCTCTTATGGAACGTAATGTACAACGACCTGCTCCTGCTCGGTCTGCCTGAGGGCGTCAGGCTAGTGGCATTCGCCGATGATGTGGCATTGATCATAGTGCGCAAGCACATAGAGGAAATACAAACAACCTTCTCATTCGCTATAGCCACAATTCAGCATTGGATGCTCGCAGCGGACTTGAGTTTAGCAGAACAAAAGACCGAAACACTTCTTGTTAGCAGGCGAAAGGCAAGGGAAACCATCACCCTCAAAATAGGCGACACCTACATACAGTCGCAGCCCTTCATCAGCTATTTGGGGGTGCTCCTGGACACACGGCTCAACTTCAAAGAGCACATAATCGCGGCCAGCAAGAAAGCAGCTGGGGTCCAGGGGGCATTATCTAGAATAATGCCTAATGTCGGAGGCCCTAGACAGATAAGAAGACAGCTACTGGCAACAGTAACTACTTCTGTTTTGTTGTACGGGGCACCGGTATGGGAGAAATCGCTCGAGCTACCATCGTACAGCCGGAAAATGAAATCAGTCCAGCGGCTCTCAGCGATTCGAGTGGCATCATCCTACCGCACTGTGTCTTACGAGGCGGTGAGTGTGATTGCCTCTACCCTGCCAATCGACATCCTGGCTGCAGAAAGGGGACGGCTTTATCGCAGAAAGTTAGAAAAAGACCAACCGACAGGAAACAGCGATGAAAGAGCCATGAGTCTAGGGCAATGGCAGGAGAGGTGGGACAGCTCTACTAAAGGCCGGTGGACATATCGATTGATACCTAACATCAGTCGTTGGGTCAACCGCCAGCATGGGGAGGTTGGGTTTTACATCACTCAACTACTGACTGGACATGGATGCTTTCGAGCATACCTGCACAGGTTCAGGAGGGCAAACTCCCCAAACTGCCCACACTGTCCGGACGTGGTAGAGGACGCGGAACACGTGTTCTTCTCCTGCCCCCGGTTTCAGGATCAACGTGCTGAAGTGGAGAGGATTCTGGAGACTAATATCGTTCCAGAACAAATAGTAGAAGCCATGCTGAAGGGCCCCCAAGCCTGGAACTTGGTATCAGATTACGCGGAGACTATCCTCAAAGAACTCCGCAATACGTTCGAGGAGTAGGCTTTAGAGGCTTCCAATGTAAGAGCAGTAAACATCTGCAATGAACCACCCTTGCGAAGTAGTATTTAGTAAGAGTGCCGCAAGGGACCATGGTTGTAGAAGAAAGAGGTTAGGGTTTTAGCGGGTATACGGTATACTGGTTTCAATGCAACGATTTACTCTTGCTTTGAAGTCATTGCATCGGGAGTCCCGCACGACGGCTAGCACGTGCTAGCTAAGTACGCAATGTATTTCCCCCCTCTTCGGATAAAAAAAAACAACCTAGCATATATAATTACGCCTTGGTTTCTGTTGTCTTAGTAGAGCGTTTTGAATTTTAAATTTTTTGAATATTGTTAGGTTGTAAACTTTAAAGCAATGTAAGATTTAAACAGTAAAATATATTGAATATAATATATTTAACTCTAGAATAAATGCTAAATTAACCTTATAAATGGGTAGTTACATTTTTTATACTAAGTTTTCGAGATTTTTCAGGAAAACGGCGTTACACACAGTGCGACTCTCGATTTGGAGTCTCGGTGTGCTAGATTTTTCTGAAACTCAAATAAATCTTTAAAATGTCAATTTTAGTTTGCCTTTCACATTGGAGTCAACTTTAATAATTGAACCAATATTATAACTTAATTATAACATTCTGCACTGAAGTAAATATTTATTAATATGTAAAACACACTTCCTAGTAATTAGCGATTTTTTTTTATGTGGAAAATATTAAAAAATACAAACTCTAAACATTAAAAATAAAAATTTTTGGCAATTTTTTTCTGTGAAGAAATTAAAAACCTTGAGAAACTTTTGGGACGAATTGAAAACTATTGCTACAAAAGTAATGAAATGTCAAAATTTAAACATTTCCTGCAAATAGCCATGAAACTCCCGGTCTAATTCGTGAATTGTGTACAGGATTTTTTGTAATCGTAGTTAAATTATATGAACCGCAAAAATAAAAATTTCTAAATTAAAAGTTGTTAAAATTAATACAATATTATCAGAAATAAATTTGGCCATATGATTTTAGACTAACCATATTTACAATATGAAAGTTGCAAAATATTACTCTTGTGAGCGCTCTACGATTAAAAATATTTTTCGGGTTCTATTTCAATATAAGGAATAACGTAGGGAAGGGCTGCTTTTACTAAAGTTTGTTTACATTGGAGTCAACTCATCTTATGATTTTCTTTCCAAAATCTGGTACTCTTTGGCATCAGTATGGATGTAAAAAGATTTTTTAAGTTATTTTATTATTTAAAATGAACCAATATTATAACTTAATTTGCATTCTGCACTAGGTCGTGAGCTTCTAAACAAAATAAAAATAAAGCAAATCGGTTGAGGGACACAGGAAAAACAAACCGTTTTTCTTGGCCTATTTATATATTGAAAAAAATTTATCAAAAATAGGGAATATCTTTATCTTAATTTGTCTAATAGATATTAACAAAAATATACAAAAATGTTTGCAGTTCTCCATATATCTCCAAGACTGTAAGACCTAAAATTTGAAGGAGAAAAAAAAACATAAGGCCTCACTTGAACTTTACAGGAAAATTAAAGAGAAAACTCTAATATTAATTTTGGGGGAAAAATTATACAATCAAATATATTTTTTGAAATGTGTCTTGTAATAAATTAAAGGGCTTTTTATGAGGCATACAAAAACTTTTTTTTCATATATTCAAAATAATTTGTTAAAAAAATATTAATAAAGATATAGATAAATCAAACGACCCCCCCCCCTTCAATTATCACATTTTAAGAGCTACACTTAAAAAAATAGAAATATATGGCCTCACCTCAAGTTCACAGGAATAACTAAAGCTCTAATATGAATTTTTTGGAGAGGGGGGGGGGGGTGGAATAAAGAATTAAAAACGAAATATATTTTTTTTCAGCGCAAAAATATCAAATGAAAGGGCTCATTACCAGGAATACATATATTTTTAAAATAATTTATTTAAAAGAAACTAATAAAAATATATAAAAACCAAAATTGCAAAACAATTGAGACTAAAATTTGGAAAAAAATAAACACACGAACTTTACATAAAATAAAATCAAATAAATACCTGCATCAAATGAATGGGCTCTTAAGGGGAATACAAGTATAGTTTTTTGATATTTCATTAACAATTTTTTTAAATGATGTATACAAAAATCGACATTTTCTCCCCTCTTAATCACCGAAACTAGGTAAAATTTGGAAAAAATTGGAATTTAAGGCCTTTAAGTTTACAGGAAAACTAACCGAACGGCTTGATTAAATTTGGGGGATAAATTATAAAATTAAATGAAAGTTGAAAAAAAAATTTTTTTCAAAAGCATCGTGTAATACAGCAAACGAACGGTCTCGATATGAGAAATACAAGTATATATTCTTCTATGATCTTTGGAAATCTTTGTGCTATCTAAAAAACAACATGTTTTCTTTAGTTATTTCATGTGAAATTGTGAATGAGATGGATTAAAATTTTGGATTAATTGGAATAAAGTCTTTTTTGGTGTTGTTTCCCAATGAAACCATAAAAAGAAACTAGATGCCACAAAAAGCATCAGTAAACAAACTCATTTAAGTCGAATTTAACCCTTTGTTGAAGGACGGTACGCTCAAGTACCATTTTATATATACCATATATAATTTCTATAATCGCCTAATACATTCTCCTAGCCGGGCGGTACGCCCAAGTATACCTTTTCCCATTAGAGAATTCAGTTTCTACCAGTGAACAGCGCGCTGTTATATGAATAAAAAAATAGTGTGCTATGCACAAGTGATGGGTGAAAAATGACGTATTTATCATCGGGGAAAAACCTATTTATTTAGCGTTTATTCTAGGAGGTTTTTTGTGTACTAAAATAGTTTTATATAGTTAAGTTAACTTTCATGAAGTGATAAAATCAATTATGACGTTTAGTGCACACGTAACTGGATATATATGAGCTATATTCTACTATGGAGTCATAAGTACCGTCAGGCTACAACGAAGTACAACAACGTGTAATATTTTAATACTCGTTTTTTTACAACAATGTTGATTTTTATTTATAATATTTCAGTCGACATCTAAACAACAAGATATAGAAAAAAGACCGCTAACAGAATGAGAACTTTTGAAAATTTTACTTTTGAAGATAATACAGATATAAACACGGATATAGAAAGTGATTTTGAAAATAACGATAATGTTAGCTACAAACTAGAAGAAAATGTTTTGCCAAAGATAGGGGGTGTGTTCACGGCTATGCAGTAGTTGGAGGAGAAGTTGAATAAACAGTTGATGACCCTCAAGAAGATGTTGAGGAGGAAGCTGAAAATGAGAATTCTGATCAATTGCAAGGTAAAGTGCAATATGTCAAAACCCAAAAGACGTGAAGACATAGCCCAAAAAGAGGAAGAAAAAAGAGGAGGTGACTTGCATTCCAAGTTACCAGTATTTACAAGGCTGTGAAGAAGTGGACCAGTCTAATCTATGCCGTACAAAGAAACAAAATTCTTAATACAAACAGCGATGAGTTGTTGGTGTTTATAGGACTGAATATGCTAATGAGATACTACAAAATACCAAACTACCTAATTGGAGGCAATTAGAATATAGCTCAAATAGATGCAGTTACGTGTGCACTAAACGTAATAATTGATTTTATCACTTCACGAAAGTTGAGTTAACTATATAAAACTATTTTGGTACACAAAAACCACCTAGAATAAACGCTAAATAAACAGGTTTTTCCCAGATGTTCGTCTTTCAAACCGAGGAGCACATTGGGTCATATTCGATAACAAAAGAGGTAGACGTGAAGTTTGCAGTAACCAAAGGATTCAATCGAAACCATTGTCCAAATACTCTACATGTCGTGTATTTTATTGTTGTAATGCCACCAAAAATTGTTTTTTAGAATGCCACCAAGTATCTCCTCAGAATTAGTTTGGCATAATGTCAAGTAACATTTATTCCTGTATTTTTTTAATAAGAATTAAGTAAAAATGTTTCTGTTAGTTATTTATGGAAAATGTAATGTGGAACCAATTCCAAACAAAAAATTATTGATCCTATTAAAATCATTTCCCAATGCCTGATGGTACTTCAAAATACCACCATGATTTTTCTGTGAAAAAAATACAAAAATATCCTACAAAAATTTGTGTGATCTTCTTTATCTACTCGAATGTCTCTAACCAAAAAAAATGTTAAAATAATTAAAGTTGTACTAGGTCAGGCAACAAAGGGTTAAATTTAGGACTTTAGCTAAGTAAACACTATATTAAAAAACACGAACGAAGTATGAAAACAATATGAAAAATGTTGCTATATTGTTATTCTTTCGGTACTAAATTTTGCGAAAAATGCTTTTTTGATGAAACTAAGCGTTAACAAGTGAAAACGATGTTCAAATCACAATTTCCTGCACATAATTGGAATGATTTATTACTCATTCCATATCTTATCAACGTCTGACCGCATTTGTAGAAATCACCAGAAATTCTTCAATGATAGATAAAAAATTATATGTAAATGAACACAAATAACAAAGCAGTTAGGCGTAAGATGTTCGAATTAAATAATTTTGAAAACGAATTACGATATGAATGGTTCTTCCTGTAAGCACGAAAATCACAATAGACCTGCAAGGTCGTGCATCAACTTCACGGTTGAATTATTGTTAACAGTGACAATTTCAAAGGTCTTAAAAGCAGCCATTGGCATTGAGATCATGACAATAAATATTACAAACATAAAGTTTTGATGACATTTTGATAGCACTTGAATTATGATTAATGTAAACGCAAGTAACCCGAGATAAATTCGGAGGGTTACTGTACATCCTAGATAATTTTAGAGGTTTATCATTATCGTAATAAGACTGGTAAGGATTTATTTGAAGTGGTCGAATGACATATTAAATTAGAAAAAAAATACTCTAAGTGAAAAAATATAAACATAAAGCTTTACTACCAGAAAATGCTTAAAAGTAGAATTGCGGATCAGACAACTTTAAGCATTATATGAACAGGTGGGTGCGAGAATGAGCAATTCGAAATAGTACCAGAAAATGATACCAGAAAAATGTAATGATGATCAATTAACATTAACAAAAATAACGCCCGGCAGCTATTCGCCTGGTAAGCAATAGGCACCGATTCTTGTTAATTGTAGTTTCATTTTAAATTTGACTAGCTGTCGCCCAGTGGTCGAAATTCGACCAATTGTGTCGATATCTCTGTCAGGTTAAGTAAGTGAAAATCTTATCGTGACATTCTATCCTAGGACTTTAGGGAGAACAGCAATTACACGGAACGGATCCAGATTCGGAACCTCTGTGTGATAGTTTCCTCGAAAATCCTAGATGTCGGCCTTACATCTCGCTTCTACACATAAGTAAACAAATTCAAGTTTTTTCAGATATAATTCATAGGACTTTATTTGTGTTCAATTTCGTAATTCTTAATTTAATATGACAACAAAGCAACCGCTAATGGGCTACCCTACATATTTATTTTTTCTAACCTCCCTGTATAGCAATAATTGCACTCAATTCTCAAACATTATTTATTAAAATCTTCATTATAATAATTCCATCTCATTACATATTTCCACCACCCTGTATATGCAACTGCTCATGGACAACGCATAATATTTTTTAGCATTTTTGAACCACCCGGTAAACCATTCTGTATATGTATATATTATGAAATTTTTAACTATCTTCTGTAACTATAATTCTACTGTGACCTATATTTCAATCATCATATATATGGAACTCTTCGTGGGCTACTCTATAAATCATTTCCGTTTCTAACATTTTTTCTCATCATCCTGTACATCTATAATTCCTCTCACCCTATATTTCATCTTCCCTATATATACAACTGCTTATGGGTTACGAAATGTTGCATTTCCATTTCCACCACCCTGTATATGCATCTCTCTATAATATTCTTTGCACCACACTGTATAACTGTAATTCTACTGCACCTTCTATTCCAAGAACCCTGTAAATTCAACCGCTAATGGGCTTCCCTATATAATTATTTTATTAGTTATAATTGCACTCTGTATTTTAAACACCCTATATGTGCAACTGCTTATGTGCCACCCACGAAAAAAACGATTTTTAACATATCTGGAATCGCCCTGTATAATTATAACAGACAACGATTACTTTACCACTAAACAATAACAACGCTTGCATGCCACTGCCAGTAGCACATGCTCTAAGTATAAACAGCATTGGTCCCTCTATATATAATTACTCAATGTTTTGAGTCTGGCGGCGTCGGCACGCGGCACATTCAGTTGTTTGGCGTTGACATTATGACGTAAATAATGAATTTTTATTATATTTTATTTAATGAATGAACCAATATTATAAATTAAGATTAGCATTCTGCACTGAAGGTCGTCAGTAGCTACTAAACAAAACAAGAATGAAGAAAATCGGTTGAGAGACAGAGGAGAAAATGGTACCTAATTGTTTTGTCTTTGCCTATTTATATATATACTTCTACAAGTAGCTGTGTAATGACTGCAAAACAATATCTACTAGATTAATTAGACATGTAAATTGTACGTTACATATGCATCAATTTACTTGAGGTATGGGTACAAGTAAAATGATATGGTGTCCAGCGAGTACATATATTTATACAGTATGGAACAGCCAAATGGAATAAATTCGATAACGCTTGGACACGTCGATTTGTATTTTTAAATGCAATGCTCTTTTAAAAATACAAACCGACAAAAAGAAAAAATTATATAGGGTGTGTCATGTGACAGTGGCCAATACCAACTTTCTTAATTTAAATGTAAGGCTCTGCATATTATTTATTTTTTGGATTCTCCAGAAAATCCTAGATGTAATTCATGTATGTCCTACACGTATCTTCAACTGTTTCAGAAATATGATTTCAGATTTATTATTTAAATTAACATTAAAAAAAGAAAATTATTTTATTTCACAAATTCGCTACATATTGAGATAGTAAGCAAAAACCATTACTGCGTTCCTTTTTACTGATTGGACAAAAAAAAACAGTTTTGTTTATTTTCGTCAAAACTCATAGTCTTAGCAGCTCAGTCCCACTGTTCAACGTTAGCCACACATCTTTTCGATTATTAAAGGAAAGTAACATGCATCTCTATAAAATGATACCGAGTCAAGAGCTCATGGAAGAGATTTCGATAGGAGAACGTATTTCTGTGAACAAATGACTGCTCCAAAATAATGTCGTGCAAACTTTGACAAACTTATATCCTGATCCAGTAAATCCACAAGTTCCTGCCAATCCAATATGGTATTAGCAAGATGGAGCACCACCCCAATACGAAATCAATGTCCGACAGTACCTGAACCAAAGTTTTCCAAATCGGAGGATCGGGAGGCGAGGATCGATAGAATGGCCAGCACTCACTCGTGATTTGAAGCCATTGGACTACTTATTGTGGGGATATGTCAAAAGTACTGTATACAAAACAAAACTACTCAACTTAGATGAACTAAAAAGACAAATCAGGCTTGCGATTAGGTCAATCACGCCTGAGATGTTGACTAACGTTAGAAGACATTTCTATACCAGATTAGCATGTTGCCAAGACATTAGGGGCGAGCATTTTTAACATTTCCTACATTGAACTTAATGTTTTTTTATGTTATTAAGAAATAATATTACTTATTAGGTTTTTAGTGTAATGTAGCGAAATTGTGAAATAAATTAATTTTCTTTTTTTAATGTTAATTTTTGTAATAAATCTGAAGAAACCTAATATTTTCGAAATAGTTGAAGATATATGTAGGACACTGTACATGAGTATTGTCTAGAATCTTGTGAAGAATCCAAAAAATAACAAATACACAGGGGCTTGCATTTAAAATAAGAAAGTTGGTATTGGCACTCTCACATGACACATCCTATATAATTTTTTTTTTTTTTGATGAAAAAATGCGCATATAAAAATACATATCGACGTGTCCTTTATTCGTTATCGAATTTATTCCATTTCACTGTTCCACACTGTATAAGATAAAATATCAACAGAACGGAAATATTAATTGTCTTCTAAATGTTGTTTGTGGCATATTCTTGATTACTTTTATGTTTTTTGGGCAATAACACCACAATCGAAATAAAACGACGTATATTGAAGGAAAACCAAACGTTTCAAAGTCTATTCTGACTTCGTTGTCAATGGCTTTATATTTATCGATGTAAATTGCAAAATGAAAATTTGATTTATTTTGCAATTTACATCAATAAATATAAAGCCATTGACAACGAAGTCAGAATAGACTATGAAATGTTTGGTTTTCCTTCAATATACGTCGTTTTATTTCGATTGTGGTGTTATTGCCCAAAAAAACATAAAATTAATCAGGAAATATTAATTATTTTGTTTGTACATTAGGGTTCTTTATCCTCAGTTTTTAAATGAAGAACAAAGTTTAGAAAGAATTTTGAAAAATTGTCCGGATTATTGGTTTTCTGCACAGAAACTCTTCACAGATACGAGGGCTGCCTTTTATATTTCGGGATTAGAGAACAAAAACAAATATTAATCATCGAAAATCGCTTTAATGTTTTTTCAAAATATTCCCCATGAAGATCTATACACTTTTGCATGCGTTTGAACCAATTGTCGAAGCACTTTTTCCACTCTGAGGTATCTCCAAAACATGCATTCTGAACACAGCAACCGCTTCTTCAGAGTGATCCGTCTTCGGCGGTTGGTTTTCCTCATTTCTTGGAAGACAACTGGCAAACAAATGGTTGTGTACCACTCAGAATTGACTGTTCTGCGTTGTTCTAGTGATACGTTTGCGACATGTCCAGTTTTTCCAAAAAAAAAACAGGCGATCATTTGCTTGGAAGTGCTTCGTGTGCGAACAACTTTTGTTGAATTCGGCTCATCTTGAAACACCCATACAGTCGACTGCTGTTTACTTTCGGGCTTATACGCGTAAATCCACGATTCATCACCTGTCACTATGTCATAAACGTGTTTTGAAGCTCCGCGATCGTATTTTTTGAGCTTTTCTTTCGACCAATCGACACGAGCCTTTTTCGAACGATTGACAAATTGTGTGGGATCCAACACGAACAAATTTTTTTGACATTCAAATGTTTATGCAATATTGAATGTATGCTGGTCCCACTAATGAGTAAGGTTGACTCAATCTCACGATAGGTCACATGACGATCTTGCAATATCAGTTCGCGCACAGCATCAATGGTTTCCGGAACAACAACTGTTTTTGGACGACCTTCACGAAATTCGTCTTGGAGTGAACTACGACCTCGATAGAATTCACCATACCATCGATAAACAGTGGTCATTGATGGAGTTTCAATACCAAAAATTAAATTAAGTTCATCCATGCCCTCTTGCTGACTTAATCCACGTCGAAAGTTGTAAAAAATAATCGCACGAAAATGTTCACGATTTAATTCCATTTTTTAGCCGAGATGAATCCTTTAAGTTACTGTAAATAACACATAGCGCTCGTATGTCAAAACGTTCTGAGTACGTATAACCTCAAAAATGTCTAACTTTACGATAGAGCTGTCAGTTGTCAGATTGCAACACTAGGGTTGTCCAATCCTGAAATATAAAAGGCAGCCCTCGTGTTCTGAGAGAAACAGATGTCTACAGTATGTATACAAAGTGTTTTATATATTGTATGATACTTCTCTGTGTTTGGAGGCGTTTCAACCCCAAATTTGAAATCCATATCAATCGCTGTTGTGTTTTTGTTAGAGTTTATTCTTAAATTGACAGTCAAAATTAGAGATATTAAATTTGTTTTAAAATAAAATGTACGAGTGTAAGACAAATGGTAAATGTATATATAATTGTCGGCATTAAACCTTATTACCTTGACATTGTCATGGGTCAAAGATATTTATATAATAATACTCAAAAAAGTATACACCACATTTACAAATTGGCATCAGTCGTGGGCTCCATGAGAGCTTCTGCTCTGCTCAAACTAATTTGCACTAATGCGATAACATCCAATTTATGCTTATATAGTCTCCACAGATAGCTACCAGAACATATACACAATGAAAAACTATGTTAGCATTGAAAATGAGGAGTATATACTTAAAATATAGATCAAATAGAACCTGAAGCAACCAGAACAACATAGGAAAAATATGCTATGTAAACATGAAAATGAAAACTCCCCATGTGTGTTAAGCGGTGTAACAGATCAGTAAACAACACAGCCACAGAGTTGTCATCACGTAGAAATGATAATGGTACGCCATTGAATGAAATATGCGTTTTTAAAACTAGTGGGTTCGTGATAGGTTACAAAAATACAGATTTATAAATTATAATTTAAAAACATAGTTTTATAACTAATTAATGAGAAGTAATCTAATCAATATAATCGAAATGAAAACTACATAAATCACAATTTTAATAAACAAAAGTTTGAAGTAAATAAATAACAACAAATATTGAAATCTACTTGTAGACTACTACGTCGTATTTCTTTACGACATTGAAGATGCAGATGAAAGGTGCATGCATATTTAAATTGCAAATCAGGCCAAATTTGATACAATTTTTGGATAACTGGTCAAACACCTATTACATCTACTTTAATTATAGCACGTTATTTGATAAGTTATTTCACTGATGTTGTGTTACTTATTTTTAAAATATTAAGAATGAATTTGTAGTCGCGAGATGTAAAGATGACATCTAGAATTTTCGTGAAAACTAGCACTCAGAGGTTCCGAATCTGGAGCCGTTCCATGTAATTGCTGTTATCCCGTAACTCCTAGGTTAACTTCACCTGTCAGAGATATTAAATACTCTGTTTCTTTTGTATGCAAATCCTAGATGTCGCCTTTACATCTCGCGTCTACAATATGTATCAAATACATAAACAAGTATTCGAGAAGATATTCTCTTGTCGGAAGCGCAACTGACAAATGTTCCCTGACTAGAAACAATATATATTATATATATTGTCTTGCGTACAAAAGAATGACTCCGTAAGAGAGTACTAACAATGTAATTAACATTGCTTTCCACTATGTAACACAACGTATGTAATAGTTATCATATGGATTGAATGAATTTTAAAAATTCTATCCCTAAATCAATTTTTCATATTACAAAAAAAACATATTTGAAACATTGTATTTTTTTTTACAGACCACTAATGTACTTTTCAAGTGTGGTAACTTAGCAAATGGCACGAAGAAACGTTACTAGAGTCGAATGTTTCTGCTGTGAAGTGCGCCAGCTGTAATATTACAGTTATTACTACACGTGAAGTAGGGTTAAATGAAGCCAACCTCCAACCTTAGGTTTCTGATGGCAGCTATTGAAGCTGATTTTATAGTAAGCATAGACCCCTATTTAAGATGAACCTAAACTGACGAAACCTACGGGAAGTACGGCTTCAGTGAGAATTTCGTCGTCCAGGGTTTCTGTCACTTAGAAGAGGCAACTATAATCAAATTGACAGGTTAATAAATAGGGGAGGACGAAGTTCGCCTAACAAAGATCACAACAAGAAATGGGATAGAGATTTTAACCCAGACTGAGGGGAATGGTGATATCTTACGCCTAGGAAAATCGGCCTTGAGTGTGATGAGCTGCCAGCGGTGAATTTGGCAAAGTTGAGGCTAGCTCCATGTACACAACCGAATGAATCTACACGTGTAAATGATTCCGTGTCTACAAATCCAATATCTTCTATTAACGCAACTGTAAATACAGCTGAGAAAAAAAACACGAATTCTGCTAGGTACTTCCCCTAGAACATCATTTCTTGCAAAAATACCGACTATAGCAAAGGAAAGGTTTCCATGGTAATTGGCTGATTGAATATCGGTCAGATCTGTACAATCAGAACCAAAGGGCAGGCAGAGCTAGAAAGCCCCCCTTTTTTGGCAGACCGCAAGTCTAAAAAATGATCGACGAGGCATATAATAAATATTTTGAAAAACTGAATGAAGTGCTTTAAAGTCAATGCATTACTTCAACCCAAGTATTTAACATGTCAGGTGTAGCATTGGAATCCTCCTCATGTATAGTATTTCGTTAACTGATTAAAATCTATCATCTTGGTTCTCGCTGATTATATTTATGAATAGTGTACTTCCTTCTTACAAGGCAACTAGCCAATATTGGCTGTTTTCCTGAAATTGAAATTGTCCTGTGTTAGTGGATATCGAGGATTCCATTAAACCTAACCTTCTTGATGAACATATTTTAAAGTCTGGTGTTCGACGTTATCCCCAATGTAGCTTTCCACAATCATGGCATATCAATTTCCTCCGAGCAGTCCGTAATATTGAGAAGCTTTAAGTATGGTCGAGTCTGTATCGATTTTGTGGTTGGTTCTACTTATATGGATAATTGTTCAGTTTTATGCACTTTGCCGACTAAATTAGTTGCTGATAACAAAGGATGAAACCCGTATGATGAGCTCTTTTGGAAGGCTATAATTATTTTAGAATGAAATAGTTCACCTTAAGGGTCACGAAAATTATTATAGATCAGTTCTTTTTCAAGGCTACAGTTTTTTTGCAGAGACTTTATAGAATATAAGACAAATCATAGCCACGGACCGCTATATGAGCAATACCTCCGACCTGTCAAAGACACAAAAAATTAAAAATAAAATTTTTATATCTCTGTATAAGACTTTTCCAGTGATATTCAATATGCTACGATAACCTTTTTACTGTGAGAATATTGTCAAGCTCTTCAATATAGTTATCAACTGCAGATTCCACATATTTACTGTTGGTAAGTCGTTTACCACCGGGCCATTTTCCCAATTAGGAAATAAAAATAATCCGTGGGAGTTAAACCTGGCAAATGGGGCCCGTCGAACATGAACTCATTTATTTTGGCTATTTTTATGTATTTTTTCTCCAGGAGACTTTCACCATGTCGCGGTGGAAGACACAGTAACTTTTATTATCCAGGGAACAATGTCGGCAGTTCTCTAGCTACTGTTAGTGAAACTTCTAATAGATGGAGGTAAAGTTATAAAGCAAATATATACGGTAAACAAATTATGCTTCAGAGAGAAGCGTCAACAAGGGAAGGAATAGTTGTGACCTATTTTGGTCAATGTTTAAGCACTTTTTGGGAAATAGCACCACAATTCACGAAATTACTGTATATTTCCAGATTTTTCGGGGTCTAGGTCAGACCTCGTTGTCAATGGCAAAGTAACTGAAAAACAGCCACAAATCTAAAATATAAACATTGTAATTTTATATTTTAGAATTGTGCTTCTTTCTCTATATGAAAGACCTGTTGATATAACAAACTATAC
Source organism: Octodonta nipae (assembly GCA_034190945.1). Lineage (NCBI taxonomy): Eukaryota > Metazoa > Arthropoda > Insecta > Coleoptera > Chrysomelidae > Octodonta > Octodonta nipae. Next base: position 189,905,326 of record CM067216.1, on the reverse strand, counting down.
GGCAATAGCATCCAACAGTTAAAGTCAGAAGAGTTGTAAAATGGTTTACTGTTGTGATGAAACAAAATTTTCTTTACTCTCTTGGCTCCCAAAAACTGTAGTCATGAACATGCCTTCAGATGGAATTAATTCCGCGTTCGTTTGGGTAGATTCTATTCTCTTAATCTATTGTTTTGAATGTTCATTCATCATTTATCGTTAGAAACTTCGTCCAAAGGCTAATTCAGAGTGCCCTAGTAGTTTACTACTACACTACACTATTGCCCCAAAATCGTTCGCACTAAGATGAAGCATGGGACACAATTTAGTGGAATTTTGCAAGATGAACAGCCTGCTTGTGAAAACCAACGACAGTAATGAATTCGACTTATACGGGAGGTTCGGACTTGTTCAGACGGTAACCGAGTCAGTGAGGTATGGTGGGGAGGCTATTCGACCGATAAAATAGATCGAAATGGAATGGTTCCACTAAAAAAATTTCCTTGTGCAGACTAGTTTGGTTACAGAATTACTATCCGCTCAACTAAATTACTAGTGTAGTCATAACTATGCTTGAAACTCAATTAATAGAATCTCATGGTGCTTTTTTGTGCCGTTGTGAGAAAATGTGCCACCCATGGGGAACAGTTTTGAATATTAATATCATTTGTTTTAAAATTAGTAGCACTTAAGCATATGATTCTGGTATATCGCAGTCCATAGCCGATATAACTCATAATATGAATTATGATATAGATAGATGAATAAAACACGTTTAAATATAAACGTCTTTAATGAACGAAATACTTTTAACATTTACTTAACCTTTAATATCAGCAACAATCTCTTACCACCAACTATTACTTTTTACTCGTTCCTAAAAAACTGGTAATTATAATGAAATCTGATAGCATATACCGTAAGATATTTTTTTCTCACACAGTACATCATTTTAAAATACAAAGTGAACAGCATGTGTAAACAAAATCAAAAATTAATCGTTTTTAAAATAATTTTGATGATGAAACTTCCAATCGATACATTAGCTTAAATGTCGAGCCATCATTGAACACCTATTTCGTCTAAGGTCAACAAGTCTTTTGTCAACAAATGGCATAATAATGTGGGTATCTTTATGCAATACTGATTTCAATACAATGTTATAAACGAAGGTTCTGACGTTGTAGTTATTAGATACACCACACAATTGTGGATCTTAATAGAACAAAAGTGATGTTTTTTTTTTGTTATACTTGTTAACCGGGACAATGATTATTATTAAACTAAAATAATTCCAATGAAACATGATATTAAAGCTATACATATTTCCAAATTAAGTTAATGTAAGGCTCATATGAACGACATTTCATTCTGGTATAATCATCATAGGAATACTACATAAGAATGAGATGAAGCACAAACGGAAAAAGAGTTATAGTTTATTTTTGTATTGTTAATGTTATTAGTTATTATTCACTTGACAACGAGTTTGTTTTTCACATTTGATGTAAGAAAAAAAATTGGGTTAAGTAATATATGGTCATTCAATTTAAAAAAATTGATAAATAAAGCGAGGAGATTTCGAATAACATTCGTTAGAATATAATTAGAATAAATATTAATAGGACCAAGATAATTAATAAAATTATTAGATTATAAAGTGACAAAAAAAAACAAAAATAATTTGGAAGCAGCTAATAAAAAAATCCAGTAAACGAGTTTACAGCCAATTTACGAAAATGAGATCACATGTTTATAAGGTAAATAACGAAAAAGTCAAAAATTCTGTTGATAATGCTAAATTGAAAGATATCTAAATTGTCAGAGAAAGAAATGAAACTCACAAAAGTATAAAATGAAATACACACGTTTAAGGAGTAGTTTAAAACAGATGAAACGGAGAAGTTGCCAAAAGAAATAATGTAAGGAAAAGTTTAAGTTTCAGTGGTTACCAGTGCCTCTGTTTTGACACCAATTACCTTCAGTGGAATTTCTTTTACCCTATGTATTAAAGAGAATGTGATTTAATTGCAACAACTACGGCATAGGAGTCATAAGACAATTAGGAAATAGTCAATCAATAGTAATTTTCTTCCAAGACTCTCGAATTACTCCAATGCATGCCAGAAGTCCAACAGGTTTACTTTGATAGACAGTTCAGCATAACTAACAGAGCCAAACAGAGATGCTGGTAAGTGGAAACACCTCACATCAAAGATCAAATTGACATAATAATCCTTGTAGATCAATGGCGATAATGGTATAATAATGTGGTGACAAAACGGTTATCATCCGGACCACATTGCGCGTATAATTCATCAATCTCAACAACCCCCAATCACACCAACCCCGTCAGAAACAGAACAACAACATCAAAAAGCCGTACTTCCATACATTCGAGGAGTCACTGACAAAATAGCACGGATTTTACAAAGACATCAAATAAAGACTATCTTCAACACCACTCAAACTATAGGCAACTTAATCGGTAACCCCAAAGACAAAGTACCTAACGAGGATCGAGGAGTTTACGAAATCTCATGTCGCGATTGCCCACAAAGCTACATCGGTCGTACCAACAGGCGCGTTAACCATCGAGTATATGAACACTCTCTGTCAGTTCGTAAAAAAGATCCGACTTCAGCTCTCGCGCATCACCATATCCAAACAGGGCACTCTATCAACTTCGAGGACAGTAGGACTATCATATCTCTCAATTCTCTTAGGGCATCCACTATTCGCGAAGCCATCGAAATAGAAAAAAGACCTCTCTGTCTAAATAGACGCGATGACAGTACTCGCCTTCCCACAGCTTGGACCTCCGTAATTTCCAGATTAAACAAAGCAGACACGCCCACCAATACCCAACCAATCACAACACAGCCTCATCACGTGACATCTTCTTCTAACCCAGCGCTACCTATAAATAAAAGAAGCAGAGCAGACTCAAATTCAGTTCAGTTACCTAGTGACTCTTGGGGAGTAGGCAGATTGAGGCCCCGAGTTCGATCTAGACTCTGAAACTCTTTTTCACTTTTGTCTCTTGATAATGGCTCCAAAGCAGGAGTCGAAACGTCGAGTATTCAATAAATTCAGACGCGGTTCTCACCCGGAACCTAGCTTAGTTCATATATATATATATATATATATATATATATATATATATATATATATTACTTTATTCGTTTTTTAAAATTAATAGATTTGGTCAGGGAAATTTGTCAAAATGTTCAAGCAAAAGACATGGACAGTTTAGAACATTTATAGTGGACACCCTAACTACGGCAGTAACAAGACATCCTGAGTACCCAGCCACAAGTTATACTGGCATGCTACCGAAGGTTCTCAATCATACTCTCTCACAGTACAAACTGTAGGAGTTTAATAATGATTACTCAAATTTGCACAAAACCTAATTTATTGTTAGTCAGTCGCTATTGAATAGACTACGGGTGTGTTTTCCAGGAATACAACCTTCCCCTATATTCAACCTCACAAACCTTATGATTTATTTGTTTCTCTAATGTAGCTAAAATATTTATTAGTACATTAAGAGGTTTATGTGTTTCGACAACATACAATTTATTACAACAGCAAGAAATTTTTATTACCAAATTTTTGAGCATTGAGTTATTGTTTTTGATAGAATTCATTGCACTGTATATCTTGTTTTGGATGTTGTTTTAAACGTGTAATTTATAATTAGCTTGAAGTCTCTAAAAATGGATATTATATGTTCTTTAATAAGTCCACTTACATATTACCTACATGATTTAAAAAAATATATTAAAATCATAATGTATCGTGCATGAAGACCTCGGAAGTCTCTTTACAGACCAATACGTCTAAACAACGTTTTTGAGTGTCATGGTAAATACCATTAAATATTTATGAAAGGTACTATGCGTTAAAAATAAATTATTTCTAAAACGTATACTTTGTAAGAATCAATCAGTTTAAGTGTTGATTAATTAAGAATAGTTTTCGAGGTAGGTATTTGCACGAGTAATGCTTTAATTACTTTGTGGTGTCAAAAAATTAGACATTTCAGTGATTATATAGTGCAAATAATTTGGTCAAGTGTGAGTTAAACTCGCATACTAAGGGTTCCGTACCACCTTCAAGATTCTAATATTCCAGTTTCAGACAAGCAGGGAATGAGTGCATTGTCTTATATTTACCCTAATATCTTTTAAAGGAAGCATTTTAAACTTAAAAAATATATATACACTTTCATTTTCCACACATAGACTTTATATTTTATCTGCTTCAGGATTCGCTTGATTTTTATAAGAATACATATGTATTTAATTTTCTAATTTGGCCCCCAAGAATTAACATTAGAGTTTTATTTTACTAATAATAACTTTCAGGGAAGCCTTTTGTAATTTAGTGTCTGAATTTTGAGGCTCTGTAGATTGGAAGATAAAGGGCAAAATAGGTCAAGTTTTAAATTATACATTATTAATCTGTTATTCAATTTAAAAATACAAATAAAATATATTTTTCAAAATTTAAATAGTGTAGTTTCTAAAGTGGGAATTAAGTCGATGTTTAATATTTTTGTTAATATCTTTTAAACAAATGATTTATAAATATGATATATGCATAATGAGCCTTTTATCTGATATATTATATGATGCGTTTGAAAAATGAATTTTTATTTTCCATCTAATTGTATAATTTGTCACTAAAATTACTATGAGGGTTTTCTGATAATTTTTCTTATAAATTTCAAGTGAGCCCCAGTACCGCTAATTATTTTCAAAATTTTAGGTAGTATGGTATCGGAAATAAAGTGAGAAGTGAGAATTTTTTATATCTTTATGTTAATATCTTGTAAACAATTAATTTTAAAAATATATATTTGTATTCCTCATAATGAACCCTTTCATTTGATGTATTGCATGATACATTAAAAAATATATTTTTTTATTTCCCGTTTAATTCTATAATTTGGTCCCCAATATTAATATTAGGGATTTCTTCGTATTTTTCCTGTAAACAAAAAAAATTAGGTCTTATAGTTTGGGGAATAAAGGGGGGAATCGGTAATTTTTTTAAATATTTTTTTAATATATTTTAAAATGTTCATTTTAATAAAACTAAAAAAATATATTTGTATTGCCCCCAAAATTAATATTAAGGGGTTTCTCCTTTTTTTCAGTAAAGTTCATGTGAGGGGCTAAACATCTATTTTTTTCAAATTTTTGCGTCTTATAGTTTCAGAAATAAGGGGGGGAATGGGTAAATTTTTTAATATTTTTGTTAATATATTTTAAATAATTTATTTTAAAAATATTTAAAAAATTAATTTGAATTCGTCATAATGAGCCCTTTGAATTGATATATTACTTGATCCGTTAGAAACAATTTTAATTTTATATTTTCCATTTAATTCTGTAATTTGCCCCCCCCCCCAATTAATAGTAGAGGTTTCTCCTTATTTTTCTAGTAAACTTCAGGTCAGACCCTATGCCTCTAATTTTTATCAAAACTTTACGTTTTATAGTTTCGGTGATAAGGGAGGGGGGATGGGTAAATTTTGGTATATTTTCATCAACATCTTTTTAACATTTTTTTTTTAAATATGAAAAAAAAATTTATTTATGTTCTTCAGAATGGGACTCTTTATTTGATGAATTGCATGATGCGTTTGAAAAAAAAATATTTTTAAATTTACATTTCATTCTATAATTTCCCCCCTAAAATTAATATTAATGATTTCTCCTTATTTTTCCTGTAAAGTTCGGGCAACGTTCTTTATTTCTTATTTTTTGAAAATTTTAGGCTCAGTAATTTCGGAGATCAGGGGGGAACGGTGGATTTTTTTAGTTTTTCCCCCCAGAAGTACCCCTAAAATCAAAATTTTTCTTTTACGATATGTACGCCTGATTGGGTAACCAAACTATACGTTGATACCAAATTTCAACCTCTTCAGTTCAGTAGTTTAGGAGAAAATTGCTTTGATGTGACAGAGGCAGAAATCCTGAGTGATATTATAAGTGTATCCGTATATTGTATATACGGAACAATAAAAATAATACTATTTCATTCATGTAATAGAGTTACAAAATATTTCTAACTCTAATTAAAAATTCACTGGATACAAGTACAAAAGACTTTTCTCTTTACGTTCGAGCTTAGTATATTAATTCCCAATAGGACATATCGCTATTAATAAGCTGGAGTAAATATAGAAAATGAATCAATATTGATGGGATTTTAACGTTTGGGAGAAGTTATTTCAACTGACTAACAAAACGTATGGGGATATTGCCGTTTGTAAGTAATGTGGACCGAGCAATACTATACCATTTTCTTTTTCAAACGTTATTTGGTCGGTAAACAAACTCGTCTTCTAACAAATTTATAATCTTGTGACACTAGTCGCCTTTTGCCTAACTGTCCAAGTAGCGTCGCTTAATATTTTCATATGCAGGCTTTCCCCATTTTCCACTAGTTGTAGGCTTTCGTTTAATCGTGCACATTGCAGTGTAAATAAATGAAACTGTGTCCAGGAGGCGACATATTGCATTTGCGTATTGACATGTCGGCTCGTGGACACAGTTTCGTTTGTTTTCCTCAATGAAGAAATTTAGGCGATATTATTGTCAAAGAACTTTTTTTTTAAAATTTGTAACTCCTAAAGTTCCTCGGCACGTTTCTTGTTTCTTTGATTTTGCAGTGATCATGGTAGTGAGTTTTAGTGACTTGTAGCTGTAGCACACTTTACAGTACCAGCCAAACGTTATTAAATATAAAATTAAAAGTACGGATTTTAGAACGGTTGTCCCTCCGCTATATCAAGTATATTAAATTGCTCATAGAGAATAGTAGTTTGCACTTCCACAAACTCCTACTTAACTAGGTATAAAAGCTCATATTCAAACAAAAAAATAAAACCTATAAAAACTCATAGCGTAATTCACTCCAATCCAGAGAAAATTATATGGAAATAATTTAATCATGACCAGAAAAGATATTATAATGTAGATTCTAAACCTCGAAAATGCATTAATAGTCTTGAAAGAGTTAAATAAGAACACAGATTAAATATATTCTTCATTTTACAACCACTGGGAAAGGACTCCGCAAGCTGAGAACTACCAAATAGTAGCCGAAAACCATTTTCATGCTATGCACTTCTATGGGTAAAAAAAAAACAATTCTGAGAACCTGCACACCGGATTTTCAGAATGTGTGATCAAGGAGGATTTTAATCCAGAACTATCAAATATCTGTAGTTTGAAGAAAATTATTCCCTCACTTTGCAGATTTTCATGACCACCTTACGCTTCCCTGCCTTTTTCATAACTTTCACTGATTTTCTAGAATGTGGACACCCTGGTAGTACAGTCATATATTTCTTTTAGTAAAAAAAAGGGAGATAATCCAAACATTACTTTGGAATTCTTATAAACAAATTAATAAATGAATTTTAAAGAACGGTACATACAGTAATTTCAAAATTTAGTACATTTCTTCAGAGCATTGTCAGCAAATATAGGAGCTAGGAGCTATTCCTATTTAAACACCGATTTTCAGAGATATGCTATTAATCCGAAATGTCAATGCCCTGTTTACGCTTAGTCCAAAAAATATAGTTTGTAAATTAATTATTTTTAGAGTATATACTAATTTATCATATTTATTATATGGAAAAACTGGGTAGTATTCATAGACGTAAGGATTTTCATCAGGAAAGGCGAAACTGAAGGTAAAACTGTCTAAGTCTGTGGTTACAACACGATACGAGTATAGACGAAACGTTGAGAGTCACCGGTGGTACCTCTGGCTGATTAAACCATCAATAGTACAAACTGGATATACCAAAATGTCCAGAATCCCCGGTTTTATTGAATATTTTAACTCTTTAAATTAGGTTATAAGACTCAGGCTAATACAGAAACATGTAGGTATATTAAAATATAAAATAAATGTCTTATGCTGGTAGGTAGGTGACAAACGTGTTGATTTTGCCACCGCTAACAGAAGTTTCAAACAAATAGCTAGAGCGGTATTATTTTAAAATAATACATTTGTAATTTATTGTCAGATCTTTAGGCAGATAAGTCATAATAATGTATTGCAGTTTAGAAGAAGAAATAAATGTGGATCTGTCCAAGATCTTACTTGTATTTGTTTTACCAGAACAAAAGGCAATGTAATTAGACTGACTATATAATTAGATTAACTGATTGTGAATCGTATTCTTTATCAATAGACAAATATTCCTGATAGAACTATGAAAAATCATGAACTACACGATTCAAAAGCCATGATGATTCTACACTGCATAGACAAATTCATTACTAAATAAAATATATAAGTAAATGAAAACTGCGATATGGGTTCTTACATTCAGCCACTTCTAAATAGATAATTTAACTAACACTAAGAACTAACTCGAAATCAGTAATCGGTCAACATACAAGTTAATAATTTATAAGGTCACATGAACTTTACACCTAACTTTATTTAGACATAAAAACAAGGTCGGGAGCAAAATTTAGATATATCTATAAAAACAATCGAATTTTAAAAAGGGTCAAATCATAGAATATTCCGTTAGTATAATTAATTAAAACCTTAATTAGGTATCCGTTACTGAATCAAATAATAACAAATTTGAAACTTCATTATATAGATAGATTTTGTTCAGTATCTGCATATAACTACAAACATGGCTGGCCTAACCCCTAGAAACAGATACCGGATGATAAACAACCCCAAAATCAAATAAACAGGATACACAATCGTAGTCAAGATTTCAAATACGAAAACATGAAATTTAGATTGAAACAATTACAAATTTATTTGTACTTACTTAATTTCTTCACCCTAATTTGTTAAAAAAGAATTCGGTTATAACTGACAAAATTTACGGGATGATAGAAACAGTCACTACACTGAAATTAAATACGATTTTTAGAACGCAGTTACAATTATATCACTTAACAACACGGCATTCACAAAATAGTCACAAAATATTAACAAAATACATGTAAATTCACATAAACATTACATCTATCTGTCTGGCAATTCATAATTCTGTTGACAATTGGCGTTGTCTAACTCGTCAGTGAACAGACAGCTTTATATGGAAGTAATCTTTAGTGCCGCCATCCTCGCACATCTGTTGGTACGACTTTCGTCCAATAGATGCCAGAACTATGTAATTTATTATTGTTTAACTTTAAAATATTTACAAATTAAAATATTTTGTAGTGTTACATATGTAATTTAAACTTTTACCCTATTTATCATTCTCAAAATCACAATTAGTTTTAGTATTCTTTTATAAACTATTTTAATGAACACATGCACATCCATGATATAACTTATATTTGTTGTATCATGATGCACATCCATGAAAATGTTAAATGTGACAATAGGTTTTGTAATTATGTGCGACTCGAAAACATAGTAATGCTTTACAATAATTTTTGAATAACTATTTATTTTAGTGTTGTTGAGTTGAAGGTCACATAAATATCTCAGTGGAATATCTTTTTTTACAGCTGCGGTGTCCGAGTGGTTAAGGAGATGGACTTGAAATCCATTGGGCTCTGCCCGCACAGGTTCGAATCCTGTCCGCAGCGAATTTTTTATTTCCTGTTAAACCATTTGAGTCCCAAATTATACAAAAATGGTATGGAAATTTTACGCGCCATTGAAATAAATCAATTTAGATGTGAGAGCTAGCTAGTTGCTGCGATTAATCGATGTAAATAAATTTATATCTTTATTAATACGCACAAATTAATATCTCTATTTAGAAAGGAAATACTTATTTTAGACTCATATTTCATTATTAAATTTCGTATTATTCCTGGCTTTTTCTTATTTTGAAATCTGTTTTGTTTTTAATTATTGCACTATAGTTGGACTCAGTAACCTAACTTTCTTAAGATGCAAGGTAGATTTTTTGAAAGACTTAAGTTCTAAATAAGATACTGGTGAAATTACCACTTTGTCCGTTTGAGATTGCTTTCTAGAGAAGATATCCTATCGGATACTATTTCTAAAGATGTCCTGTAAAAAGACACACCTACCACTGTTCCTCTCAATCTCCCAAATTCCTTTATTTTCTGACATATATCTCGTTTCGTATCCGGACTTACATCTCAGTTATGGTAATTTCCATCTCCTCAATTCGTTAATCCACAGCCTTAAGAATCTGTGATTCTTTTACTGAAAATCCGAATTATACACCGATCGTATTTGATTGAGGGGGTTACAACCTGTTGCTCTCGATTTTTGATTTTTGGCTAGCAGTCAGTCAGTTACCTCCTAGTAATATAAACTTCTCGATCCAAATATTGCAGATCGTGATAAATATTTACACGTGTAGGGTTCGTCATATGGTAGTTAGTAGGTCTGGTCAGTCTGGTCTTTACAAGCTTCTCATCCAAAAAAGCGGAGTAGTTTGTTACTTGAATCAAAAGAGAACTCGTCTTATCCAATGAAATCCAGCCCGAGTACGAAGTCAACTTCAGTATCTGACATGATGACCTAATGCCTGATATTGATTCATCTAACCGGAATTCTACTTTAACTCACCCTGTATTTGGTTAATTTTTTTGTAATATAATTTATGTATGGGAAAAAGGAAGTCTGCAAAAACACAGTTAAGGATTTAAACTCCTAAGAAAAATATAAACCTAGTCAAGGCGATAACGGAATCACAATAGGACCACGCAGACCGCAAGGCAAGAGATAATGTTGAAAAGCTGACTAATACAATCCTAAATTTGAGGCCCTACTCGGTGAGAATGTTGATCCAAGAGACTCAAGATAGAAACAAACAACGAGAAAGACAATGTCAAAAAATGGTCCAAGAAGGTTCGTAAAATGAAAATAATTTGGTCAAGTGCGAGTTGGACTCTCATACTTAGGGTTCCGTACCACCTTCAAGATTCGAATATTCCAGTTTCACACAAGCAGGGAATGAGTGCAGTTTCTTATACTTACCCTTATATCTTTTAAAGGAACCGTTTTAAATTTATAAAAAATATACACCTTGATTTTCCAAAAATAGACTTTTTATTTTATCTGCTTTACGATTCGCTTGATTTTTATCATAATACATATGTATTAAATTTTCTAATTTGGCCCCCAAAAAGTAACATTAGAGTTTTATTTTACTAATAAACTTTCAGAAATGCCTTTTATAATCTACTGTAAATTATTAAATAGTGTAGTTTCTAAAGTGGGAATTAAGTCGATGTTTAATATTTTTAATATCTTTTATACAAATGATTTAAAAATATGTTATATTTGTAATTCACAAAATGAGCCTTTTATCTGATATATTACATGATGCGTTTGAAAATTGAATCTTTATGTTCCATTTAATTGTATAATTTGTCCCTAAAATTACTATGGGGGTTTTCTAGTAATTTATTTTCCGTTTAATTCTATTATTTGGAGGCGAAATAATAGAATTAGGGATTTTTTTTCATATTTTTCCTATAAACAAAAAAAATGAGGTCTTAGAGTTTGGAGAATAACGGGGAGAATGGGTAATTCTTTTAAAATATTTTTTTAATATATTTTAAAACATTCATTTTAAAAAAATTAAATAAATATATTTGTACCTATTCGTCATAATGAACCCTGGGATTTGATATATTACATGACCCGTTAGAAACAATTATAATTTTTTATTTTCCATTTAATTCTATAATTTGCCCCCTAAAATGAATATTAGGGGTTTCTTCTTATTTTTCCAGTAAAGTTCAGGTGAGGGGCTATACTTCAAGTTTTTCAAAATTTTTCAGCTTATTTTTTTATATTTTTGTTAATATGTTTTAATTCATTTATTTTCTAAATATGGAAAAAATATATTTGTTTTCTTCATCATGAGCCCTTTCATTTGATATATAACATGATGGGTTAGAAACAATTTTAATTTTAATTTTCCAATTAATTCTATAATTTCCCCCCAAAATTAATATTAGGGGTTTCTCCTTAATTTTCCAGTAAAGTTCAGGTGAGGGGCTATACCTCCATTTTTTTTCAAAATTTTCCAGCTTATGGTTTCGGAGATAAGGGGGGGGAATGGGTAAATTTTTTTATATTTTTGTTAATATCTTTTAATTTATTTATTTTAAAATTTTGAAAAAAACATATTTGTTTTCGTCGTAATGAGCTCTCTTATTTGATACATGATGGGTTACAAACAATTTTAATTTTATATTTTCCGTTTAATTCTGTAATTGGCCCCCCAAAATTAAAAGTAGAAGTTTCTCCTTATTTTTCCAGTAAACTTCAGGTCAGAACCTATAAATCTATTTTATTTTCAAAACTTTACGTTTTATAGTTTCGGAGATAAATTTTCGTTAATATCTTTTTAAATAATTTTTTTTAAAAATATGAAAAAAATATATTTGTGTTCCTCAGAATCAGACCTTTCATTTGATATACTACATGATGCGTTCGAAAAAATTTTTATTTTTAAATTTTTATTTAATTCTATAATTTGCCCCCCAAAATTAATATTAATTATTTCTCTTTAATTTTCCTGTAAAGTTCGGGCAACGCTCTATATTTCCTATTTTTTTTCAAAATTTTAGGCTCAGTAGTTTCGGAGATCAGGGGGGAAACGGTCGATTTTTTTAGTTTTTCCCCCCAGGAGTACCCCTAAAATCAAATTTTTTTCTTTTACGATATGTACTCCTGATCGGGTCACCAAACTATAAATTGATAGGTACCAAATTTCAACCTCTTCCGTCCAGTAGTTTAGGAGAAAATAGCTGTGATGTGACAGAGGCAGAAATCCTGAGTGATATTATAAGGGTATCCGTATATTGTATATACGGAACCCTAAAAATATTATTGCAATTGTTTTACTGAAAGAAATGTTTTCAATTTGATACATATTATAGTAACATTTTTATGTATTGTCGCGAGATTTTAATTCCAAATTTGTTGATAAAAGGTTCTAGTTCAACTAAATGTTAAATCTCTTTTACAAACATAGCCCTTAGAATAGTGTTGAATGATTTTATATATGGAAGAATATGTCGAAGCATATTATTTGATTTAATAACTATATAGTGTAGTACTTTCTCACTTATTTCATATAGCCTAATTATCTTTTGTGCTGGTGGAGCAAAATTTATAAATTGGTCCAATTTAGATCTGCTCTATACTAATAATGTTTAGTTCATATCTTTCAGGAAATTAAAATGAACACTATGAGATGTGTTCTGATTGGCAAATAATACAACGTTATTTTTATACGGGAAAAACGAAAGTTCCAAGTTTCACAGAGTCAATCTATCAAATATTAAAATTAAAATATATTCGGTATTTAGACTGGGAGTTCGCCAGCAATTTGTATAGTGAGGGCAAAATAGATTTTTTTTTGATAATATCTATATATAAATAGGCAAAGACAAAATGATTAGGTACCATTTTCTTCTCTGTCTCTCAACCGATTTTCTTCATTTTTGTTTTGTTTAGTAGCTACTGACGACCTTCAGTGCAGAATGCTAATATTAATTTATAATATTGGTTCATTTATTAAATAAAATATAATAAAAATTTATTTGTTACGTCTATACTGTCAACGCCAAACAACTGATAGTGCAGCCGCTGTCAGACGGTCAAAACTCAAAACATTGAGTAATTATATATACAGGGATCGATCGTTAGATGCTTTTATATACTTAGAGCATGTACTTCTGGAAGTGGCATGCAAGCGTTGTTATAGTCAATGTAGTAGATCAGTATTGATTTTTCGGACGCGTTGCAATAACTTTCATATTAAATATTCTGCTTTTAATGTGAATTTAATTATTTGATTAATATATTATTATCAGAACCTTCTCGAAAGTATTGTGTAAAAAATTGCCAGACAGCGGACAATAGAGAATGTATTAAATATTTAAGTTCTCCTAGGGTTGTTGGTCCTATCTTTCTTTCCTTAATATTCCTGAACTTATTGTTAGGTTGCAAAGAACAATCTTCCAATTATTATATCGACAGGAGCGGTTCCAGCCAAAAATTTGGGGGGTCATTCATCTGTCAAATATATTTCGAATACTGATATTTGATTACATTTTTATTTTATTTTTAGTTCAATATATTTGTTAATATGAGTGAACAATTTTGGTTATTACATCCACTTCTCCGATTTCTCCATAACTCTGTTTCTTATAAAAATATACATTTACAATTTCATTATATAGGGTATAATTTCGACCACTGGGCGACCACTAGTAGATAGATAGGTGCGTTTAATGCATTCAGGACTATATGAAATAATTTTAGGTTTTATTCTACACGTAACCACGCTCTATTGGTCGGCAAAACACTACTAGGGGTGGACAACTGACCCCTCCCCCCTTCCTGGGAATGTTAATGTACATTTATTGAAACTTAGGAGAGATTTAGTCTAAATAATTCACAAAACCATGACGAAGATGCAGGCAACCAATAATACAACTAATTCTTATTTCTAACCCAAATTAAAAGAATTGATATATTACTAATATTGACTTTTTACGAAAATTGGCATATCCAAGGGAGTGGAAAGGGGCTCAAGCCTCCCCAAAATCATCTTAGTTGTATGCTTTTTAGGGTTCCGTATATATATATATATATATATATATATATATATATATATAAATATAATTTTAAACTCAGATTTCTTGGGCTATTATATTAAAATACTCGGTCTGAGGTTTAAACCCATAGAAGTGACCTTCTTCCAAGATAAGAATACATCGTTTTAATATTAAACATACTAACTTTGTGGCTCTCGGAGGGGGCAATCGCCCCCTCCTTGGATCCGCCTATGGTAGTACCTATAGGTCTTGCTAAACTGACTTCTAAAAAGTGTAAGCATAAATTACTTTAATGAAAATTGAAGGTTGTTAAATCAAATGTTTAGTCTGTAATCTTTGCATTATTAGTATGATTTCTAAAGAGCAAACCCTGTTGAAAAAATCACATAGATTCCAATAAAAAAAAGTGTATGGGAATCTAGTGTGCTTTTGTCGCTGTCATTCCACATTAATACTCATTCATAAATTTCCAAGAGAAACAAAAGACCGCTAATTTATCGGAATCTATCTGCCAGTCCAATATAGGGAGTTTTCTTTATTGGAATTAATGGGATTTTAATGTACACCGTAATCGCATGGATTTCTGTATGCACGTAACCTGTGGGATCGTATCTGTTTATATTGTAGTCTGTTTAGAATTACGGTACTTAAGCGTATTTCCTAAGAGAAACAAAGACCGCTAATTATCGGAATCTATCTGCCAGTCCAATATAGCGAGTTTTCTTTATTGAAATTAATGGGATTTTTATGTACCCCGTAACCGTATGGATTCTGTATGCTCGTAACCTGTGGGATCGTATCTGTTTAGAATTACGGTGCTTATGCGTATTTCCTAAGAGAAACAAAACATTGTTAATTTATCGGAGTCTATCTGCCAGTCCAATATAGCGGGTATTATTTATTGGAATTAATGGCATTTTAATGTACCCCGTAATCGTAGTGATTCTGTATGCCCCTAACCTGTGGGATCGTATATATTTCTGTTGTAGTCTGTTCAGAATTACGGTGCCTATGTGTATTTCGTAACACAATTAAAAATTGTTTTTTTTTTAATCAATGGGATTTTTCCCATGTAGAGGTTAAGTTGAAATATTCTCTATGGGTTTTGATCTGGATTACCGCAGGTAAAACACAATTACCTATAACATTAGATTTTTATTGTGATATCCAGGTACAAAATACAAATAATTATATCTCCTTACTTGTGAATAACTTTTAAAAGCACCACAACATTATAAAATATCTAACGGGATATCCAGATTAAATTAATGTAAAAATTGCTATAGCGAATTCCACATGTGAAACTTAATGTTGTTAGTTGGCTGCTATTGGACTATCCAGCGTTTGCATAACTTAGATTGTTAATTCTTTCCTGAAGGATGGTTATATATATTTTGTCAATGTTTAAGCACTTTTTTGGGAAATGACACTACAATTCACGAAATTACTGTATATTTCCAAACGTTTCGGGGTCTAGGTCTGACTCCGTTGTCAATGGCAAAGAAACTATGAAAAAACGCACAATTGTAAAATTTACAATTAAAATGTTTGACAATTGTATTTGACTCATGAAGTAACTAAGAGAATTTAATTTGATAATATACAGGGTAGCACAGAAACTTCTAAAGATCATGTAATATTAAAGTTCAGAATTTTATGTGGCGCTCCTATGTTATGAAATAGTGCATTCGCCAAAAATGGAATCGAAGAATTTTGTTGATTCACTGATACCATTAAAATCATAAGGGAAAACCTAGGAAAAACCTTATGAACTATTGTTGTTGAAAAGGACATGACCATTAGCAATTTCTTCCTTAATCATCGGCAACTAGGAACCATTGAATTCTACGGAGGTAGTAGCGATAAAATCGTTTTCATTTAACAAAATTAAAATAGACTCTTTTAGTTTTCGCTTTGTGTTCTTCTTTGTGTAATATAACTGAATTTTGAAATTGTATATTATGACCAAGGTTTTGGATTTTTAAAAGTAATTTTTGTGTTTGTTTATTCGAATATTTAAGGGCTAGAGGTTTCCCCAATATAAAATTTATTACATTCACAAGGAATTTTATAAATGCAATTTTCTGTATTTTGAGATCGGGTGATTTTTTTTGGTTTTGTTTTTGATATAACTGCCTTTAGTGTATCTTTTTTTTAATGTTTTAATATTATATCTGTGGCCCACTCTTTTTAGTCTTTCTGAGAGACCCTGTATGTATGGTATAGTTATTGTAGTAATGTGGTGAAGTTTGGTAGCGATCGTTTGGTATTTGATTTTGAATAACTCTTTTTTAATAAATTTTTCAGGGTAATTATTGGCAGAGAACACATTTTTTATAAACGTTTTTTCTTCATTAAATTTATCGGTGTTAGAACAGTTGGTTTTTGCTCTGTCATGTTGAGATTTGATGATACCTATTTTTACGGAATGTGGTTATTAAAGTAAAAGTTGAGATAGCTGTTAATGTGAGTCAGTTTGCTGTAAACTTCTGTTTCAAATGTCGACTGTGTTTTTGTTGTTAAAATGTCCAAGAAAGATAATTTGTTATTCTGTTCAAGTTCTAGTGTAAACTGAATAGTTTGCTCTTTGTTGTTTATGTCATTAAGTAATTCAGGTAAGTCTTCAATATTATATTCCCAAATAACTAATATGACATCTACATAACGCAACCATACCAAAGGTCTTATTTGTTTTGAGCAAATAGTTTGTTCTTCAAATTTTTCCATAAAAATGTGGCTTAAGGCAGGAGACAGACAGGAACCCAGTGCCATGACAAAATCTTTGGCATGGACAATTGTGGACGTTGATTTAGTAAAGAATCATGTTCTAATCGTTCTTTTACTATGTGATGTGTTTTGGTGACACTAACATTATTGTATAGATTTACAATGTCAAAGTGTTTTTGTATTGTACATGTGATATATTTTTTAAAAAACTGTGCGATATTTTTAAGGTGAAAGTTAGAGTTACCAGTACGTGGAGAAATAATTTTTAAAAGAAATTTTGAGAGTTCACTGCATGGAGAATTTATAGAGCTGACAATTGGTGTTAATGGAATTTTGGGTTTATGAATTTTAGGTAATCCATAGAAACTTGGCGTCTTCGAATAGTGTGGAATCAGATTCTTACGTTCTTGTTCTGTAAATTCATGTTTGCGATTGTAACGTAAGCGGTATATTTTGTTTTCTTTAGAAGGTGTTGGATCTTTGTTTAATTTTGTATATTGTCCTTGGTTTAATATGTTTTGAATTTTGAAATCGTAGTCAATTTTATTTAAAATAACCGTGGCATTGCCTTTATCTGCATTTAAAATCTTAATAGTAATGTCATTTTTTTAAACTTTAATTGAATGTAATTCATTCTTTGTAAGGTTATTTTTAATATATACAGGTTTTCCTAGTTCAATTTTTGCTCTTATTCGATATTTAAACAATAGTGAAGCTCAAGAATATTGAATAAGAGCAAAAACTGATCTAGAAAAACCTATACATATCAAATATAACCTTAAAAAAAAATGAAATGCATTCTAATAAAGTTTTAAAAAATTACATTACTATTAAGATTTTAAATGCAGATAATGGCACTTTTTTAAATAAAGTTGACTACTATTTCAAAATTCAAAACATAATAAACCAAGAACAATATACAAAATTAAACAAAGATCCAACAACTTCTATAGAAAACAAAATATGCCGCTTACTTTACAATCACAAACATGAATTTACAGAACAAGAACGTAAGAATCTGACCCCACACTATTCGAAACCGCCTCGTTTCTATGTGTTACCTAAAATTCATAAACCCAACATTCCAATAACACCAATTGTCAGCTCTATAAATTCTCCATGCAGTGAACTCTCAAAATTTATTTTAAAAACTATTTCTCCACTTACTAGTACCTAAGTCTAACTTTCACCTTAAAAACAGCGCACAGTTCTTAGAAAAACTATCACATGTACAATACAAAAACACTCTCACACTAGCAAGTTGTGACATTGTAAATCTATACAATACTGTTAGTGTCACCAAAACACTTCCCATAGTAAAAGAACGATTAGAACTTGATTCTTTACTAAATCAACGTACACAATTGTCCATAAATAAAATAATGGAACATTTTATACAAAAACAACATATTTTCAATTTGACGATGACTTCTACCAAAAAGATTTTGGCATGGCGCTGGGTTCCCGTCTGTCTCCTGCATTAAGCAACATTTTTATGGAAAAATTTGAAGAACAACCAATTTGCTCCGAACAGATATGACCTTTGGTTTTGTGGCGTTATGTTGATGTCGTATTAGTTATTTGGGAATATAATCTTGAAGACTTATATGAATTATTTATGACATAAACAACAGAGAACAAACTATTCAGTTTACACTAGAACTTGAACAGAATAACAAATTATCTTTCACACAAATAGAGTTGACATTTGAAACAGAAGTTTACAGAAAACCGAGTCACATTAACAGGTATCTCATCTTTTACTCTAGTCAACCACATTCAGTAAAAAGAAGTATCATCAAATCTCTATATGACACACCAAAAACCAACTGTTCTAACACCGATAAATTTAATGAAGAAAAAACGTTTATACAAAATTTATTAATAAAGAGTTGTACAAAATCAAATACCAAACGATCGCTACCAAATTTCACCAAACAACACTGTCTCCCAAGATAATCACATTACTAAAATAACTATACCATACATACAGGGTCTCTCAGAAATAATATTAAAACATCATTTAAAAAAAGAGATACACTAAAATCAGTTATATCAAAAACAAAACCAAAAAAAACCCCAACTCAAAATACAGAAAATTGCATTTATAGAATTCAATTGTTCCTAGTTGCCGATGATTAAGGAAGACATTGCTAATGATCATGTGCTTGTGAACAATAATAATTCATAAGATTTTTCTAGGTTTTCCCTTATGATTTTAATGGGATCAGTGAATCAACAAAATTCTTATAACAAAGTCGCACCTAGGAGCGCTACACAAAATTCTGGAGATAACCCCTTTCTAATTTTTCCAATTTGAAAGCAGTTTTAATTAGTTGATTGTTCCAAATTTCTGCTACCCTGTATATTATCAAATTAAATTCTCTTAGTTACTTCATGAGTCAAATACAATTGTCAAACATAATTATGAATTTTAGAATTGTGCCTTCTTTCATAGTTTCTTTGCCATTGACCGATCTAGACCCCGAAACGTTTGGAAATTTACAGTAATTTCGTGAATTATGGTATCTTTCCCAACAAGTGCTTAAATTTAATTGTTAAATCTCATAACCTTAAAAGGGAATTGACTGGAATATCAAGATTAAAGATTCAATGTTATTTTTCTGGATATTAGAAGGATTTTATTAAATTATTATTTTAATTATCCCAACTTGACTCAGTTGATGATGGTCAAATTGTTGTTGTGACTGTATTGGTGTGTTGTTGTGGTTCTTGGTTTTAATTATTATTAATATTAACGACTTGACCATACAATGCATGGTATTATACTCCCTCTAAGGCACGCTATGAGTGCCTTTAGGGGAAAATTCACTAAACCCCAGATATCCTAGGTATCAAAAGGGTTTAGCTCTGTGGGAGCCCTTACTAGGTTTTTTAGGCCCGTGGCTGGATCGTGGCGGCAGTTTCCCATAAATTTCTTGACCGTCCGGGCAGTCCTTAACAGGGCGGCCTTTTGCATTTGTTTGTAAAGATGTTCGTCCAGACCGAGGTATTTTAAATTGTTTAATAGATGTTTTGGGACTAGTCCTGTCGTTGGCATTACAATTGGTACAGTACAGTATTAATATTATTATTTTATTAAAAATAATTATGTGTCTTTATCTGTAAATAACAAATAAAAGTACCACAACTTTATTATTTTACCACAACTTTATTTTAAATTGTCACAAATCAAATTTTCATTTAGCAATTTACTCTAACATTAAATATACATTTGTGAGGAAAGTATGTGTCATCTTGATCTCTTGAGATTTAGGTTTGTTACAAATATTTGTCTGATTTTTTGAAAAGCAGTATGCCAATAATATAGTAATAGATGCAATTTAAAATATTCAGACATCATAGAAAAGAGATATTCATTGAACAGCAGTATCTCAATCACAGTTTGTACTAATTTATTCTAAACAATATCTCATACAGAAAATGATAGGTATAGGTATGTATGTACATGTGACATTTCCAAACACCATGCACTTCAAATTAACAAAACTGGTCATGCTGTTTTGGTGTAATCATTGAATATTGTGAAGAAAAATATTTGTGAATGGATCAAAATCATAAATGAGTGAAAGTAGCAAATTTGTACATGAGTTTAACATTAGGCTGTTTTATTTATAACCCTGATATGTATATGAGTTACTTGTGTGTAAAAAAGTGTAAATGCAATGTGATAATAAGTAACTACATAATTTAACAACAATTTAATACAACTGTTCTCAATAAACTCACAAATTCATATAACACAACATTTATCCTTGTAATCACAAACCTATAACAAAAAAGTTAACAAATATAATATTCTCATTAACCACTGTGACCAAGACAGAGACATGTGACTGAGGACAAACAGATGGTTACAAAAAAAAGCATGTGTGTTTTTATCAAGAACGACTTCTTTTTTCTGACAAAGTGTGAATAGCTGATTGAAATGATCAGACACATCATCCATTATGAAGTGCCCAACTAAACTCCTACAGAGACAAAAATTTAAGGAATAATATTTAGACAAATGGAATCAAATACAAATATAGGTAAAAGGAGACTCATACAAGAGTGGCAACACATCTTTTTCAGAGTTGTAATAATATAGCAACAAATCACAGTATTTAATGACACAACATGATTGACTTCATCAAAAGACTATGTTATTGAATGAATAATAGCTTTGGTTGAGGTTTTGGTCTTTGCCCACAGTACATGCAAAAGATTTGGTCTTTGCCCACAGTACATGCAAAAGATGTGGTCTCTGGTCACAGTGCAAACAGCCAGCTTTAGGCTTACAGAACCTATGAAACTCATATAACACATTTATCCTTGTAATAATGAACCCAGAACAAAAACTTCAGAAATATTAATAGAATATTCTTGTTAAACTCACAAAATCCCTTATATTCATATAACACAACATTTATCCTTGTAACAATAGACCCAGAACATAAATTTAACAAATATTAATAAGTAAACAAAATAAACTATTTTCTGAATAAAAACCAAAATAAATATTGAACAAAATGATGTTTTGACTGTCAGTTTTCATGTGACTTTGTACTAACACCTTTGGCTGAATCATTTGGTATTCCTTTTGATTTCTTCATTTTACCCTTTAGATTTTTTTTGGTTCTACGTTGTTTATAATTTGATGACGTTAGCATGTTGTAAATCCTTTTTGAAGTTGCAAATACAACTCCATCAGAAAAATATGGCTCAGGTACTTTCTTCTCCCGATTTGAACTTCGCCTATTTGTTGGTGTATTTTCTAAATTATCTTCCATCTTAGGACATTTATCAAGTGGAATTAACATTTTCTTGCTTCCCTCTGAGTTAGCTTCTATTGGTTTTTGAGGTACATGTGGCTGGGGTACTTCCTTACTTTGCATTGATTTACAGGGATCTGTTTGTGTTTTTTTCGATTTACGCTTCATCTGAAAACATAATTAAGACTTTGTACAAACGCAAATTATTTTGAAACACTGCTATAACCAAAAGATTAATATGGTTAATTCAATAAATTTCTTACTGTAGATTAAAATAAACGCTGTCTTGGAATTTGTGATGTTTTGATTAAAGTATTATTTTGTTTTAACTCAAAGCTCTATAAATTAAATTCTGAAAATTGAAAACCACAGATCATACAATAAAAAGACCACAAGACATCAACCATAAAACAATTATTTACCTCATTTCTCCACTTAGAGCATGTACCTTCTGGAGATAGCCTGCAGTGCACAAATGTCGTGGTAAGACTGAAGAGAGAGAGGGCAATAGGGATGTTAAGAGGTTATTTCACTCGGTCGGGAGCTGCTTCCGATGAAGTACGATCAGGAGTTTGATAATTGGCAACCCACTAAGTGAAATAGCCTGTTACTGTCTCTATTGCCCTCCCTTAGAAGGTACATAATCTAAGTTGTTCTATGAATCCACCCTTAGATCATCAATTCCCATGTTATACAATGTAACGTTTTGAGCGCCATCCAACACCCGGGCCAGACAACAAAATTTAAAATTTTTGAACCTTCCGTAATCATACTGTAGAGCAAGTGAAGTAGCAAAATTCATGTAAAAGCAATAGAAAGAGAGAGAGAGAAAGAATAAGCGGCTTGTTCCTGATTGGTCAGTGTCAGTGTTGACGCCTACAACTTCGACTATTGGTAGGGTAGTGACATAGCAAGCGCACCCTGATATTGTCTTTCTCGTTCTATTGTTATTACACTGCCACTTACAGTAACGCCCATACCCTTAGATCATGTACCTCCTAGATATAGCCTGTCAAGCACAAAATCGTGGCAACGCTAGAAAGAGAGGGCAACAGAAACAGTAATAGGCTATTTCACTTAGTGGGTGGACGCAGCCAATGAACAACATGCTGAACGTATTTCATTGGAAGCAGCTCCCAACCGAGTGAAATAGCCTCTTGCCCTCACTATTATCTACAAAGTACATGATCTAAGGCCATACCTAATTCACTCTTCGGTATAATAACTCTACGTCCGTAATTCAGTAATCTTATGTTTGACATTTATCATTTTATGTTTGTTTGATTAGGTATACTCAAAACACAATATATAATAAATAATTGTTTTATCAT
The DNA here is from genome assembly GCA_034190945.1 of Octodonta nipae. Taxonomy (NCBI): domain Eukaryota; kingdom Metazoa; phylum Arthropoda; class Insecta; order Coleoptera; family Chrysomelidae; genus Octodonta; species Octodonta nipae. The sequence continues at coordinate 189,881,935 of CM067216.1, read as the reverse complement.
GTATCAGCCAGAAATTACAATAATGTATAAGAAAAATGGTCATAAATTACAATTTTTTCCTACTATGCCAAATTATTGATCAGTTACAGCAGCATCTATCTAAGTAAATTAATGCACTCATTTTATTTCTGAAAAGAGAATATACATATTAATTTTGACAAAATACGGGGACAAAATATTAAACCGCGTACATTACAGCTGAAAACTTGTCTGCACATTCGAACTTCCACTTTATTACTTTTGTACCTCAGAATATGTTGATCAGTTAACTTATTAATTTTGGTGCAGAATTCGGTTGTCTTTCAATAAAAATTGATAGCAGACTTATTTGTTTGGCTCTGATCACATATTGTACATACAACTTTCAGTCTTATCCTCTGACATTCATCTATATAGCACTTGTTGAATTTTCAATGAAACCGCCTTCATCATACCACTTGAGAATGTATATACTAAAGGCTACTTTCAGGACCGAAATATTCCTTTATTAGAAAACATTCCCCAGATCTGCCAACAATGGCTTGCTTTCTATGCCATCTTCCTGAACACCTTCAATATACTCTCTTCGAGGTGTCATTCCTTTGTACGCAAGACAATATACATCATATATTATATATAACAAATATTGTTTCTGGTCAGGGAACTTTCATCAGTTGCTCTTCCCACAATTGAATGTCCTCTCGAACACTTCTTTATGTATTTGATACATTTCGTTAAATTTGAAGCCGCGAAATGTAAGACCGACATCTAGGATTTTCGAGAGAATTAGCACACAGAGGTTCCGAATCTGGAGCCGTTCCGTGTAATTGCGGTTCTCCCTTAACTCCTAGGACAGAATGTCACGATAAAATTTTCAGGTTACTTCACCTGTCAGAGATATTGAATACTCTCTTCGAGGTGTCATTCTTTTGTACACAAGACAATATACATTATATATAACATATATAATATAAGATGTCGGTCTTACATCTTCAAACATTCAATATAGTCATATTTACTATTATATTGAATATTATAGGACAAGGACATTTCATTAAATACCACTGCATAATATTCATCAGTTTCTTTCATTTTATTAACAGCGAACTTTAAATTATTAAACATTACTGAATTTATTCCTGGTTTCATCGATTTTCTATTTAGTAGTTTCCAGATGGTGTTTTTTTGATGATAAACTAAATATTTTTGACAACAATCGTTATCCATTACCACTTTCCTTATACATATAGTGGAAACTGCTAATATTTTTTCATTTAATGTGTAAAGCCTTTCATGTGGCAAGCACCACATTTTACCATTCCAAACAGACAAATAAATGCACAATATTGCGAGTCACTACAAATCGTTTTTTTTTAACATCCTCGACTTGATGATTCGGTCCATAATCGACTATTGTCGGAGATGATTTTATTTATATCTACAAACTATAAGTGAATTGTTTGTGGCGCCATCTAATGGTCGGGACATAAAAGTATTTGACCGTGGTATATCAAGTGAAACATCTAGAATTAGCTTGTACTTAAATTAGATGTTCAAAATGTCCGCCAATTTTGGTAAGACGATGGTAAAGTTGCAGCTCGAATTCCTCCCTCACTTTTTGAAGCGTCTCTGGTGTAATCCCCTCACACTCCTCCACTATTCTACTTCTAAGTTCCAGAATATCGCGAGGTTGAGTTTTGTACACCTCAGTTCTTAAATGTCCCCTTCAAAAAAGTGAAGTGGGGTTAGGTTGGGTGATCTTGCTGGCCATTTTATAGCGCCACTTCTTCCAATCCATTTATCTGAAAATGTCTCATTAAGCCAATTTAGTACAGGCAAGAAATAATGTTGAGGTGTTCCGTCCTGTTGAAAAAATAGATTTTCTTCGTCTAGCAACAAAGTTCCATTTTGATCTATTTGGTTCTCTAAAGATTCGGTTATAAAGGGATGTACCACATTCTAAATACAATTTTCTTTCGCGAATAAAGGACCAATAATTTTATTTTCGAGAGTTCCGGCCCCAACGTTGATTTTCTGAGGATGTTGGTTGTGCTCTTCCCGAAAAACTTGTGGATTGGTATTGTACCAGTATCTACAATTATGTTTATTGATAAATCCATTTAAAAAAATCCCGGTTCGTTAGAAAAACAAATATTTTTAATAAAATTGTGCTCCGCATTTGCCCTTTGAGTCATTAATTCGCAGAATTCTCATCATCCTTAGCAAGCTATTCTAAAAGCTGTATTTTGTAAGGAAACAATTTATTTCGGCGTAACGTTTTGTATACAGAGCCGACCGAAATATTTGTTAAGCTGGAGACTTTTGGTAATGATGTTTGAGAATTCATGGCAAAATAATCTAAAATCTCAACCTGTTCAGCTTCAGTTAAAACTATAAGATTCTTGACAATTTTATTGCACACACTACCAGTTTCTTGAGATTTATGAACTAGATCCAAGTACTGATGCCTAATATTTCTATGGGGATGTTCTGATGGAAAATCTGAGCAGGTCTGTGTGTACAGCGTTGTTCTTCCCCATTTTTTTCTCACTTGCTTATCTCGGCAATATAGTCATGCGTTTTTTCAATTACAATTCAAAATTTTTATTTTTTTACGGTTTCTAGGTCATTCCTCTGTTCATGATGTGTCAAAAGATTGGCAAAAAGATTCCTTTAAAAAGAGGTATTTAGGGGTTATACCTCTTAGGGGTTGAAACTTCAATGTGACAGATAGATACGTGTAAAATGTATCCCCCGTAGATATAAATTAACGTGTTTTTTGTATTTTAAGATATTTTAAAAGTTATTTTGGGTGGTTAGTTTGAAATGAAAGACCTGTATAATCCATTTAGCCGAAAAAATAGGCATACATTCCTAACAAGCTAACAGTTTGCATGAACGTTAGGGACACAACCATAAGTAAATTGTGAAAATGTGTACAAAATTATTGTGAAGTTCGCAAAAATGAGTTTTTGGATTTTTCAGCAAAACGGTTTGTTTTATGTTAAAAATAGTTCTGAGAAAATATGTAGATCATGCAATTATGTACAAAAATTATCCTTATACGTTTCTTCATAAAATTAATAATTTCTGATAAAAGTTACAGGGCTGACATTTGACGATATTAAACACAAACGTGCTGATAAAATACTTTCTCTTTTAGATATCAGTAACACCATAAGTGAAAGTACCTGTTGACCCTATCTTATTATTTCAACGCATGAGTATTACTACGCCATTTCACAAAAAAATTGTTTGATGAGGTTGGAACGCGATTATCACAAAAATCAGCCAGTTCTGATTATTTTAAAAAAAGCAGACAATGATATTGACAACTTAAATGTTTTATATACTATCGATAGAAGATAGAAATTTTATTACATCCAGAAACCCTAATGACCAACGGAATTCGCTTTCTTCTTTCTGTATATGGAGCTCCAAAAAAATCACCTTCAAGGGCAAATTAGAATACTTATCTTTAGCAAACACGCATATTAAAAAACGTGGGCAATTAGCTTGTTTTCCTCCAACCGCTTCTTCTGCACACTAACATTTTTATCGTGTATATTACCAGTTCAAGAGTGCCTGGACCCTGAAGAATTAATTAATAATGCACTAGAACCAATCCACACTCTACTTCCACCTGCACCAGAAAATCTCCTGAATACTATTTTTGCAACAGCAAAAATAATTGTTGTTGTTGTTGAATCTCCAACGAAACAACTGATGTATCGCTGTTGCAAAAATTTACGTCAACTCAGGAACATAAGTAAGAAGAAGAAGAAATAGAAGAAGATGATGGACGAAGAGAAGAAACGCACATGAAGAAGAAAAAGAATGGTGATGAATAAGATAACCTGACATTCCGTTAAATCTTACTGAGGTAGACTGTGGAGTAAGCCTACCAGGGAAACCACAATAAAAAAGCGCGCTTAATACACTACCTGGAAATCTGTGCATATTATGGGGAATACAACTAAAGTAAATTTTAGAATCGCTTTTTCTCAGAAGTAGTTAATCTTATGGAAAAAAAATTGTAGATAATTTCATATTACGATTTTTGTCTATATTATAAAAAACCTGAAAAAAACAAAAAACCCCATTTATGCTACCTTCGATGGGGGATCGATGAGGACTTTTTACAATTTCATTATGATGGTATCCCCAAACCTCCATGCAAATTTTCAGCTTAATGGAAATTTATGCAAGTGTGAATGTCTAAATTGACCGGAGTAATTTTTAAATTAAAATCGTGTTAATGTTATTTTATCTAAGTTTATAACTAAAACTACCAATAATAAATTAATAAATTTCCACAGCTGAAGCACGTTTAAAGTGGCGTGTGTGCATAGAAACGCTTATTGAAACTTTTAACTTTTCCTTTACAAACGAGAAATACACAAATACAATTAAGCATTAGACAGAAAATCGATTAGTAGCAACATATATATATATATATATATATATATATATATATATATATGTTTTAGGTGGTTTCCGGGAATTCATCCGCGTAATTGATAACTGATCCCTGCCGGTATCGATGGTAAAATGACGACGTTTCTCGTAGCCTTCTGGTTTCGCTTCTAGTTACTCGAATACTAAGATTTTCAGAAGCGCTCGCGCTGTTATATAGTCGCGGCTAGGCGCCTATTGGTTGGCACCGTGAACGGCTGCGTGTGATTGGCCCTGGGCGCTCAGTGGGCACGCCTCCCGCCTGCTGATTTTTTATCTCCGGTTGAGTTGTTATTGGACGGGTCCGGGCTGGTACGGTGTTTAATAGAATTTTCCAACAATTCGATAAGTTCTGAATTTCATTGCGTGCGTTTAGACTGTCAGGCCTCTTCGCTATTTCAATTGCCTCTCTTCCTGATTGAATTCGTCTGTTAGGTTACCCTACATAGGTTTTGCGACAGTCTGCACATGGAATCTTCCAGATTCCACGTCGTTCTAAAGGGATCCTCGTCTTCGGAGTCCTCAACATCTTCTTGGTATTTTTGTCGGTATTGAAAATAGTATCAATATTGTGCCTACGTAGAACACTTTTAATACTATCCGTGGTACTTTTGACATTAAATAATCCTTAATTATTGGTGTCTCTGGTTCCCCGTCTGTTGGTCTCGGTTTTGACTTTAGGGCCCTTTATATATTTCGGTCTATAAATCTGTTTTGCTTTAGAACTGTTTTCAAACATTCAATTTCCTGTTTGATGTTATCCTTGTCAGTTAACCTTTGTGATCTAGTTAATCTTGACGCCGGCATGCAGTTGAGCTGGGGTGTGATAAGAATTAGTATGAAGGTATCTATGGTGTGACTTGCTTGTCTATATACTGTTGGCCAAGGATTTCTTCTTTCCTATTTATGAGAACATCAAGGAATGGCAGTTGATTCTTAGCTTCAACCTCCATGGTACATTTTATATTGTGATGAATACCATTAAGGTGATCTAAAATGTGTTGTGGCCAAATCACAAAGGTATCACCCACATATTGTCACCATAAGTGGGTTTAAGACTTGCTGTTCTTAGTGCCAACTCGTCAAAGTTCTCCATAATGATGTTTGCTAACGAGAGTGGTGATGCAAGCTGTCATCAAGAGTTTAGTAACTAGATCACAAAGACTAACTGACCAGAATAACACAAACAGGAAATGGAGAGGTTAAAAACAGCTCTCAAACAAAAACGGATTTACATACCGAAATATACAAATATGCCTAAAGTCATAACGGAGTCCAACCGACGGTGAGCAGGAGACACCAATAAACAAGGCTTACTTATCGTATCATGGATTCCACGGACAGTATTGTGAGAATTGTACGTAGGCATAATATTGATACTATTTACAATACCGACAGAAAAATCAGCACGCTGTTTATGTATCGGAAAGCAAGGAGGCTTTTAGAACAACTGGGAGTCTATGAGATTCTATGTGGAGACTGACACAAAGCCTATGGTGGACAAACTAGCAGAGAATTCAAGCCAGACGTGATGATCACCTGAACGTCATAACAAAGCAGGAAAAAACTATCTACTGAGGAATACGTCACCATGAAGGTACACCCAATCGACTTTGAGAATACGAGAGTACTGGCAAATACAGAACACCTGAAATCAAGACTCCTAAGTCCTCACAGTCTAGTCCAGCCCCGCCTTATATCAACTCAATTGGAAATATCAACCAATCAGCAAGCGGGAGGCATAGCCACTGAGTGCCAAGAATCAGTCACATGCAGCAGTTCACGAGACCAGCTAATAACCGCCGAAATGCGACTAAATAACAGCGCGAGCTATCAGATCTTAGTATTATAGGTGAACGATACAAGAATTATGTGAACCTACCTGATGAAGGCAGATGTAACTCTGCCGAAACATTTTCATTTTACTATTGATCCCGATAGGGATCAGTAATCAACTACGCGGATGAATTTCCGGAAACCACCTAATACATTCAGTACCCGCTAAAACTTGACTCAACTAACATTTACTAAGATTCTCATAATTTTTATGAAAAGTGTGCTGTATTTGCGTTAACTGTTGAATACTCATTCCATTCAAAAGAAATTTATAACTGTACCCCTGGAAAGTTGTGCAATCTTTGGTGTGTCCAGATAAATAAACACAATGTTTTTGTACGTTGACACCTCTATTTTTTACGTTTAACGCCGTTTCAACATCTAAGCCTTCATTTTCATGCATGCATACCAAAATGTTGCCATATGAATCCATTTATTGCACCTTTACCAGCTATATCAGCTATTAAAGATGGTATAATTATGTTTTCTCTCTGGATTATGGTTTAATTGCTTTTTAGTAAAACACTCTACTCTACTCAGTGGCGAATCCAGAGGGGAGGGGCAATGGGGAAGAAAAGTTCGATACAAAATCCAGAAGAATCCTATATCGAAGAGCTTCAAATAAAATAATAAATACCTGGGGGTTTAAACGGAAAATCGACTATGCTTACTTCAATATGTATTCAATATGTCAATGAACAGCCACACCATACCATACAGCCAAAGTCTAAGGACACCACTTAGGTTAATTTCGTACGAGATCACTCCCTCTGATGCCCGAGTTGGCCTCTCCCCCAACTCTGAAGTAGGTCTCTGTAAAATGTACCTTTTCAGTTAACAAGAAAGTAGTTTAGCATTTAATATTTTGTTTGAAAGTTTAATTCTGTACAAAAAAATGTTTTGTTCTGTTATTATTTTTGTAAGAAAACGTGTATGTTTCTTTCTTTACTGTATGATTTGTGCTCTGGACCCATATTTAAATTAGATTCTTAGAATCTACGAAGTTTCCATTATTGTTGGGCAGTGCCATCGGTGGAATACTGAAACAGTTTTACAAAGTTATAAAATATAATAGGAATTTTCTGATATGTTTTTACGTATACCTCCACCCCAACTAGTTGGGTTATTCCCTACTAGATGGCGACGCTAGTAAACATATTGTAATAAATATACATCTACAAAAGAATCATTGATTCAAATCATCAGTAAATATTTTTATAAGGTCGAGTACAAAAAGACGCTTGTCTCAAATCACATACAATAACTAAAAATTTCGAAATACTTCAAAAAATTTCCGCTGCGGACAGGATTCGAACCTGTGCGGGCAGAGCCCAATGGATTTCAAGTCCATCTCCTTAACCACTCGGACACCGCAGCTCTAAAAATAATTTTGCTAATGATTAGTTTTCATCGAAGGTTATATACCGGGTGTATCATAATTATCCCAATACTACTGTACTTTAAATATAATATTTAAGTATATATTTGAAAATTAAATCTATATATAAATAGGCAAAAACAAAACGGTTCGTACCATTTTCTCCTCTGTCCCTAAACTGATTTGCTTTATTTTTATTTTGTTTAGTAGCTACGGACCTTCAGTGCGAATGTTAAAATTAATTGATAATATTGGTTCACTTATTAAATAATGAAATAATAAAAAAATCATTATTTACATTCATACTGCCAATGCCAAACAGTGCCGCCAGATTGCTAGGAGAGAAAATCATAAGATGGGTTGACTCCAACGTAAAGGCAAACTAAATTAAATGTAAAACTAAAAGTTTTGGCCCTTCACTAAAGTTATCATGCTATTGAAATAGAACCGACGAAAAATAAATTATTATGTATTGTACATAATAATCGTCATTTATTGGGCACTTGCAAATTTGCAGTTTGCAACTTTCATTGGCATTGTAAATATGCTTGGTGTACCAAAATCAGAATTGTGTTGCACCTGATCAATTTATTTGTGATAATATTTTATTAATTTTAACCTTATACTTTTAATTTAGTCGTTTATTTTAGTAACTTCTAATGCAGTTTTTAATAAATATAACTAGTAAAACATATCTTTTTGGAACCTAAAGAATTTGACAGTTTTAGCAAAATTTCTTAAAAAGCGAATAGTAGTTTAAACAAAAGCATAAAGCAATATTTTAGTAATTTTATATATCACATCGAAAACGTTTAATCAATAGGAAAAATTAAATTTTACCTTGATTGATACGCTAGTAAAATTTATGTTTGATGTGTTATAGATTAAAATTTAGTTATCCCATAAAATGGAAAGAAAAATGTCAAACCGAAAGTGCGGAGTAGTTGATTGTAAAAATGCACCAAGAAAAAACTCAAAATTACAATTATTCCACTTTCATGGATTTCCATAGCAATTAGAGATGAAGAAAAAATGAATTGCACCAGTTCGACATCATGGGTAAATAAATTTGATTTATTTCTTTGTTGTTAGTCATTATTGTATGTATAAAATTAAACTGTTGTTCTATTAACAAAACTGAGATTTTTTAATTACAGCAGTGGGGCAATCTATCTCAAACAGAAATAAATTCAATGATTTGCAGTGGTCAAATAATTGTTTGGGAAAAAAGTAAACATTGCACATAACAAAAGTTACAATCCAACTATATTTCCTGCAATATGTATATAAAAAAGCAAAATCTTCATGCTGGATTTTGGGCTGAAAGATTATTAGTACCTATGACAAGAAAAAATTGCATCTTCAGGAGTCGATGAAGCTCCAATTGAGATTGACAATAGTAAGTAAATATATATAAGAATAAAACAAATTAACTTTATTCGTTATATATAATTTATTGGTAGATTTCACTGACAATGAAGATTTAATGGATCAAGAAAAAACATTTTAAATTGGAACAAGGATATATAAGGCAACAACAGATGCAAATATACATGTTGATTCACTAAGAAATGAATATTAATTATATATTATTTATAGCTTTTGTAATAACTAATAATAAAGAAGCGCTCATAAAAAAATAAAAATAATGAGAATAAAAAGTGTTATTTATTTAAAAGTGTATAAATATTGATATACTACAGGAAAGATAGTTGAATTGTAAACTGTATGTATCTACATTGTTTGATTTTTCTGCTCCATCAAAATAAGCACAGCAGATCCTTGAATATGTTCCTGGTTGCCATGGCTTTTCATCCCTACTGTAACTAAAAAGTTATTTTTTTCTTTACTCCTAAAAGAAAATATTAATTAAAAATTATGTTAACCTTAAATTTCAATTTATTTTGGTAAGAAAAGTATTTACATTATTAACTTTTCTGATTACAAGAGTTATTGAACCTTATTTTTGTTAAGAGAACAACAATTGTGATTAATTTTATGTATTTTGTAATGACTAAAAACGTGGAAATTTAATTTAATTGCCCTTGACGATGAACTACTGTAATCCATTTTCCTTCCTCTCCCATTGCTATAGAAATCCAGGTAGAATTGTAATTTTGATGTATTTTCAAAATCAACTACACCGCACTTTCGGTTTGATGTTTTTCTTTCCATTTTATGCGATAACTAAATTTTAATCTATAACACAGCAAACTATGGAGGTTTGAGTAAAATGAGGACACACTCTGTGTAAGAAAAAGTGTCCACAAAATTGTTTCAATTTGGTGGAGCCACTAGTACCGACCGGGTAATTTGTTCGTAGAAATCAGATTTCTACGAACAAACCTACGTGAATAAAATTAAATTAATGTGAAGAATTCACATAAAAAAAATGCAAATTTAACCATCACAGTTCAACAACCAGATTTATATTTAACATTAATAAAGTGTAAAGTCAATGAAATACCTTGTACATAGATAAAAATGATTTACAAGCAAAATTTTATTTGGACATTTTTTTAGGAGTTAGGTAAGATAAATATCCTAACACAAATTAAACTCTGAAGAACCCATTATCATATAATTACTAAACTGATTATGGCATTGTCCATAAACTCGAGAACTTCAACAAACTTCTGAAGATATTTTTCCAGGGTCATTCACCAGGCGTACCTTTGGAAATATTTAAAATAGACCTACAGCAGAAAGATGCCAAAAATAGTCATTTAATTGTAGTTAATGGAGAGAGGAAAAATATATGGAACACCAGTGTGTGAAAATGTTGGAATCCTTGAAAAAGAATAAAATGCAAGTGAAATTTGTTCCATAATGATAAAAGAATAATTATAGCAGTTTATTCAGTGATGAAAAGAATTGTTAATTACCTTTTATCCAGAGAGAGGTGAACAAGGAAGTAGAAACACCAACTTTTCAAAATAAATATGTAATATGAACACAAGAATGTAAAAATAAATAATTTTTATTTACATCTAATTCACCAACATCTATTTGTTAATAAGTATAAAAATATTACAAATATACAAATTTTTCCCAATTTTTAACTGTTTCAAAAAGTTTTATATCAAAATAACAATTATAAAATCACTACGTTTTATTAAAAGTCAGAACTGGGGCACACGCTTATTAATTTATATCACAATTAACAGACTATAAACTCATATCACTTGCAGAGATTACAAAAAACGGAGACAACCATTTACAAAGAAAGTTCACAACAGATTTTCTACGTTTTATTTACGATTTTTACTAATAATTTTACATGATTCTCACTTTTTCAGCCGCTTCACTTCTAAATGTTGGATTTGTGTATTTCAATCCGTTGACAATTAACTTCATAACATACCCTGTGGTCACACTTGCGTCATTCTGGTCATTTCTTGAACTTCTTATTTGAAACCGTCCGCTGGACACTTTTTCAGTTTTATTCCCATATAAGTTTGTCCTCCTTTAACTCTACACTCCGTACAGCAAACATAAAATTACGGCCTTGACAGAACCAGCGTTCCACAAATAAAACACGAGATGGCGCCAATGCCTAATGTCAAAGATACTTTACTAGCGTATTCAAACCAGGTTATTAAGACCTACTGGTGACCCATGATATAATTAATATAAAGGTATGATACTAACCCATGTTAATTTCGCGCATGACGTCACGTGGCGAGTTCGTACAGCGATTGTCCATAAGAAATACATTGCAGTGGACATAATTTTATGTTTGAAATTGATTATTGTTTGACTGTAGTAGATTTCGGTAAATGTTTATAGTTTATTAAATAGTTAAAAGCAGTAAAAACCGTATTTAAAACGCAGAACTACGGTTATATAATTATTTTGGTTGATATTTAGTTTTGTCGATTGTGAGTATTCCGAAAAAAGCACCTATTACACAGTCATTTTAAAGAAGTTATAAAATTAACCTTAAAAATGAGTTGTACAGTGTTTAAACAAATTAAAGTGAAAACACACACATTTTTTGGTGGCAACGATGTTATAAAACCATACGAAAAATGTGGAAATCTCAACAGCTTCAGCGATATATGTAATATATATATAATAGTCGAAGTGATATGCCCTCGCAGTATCAATGATTAATCCTCAAAATTCATTTAAAACTTCTTTCTTGGCTGGAATGAATAATAGAAGATAAAAA